>JAFEMH010002782.1:0-312952 GCA_022495995.1 Adenophora triphylla var. japonica
CTAAAAGATAGCTTAATACATTTAACAAATAATGTGTCTGCAATGCAATGAATGGATACCTAGGAGGTCATTCCGCGCCATCTGCGCTTGTCCCCTCGCCATTCTTCCCTTTCTTCCCTCGTCCCCGACGAGTCTTCTTTCCCTCCACGCGAGCCAACTCTGTCTCTCTTAATCCGAGATTAGGGGTGAAATTGTCAATGGCTTCACTGGAAAGAGATGTTACCGTAGATGTTACCCAACACCTTGGTTAACACACTGACGGACAGCACACACACACCAAAATAAATAGTTTATAAAAACTTTGTGCAGCGGAAATAAATAACACAAGATATAATTTTCTCAAGTTATATAAATATATAACTTGAGTGTGCCTAGATGGCGAAGACTTTATAATCAATATAGCAAAATTACAAAGCCGAAAGTTCCCTATTGCTAATACAATGATAATGCTCTATGGAACTAAATGAGACAAAGAACGAATCCTATCCTTAGCCAACACTCTCTTAAACACTCAGTGTTTAAGCTAGAATCACAAGGGAGGAAGGATATGCGAACCAAAGAACTTTGTCTCTCTTGTGCTATGGTGTGTGTGTTTGATATTTGGCCTACTTCAAATGAAACACACCTAGCCTATTTATAGCCTTCCAATGCCTTGGAGGCTACTCCAAAATAACAGCCTTGGACCTTCAGATCGTGTGTGAGGAGTGGAGAATAATTCTTGGCTTGAATTCCTCTTCATGCGTTAACTTCCCTAAAAAGTAGCAACCGAATTCTTGAAGCCCAAGTCCTTGCTTCATCACCTTGTACTCTCTTGCTTTCTTTGTATTGTACACTTCAAATAATCAGCAACAACTCCATGACTTGGTCTTCCCACGTTTTTATTCCTTCTTCAAATAATATGGACCAAGCAATAGTTACACGTAAATCTCCTATTTACGTGTAACTCCTTCTCCAACTTCTTCCTTGTTTCTAGCAATTAATCCAACCATATATTAACCTGAAATATGGACCAAAAACACATATATCTTGCAAATAATATTAGACATTAGGATATAAAATAATATGGAAAGAATTATTAAATTACAAATCATTACAGTCCGGGTAACACCCAACTGCCAGTGATAGCACCTGTGGTAACACCCACAGTCTGCATTAACAATCTCCCCCATAATTTATAATTTCTTTCCAAACTCTACAAGCTTGATCCCCTGCAAGATATTGTTAGTCATCCAGAGCAACTTCATAGTTATCAACTCCCCCATAATCAAGGAATTAACAACTACAATGATTTATCACAAAAATACTAGTTATCAAAAACATATTTTCCAAAATAAGTTTTCCAACTAACTAGCAACCTAAAGTACCAAAGATAAATCAAAGTTACTAAGCTACTCCATGTTCAAACAACCCTAAAAGTTTAAGCACCATAAGCAAATAAAACAAACCACCAAAGTATTTAAAACATGTTCCAAATAAAAACATAAAAGTAAATTGTTTTTCAACCACCAAAATATCATCACCATAAGAGCGGCAACATCAACCTTCAGGCGATGTATTGTACTCACTCTTCTCGTTCATCATCAGCTTCTTCTTCTTCCTCCTGTTCATCCCCTTCTTCATCTCCAAAGATCTAAGTCGGCACCATCGGCAACATCTGCGGCGGCACCATCGCATCTCCAACACCACCACCACTTGGACCAGCTCCATCAGCACTATCAACTCCCCCAGTTTGGGAAGAAACCTGCTGGATGAATTCATCAGTAATCTCCTTGAGCTTTGTCCAACCTTGCACAATCTCGGAAATGGTAGAAGTTTGTTTGTGGAGAAACGCCAAAACTGTGGTCTTTGGTATTGTTGGTGAAGCATTCCCCAACAAATTGTATACATTAGCAAGAACATGAGCTGCATCTGTACCTGAAAAACTTGGAGATTTCGGAGTAACATTTGGGATAACAGATTGAGTAACACCCTTAGCAGAAACCGCATCACTTGACCCAAATTCATTTATCTTTGACCAAGGAAGATCACCTGTGTATCTCACACTCTTGGTATTCTTCTTAGTCAGCTGGGAATCTATAGCATAGAGATCAAGACTGGGCGTGTACTCATCCGACTCTTCAATGGGTAATTTTTGAGATTTCAAAATTTGGAAGATTAAGGAAGGGTAAGGAAACATTGTTATGTCTTTTCTTCTACCCCACGAAGCCAAATGTTTGAAGATCAATCTACCCAAGTTCACTCTTCGATTCTTTCCTAACTTATACAAGATTTCAGCTTGTTGCAATGTCACATATTGCTCGTTAGAAGTAGGAACCCAATTAAATATGCAAAGCTTGTGAAGCACGGCAAAGAGTGAAGTGAGACGGGAAGCAAGAAAATGAACTTTGGTTTTGGGATTAGGATTGGAGGGCCATTCATGCACGACATCATGAGAGATAAACCTAGCAATTTCATCCTTATGAACAATAGGACCATCATCATCCAAATTTGGGAGTCCTAAAGTCTTGTTGATCAAAGAAGGAGTAATAGAAAAAATTCTGTTCCTTAAAAACACCTTTCCAAATTGATCGGACTTCTCATTATCTAGGTTGGCATGAAGATTGGCATAGAAATTTTTGACAATAGCTTCAACAAATTTCGAAGGATGCAAGTTAGCTTTCAAAAAATTTCTATCCTCCAAGAACTGAAAAACACCATGCTTTTTGAAATCAACCTCGTCAATGTGCTTTTCCTTGAGAATTTTCGTGTCACTATGCCTTAACCAAAACTCCATATTTTCTTTTCGATAAAACTCCAATGAGAAGTAAGGTTTTGGAAAAACAGTATTCACATCATCAAACTCTTTCTCAAGGAAATCAGAGGATTCAGAATATGCAAACTCACTAATCGAAGACTTTGAAGCTTTAGAAACAGAGGATGTTACCTTGGGTGTTGCAGCTTTCTGGGTAACATCTTTGACAGCAGTCCACTTGCTTTTGCCTTTAATGTTTCTTTTCTTAACTTCATACAAGGGCTCTTCTTCCTCAATCTCCCAATCTTCAAAAGTCTCAACAGAGTGGCTCTTTTCCGCATCAGCATGAAAGTCTTCATCCGAAACATGAGCCGAGGAGAGACCAAGAGAAGATTCTTCAGAAACTTCAACAGGATCGGAGGATGTGTTGGATTTTGAGGTCCCTTTGTGCCTCATTGCAGTGAGCCTACTTGAGCTCCTCTTTTTGACAGGTTGTGCCGAGGGTTTGTGAGCAATGGGTTATCTTTTTGGCTTTTTGGTTGATGGAACGGGTGGAAGAGGTGGTAAGGTCACAATGGGCAAGGGTTGCGCCATTGTTGTCACCAATGGAGGATCATCAACCGACATTGTCATTGCCGGAGATACATTGAGAGGGGTGGTCGAAGTGTCCATTTGGCTTGGACCACTTGAGCCAACGCCCGGAGAGACCTCCAAAGGAGCGGATTGCTTTTTGGACGGGGTTGCCATGGTTAGAGTTTAGGAAGGGTTTGGAATTTAGGAAGGTTTTGATTTTGGAAGGTTTGAGAGAGAGAGATTGACGGTGACGGAGGGAGTATATACCGCCTAGAGAGAGAAGGGGGAGGAGGCGTTGGCTTAGAGAGAGATAGGGAGAAAAAATAGGAATTCAAATTAGGATAGGATTTTAATTTGATTAGACTTATCCCACCTATTTTTACTCACCTAATTAACCTCCTCCTATTTTCCTAGCCACACAAAATAATTACAATTAAAATTTACTCCCCCTATTTTCTAGGCCACAAGAAAAAATCAAATACAAAAACCCTCACAAAAAGATTAACATCCGGCCATTATTTTGAAAAATATTTTTTTTTTTATTTTTGATTTTTTTTTATTTTTTTTTAATTTCAGATTTTTATTTTTATTTTTTTTAATTTTTAATTTTTTAAATATATAAACCGAAAATAAAACTAAAAATAAAAATAATAAACAAATACAAATATACCAAGTCCATATGGTTTTTGAAAATCAAATCCCTAGATTTTAGGACTTAGTTATTTGAGTTGTTTATCAAAGATAAATTGGTTAGTTAAAGACTTTTTCAAACTTTTAAAACTCTTAAACAATAAAAAAGACTTTCAAAGTTTAAAAACTTAAATAACTAAACCGAAAATAAAGAAAAATAAAAAATTATAGCACATACAAATATGTTAATGGCAATGATGGTAACATCTAGGATAACACATATGATAAAAATCCCTTGATAAATAAATTCAGTTTCAAACACTTGAGGCATAATAAGCTGAGCATTTTTAGACACTTCAGGCATAACAAGCTGAGCATTTTTCATGCACTTTAGGCATTATAGGCCTATATATATATTTTTAAGTACCTTGCTTGTTACTCACGTATCAATACACTTCTTTAAACAAGAAAGCATCGTAGTAACGAGCTCCGTGCTTCGAGTTTTATTTCAAGTGTAAAGACCAAGTGATTTATGCCTTTCACGTAGGGTACACTGTAGTAGCGAACTCCATGTCCCTAATACTTAGCATAAATCACTTCATACATTCTCATTGGCAAGAGTACATCGTTGCAGCGAACACCGTGCCCCGAGCTCGAGAGAATAGTATGGATAAAATGCCTTTGCCTTTTATTTATCAAAAGAGATTAGTGACTTTGTCACTTTAAGCATATGAAGGGAGTTTTATCAAGTGTGTTATTCAGGGTGCTATCCTACCACAACAAAAAGGTCAGCATGTGCAGCCGTGAGAACTCTCATAGCTCACAGAACTATGGGAACCCTTACAGCAGAGAGAATAAAACCAAACTAGCAAAAAATATGCACTAGTATACATGTGTTACCCCAGGTGTTATCAGCACCCATGGTAACACCTTACTACAGAGGACAATTTTTAGAGAATGCAAAGACCAAGAGATCTCTTTAGACTAGAGAATCTATCATGGTCTAAGGGTTTTGTGAAAATATCAGCAAGTTGATACTTTGTATCAATATGCTCTATATTTATTATCTTTTTATCTACCATATCTCTTAAAAAATGATGACGGATGTCAATATGTTTAGTACGGGAGTGTTGTACAGGATTTTTGGAAATATTAATAGCACTCAAATTATCACAGTATAAGGTCAAAATATTGCTATCAAGACCATAATCATCAAGCATGTGTTTTAACCAAATTAGTTGTGAACAACAACTACCAGGCTACATATTCGATTCATTTGTGGATAATGAAACACAATTTTGTTTTCTACTATACCATGATACTAAATTATTTCCCAAGTAAAAACACCCCCCACTTGTACTTTTCCTATCATCCATATTCCCTGCCCAATCCGAGTCACTAAAGCCTACTAAATTAGTATTAGTATCTTTACTATACCAAATCCCTAAATCACTAGTTCCAGAAACATATTTAATGATCTTTTTCACAGAATTTAGGTGAGACACTTTAGGATTGGATTGATATCTAGCACATACACACACACTGTACATCAAATCAGGGCGACTAGAAGTAAGGTAAAGGAGGCTACCAATCATGGAACGATATAGGGTTGGATCAACATCTTCTCCCACTTGATCTTTTCCAATCTTGAGAGAATTTCCCATAGGAATTTTGAGCTCTTCGAACCTTCCAACCCAAACTTCTTCACCAGGTTCCTTGCATATTTGCTTTGGGAGATGAAAATCCCTTCACTTGATTGCTTAACCTGCATGCCTAGAAAGAAGTTAAGTTCCCCCATCATGCTCATTTCAAATGTTGATGTCATAGCCTCTACAAAATCATTTAAACAAGTTTTTGATGTAGAGCCATATACTATGTCATCAACATAGATTTGAACCACGACAAGTTCTTTTCCATGTTTAAGAATGAATAAAGTCCTATCTGCTTCTCCTCTAGTAAAACCATATTCTAGTAAAAAACTAGTTAACCTACCATACCATGCACGTGGAGCTTGCTTCAACCCATAAAGAGCTTTATCAAGTCTATACACATGGTCTGGTTGAAATGGATCCTCAAAGCCTTTTGGTTGTTCAACAAAAACTTCCTCATCTAAGTATCCATTTAAAAAGGCTGCTTTGACGTCCATTTGAAACAATGTGATTTTAAGAAAACAAGCAATGGCCAATAAAAGTCTTATTGACTCAATTCTAGCCACAGGTGCAAAGGTCTCGTCATTGTCAATACCTTCCACTTGTGTATAGCCTTGAGCCACAAGACGAGCCTTGTTCCTAACAATGTTTCCATACTCATCGGTCTTATTTTTGAAAATCCATTTTGTCCCAATAACATTAGTGTTTGAGGGACGGGGTACTAAAGACCAAACATTGTTACGAGCAAATTGATCAAGTTCATCTTGCATTGCTTGAATCCAAAAATTATCTTTTAAAGCTTCAATCACATTTTTAGGTTCTACAGATGAAGTAAAACAAGAGTATGTTACCTTTGAGTATGTGGTGGACATGCACACATACCTTACCATGTCACGGTCACTAATGGAATTCATACGTCTTGTTTGTACACCCTCATTCACCTCCCCAATTACTTGGGTTGTAGGATGATTCCCTACTGATTCTAGGTGGAGGATCTCTTCTCACATTCTCGTGAACCCCTGTTTCAACTCCTTCTTGATCTTCATTTGCTTTGGGTGGAATCGAGATGCTATCTCGAGGTGTTATCTCATCAATGGTAACACCCTGCTCGGTTTACGTGTTACTATCGGTGTTAGCACTCGTGGTAACACCTGTGGTAACACCTTACGGACTGACTTCTTCCAACAGCTCCAAGGGTGTCTCTTGAACATTTTCTCCTGCAATACTTGAGTGATCATCAAAAACAATATTCATGGATTCTTGGATGGTTTTTTAGCCTTAGATTAAATACCCTATATGCACGACTATTTGAAGCATAACCAAGAAAAATGGCCTTATCACTCTTAGAGTCCAATTTTGCTAAGTAGTCCCGATCATTGAGAATGTAACACACACAACCAAAGACATGAAAATAATGAACTTTTGGTTTTCTACCATTCAAAATTTCGTATGGAGTCATGGTTGTGCCGGGTCTTAGAAAAACTCTATTGGCTGTGTGACAAGCCGTATTTAGTGCCTCTGCCCAAAATCTTTTTGAAATTCTTTTTGAAAATAACATCACACGAGTCATTTCAAGTAAAGTCCTATTCTTCCTTTCAGCTACCCCATTTTGTTGAGGTGTTTTTGGGGCTGAAAATTCATGGTGAATACCTTTTCTTTCACAAAAATTTGAAAAAGAAACATTCTCAAATTCCCTCCCATGATCGGACCTAATTCGAAAAATTGAAGCACAAAACATGTTTTTGATCTTAGAGTGCAAGATTTTGAACTTTTCAAAAGTCTCAGATTTTTCCCTTAAAAAGTAAACCCATGTAAATCGTGAAAAATCATCAACAATGACATAAGTATATTTCTTGCCCCCAAAACTTTCTATCTCAAGTGGACCCATTAGATCCATATGCAAGAGTTGAAAACAATGTGTAGTACCAGTGTGTTGCTCATTGTGTTGGGCGGCACCATGGGTAACACGAGTTTGTTTCCCTTTGAGACAATCCTCACAAACAATTTTTGTTTAAGATCAAGACTAGGAATGCCTTGGACAGCATCTAGATTAACAATCTTTTCTATGTTACGAAAGTGAACATGTCCCAACTTTTGATGCCACAATGTAGTGTTATCAAGTTTTGCCGAATGGCATACTTGCTTGTCTTCAACAAGATAACAATTATCACTAGATCTTGTACCTGTCATTACACAATTGTTAATCTTGTCATAAACTTCACAAGTATCTTTATTAAATTTCACCTCTAAGTTGTCATCACAAAGTTGACTAATACTAATTAAATTAGTTACAAGTCCATCAACATGTAAGACATTCTTTAAGGTTGGAAATCCAGACACATTTAGTGTCCCTCTCCCAATGATATTACTCTTGCTCCCACCACCATAAGTTACACTATCCCCATGAATTGTTTCATAGTCTTTTAAAAACAATTTTGTTCCTGTCATATGACGTGAACACCCACTATCAAAGTACCAAGAACCTTCAATATTTGTTTTTAAAGCAGTGTACACAACATCACATTTCAGATTAGCTTTTGGTTTCCACACCTTTTTTGAATTTTTACCATTCTGACTGGGTGTGTTATCATGTGTCTTGAGCAACACCTCGGGTAACACCAAGGGACTGGACGGTTTTCGAAACAATATGGCATTTATTTTTAAAATGTCCAGGTGTGTGACAGTATTGACACACCTTCCCTTTGTCACATGGTTCTTTTGAAGAAGAATCTTTGTCAAAAAACCGCTCCTTAACAAAACAATTCTCATTATCATTCATAGACAAAGTAGAAAGAATACTATTCAAAGATTCTTGAAAACCAATACACCTTTCTGAGAGGTGTACTCAAGTTCAAGATCTCATCCAATTTGGTAGATCCAGTGTTGAGCTTCTTCAAGGTGGTTTCGGCTAGAGTCAAATTGCCCTTGACTCTTTCAAGCTCGATTTCTCTCTTGGTTGCTTGAATCTCCATATGAGTCACATAGGCCTGGAGTCCTTCATTCTTCTTGGTTAAGGACTTAACCAAATTGTTCTCTTTCTTCCCTTCCACGAGCAATGCCTCGTAAAGGTCTTTTAATCCGGAAATGAGGTCATCTTTGCTCTGCTCATCCTCTTGTGTACTTCTGTATCGGGGTTAGAAGAGCTAACAAAACAAACGGCATTATTATCACATAATTCATCATACCGTCGGGTGTGATCACGAGATGTTATCTCGCATGGATAACACCTTGGGTAACACTGTCCTTTTCCGTGTTACTTACCGTGACAAACATGGTTGTTTGATCGATTCTACCTCCTGAGATGGTCCTTCATCCTCATCATCACTGAGAGAAACCCATAGGTTCTTTCCTCTCTTCCTTAGAGTATTTGCACACTCATTGGAATAGTGACCCCAACCCGAGCAAGCATGACATTGAATGGATTCAATGTGCTTTGGATCAGACCTTAACTGATCTGATGATGCTCTTCTTGGGTTCAACTTTGGGTTAGATGGGAAAGTCCTTTTTGGCATCGAATCATAGACCTTGGTTTGCTTCTCCTTTGCTTTCACCTGCATTTTTCATTGTTATACTTTCTAACCATAGAATTGTATTTTCTAGCAAGTAAAGCAACACTAGCATTCTCATCAATTTCTTCAAAAATCTCATCTTCGTTTTCATCCAAAGAACTCGAGGCTTGAGTTTTCAAAACAACATTTTTCCCTTTAGATGCTTCACTTTGATCTAAGAGATTTAACTCAAAGTTTTTCAAAATACTCATTAAAGAATTGATATCCATAGTTGCAAGATTGTGAGCCTCTTCAATAGATGAAACTTTCATATTAAAACGCTCAGGAAGGGTTCTAATTGCTTTTGAGACAAGTTGTTTGTTGGTAAAAGGTTCACCCAACAATTGACACTCATTAGCAATATCAAATAATTTTTCAAAATAAGAAGGAATAGTTTCATTTTCACCCATCCTTAATCTTTCAAATCTGCTAGTAAGACCCCTAAGCTTAGTTTCACGCACACTGCCATCACCTTCACAAAAACGTTGTAAAATATCCCATGCTTCTTTTGCAGTGGAACTGTTTTGAATAAGTTTGAAAATATGCATATCAACCCACTCAAAAATGGCATTAAGTGCCTTTTCATTGAAACTAGCTTGGTTGATCTCTTCCATGTTCCATTCGATTCGGGTTTGACTTGTACGTCACCATCTTCATCGGCGGGTAACATTGGTAAGGAGTAACCATTTGTTATAGATCGCCATGCTCGAAGATCAATTGATTTGATATGCGAGCGTAGACGGATCTTCCAATAACAATAATTCGAGCCATCTAACACAGGAAGACGCTTATTGTTAGGATTAGCCGGATCATAAGCCATGACACCTAGACCAAGCACTTAGTATCGTCAAGTGACCAGCTCTGATACCAATTGAAATTGTCAATGGCTTCACTGGAAAGAGATGTTACCGTAGATGTTACCCAACACCTTGGTTAACACACTGACGGACAACACACACACACCAAAATAAATAGTTTATAAAAACTTTGTGCAGCGGAAATAAATAACACAAGATATAATTTTCTCAAGTTATATAAATATATAACTTGAGTGTGCCTAGATGGCGAAGACTTTATAATCAATATAGCAAAATTACAAAGCCGAAAGTTCCCTATTGCTAATACAATGATAATGCTCTATGGAACTAAATGAGACAAAGAACGAATCCTATCCTTAGCCAACACTCTCTTAAACACTCAGTGTTTAAGCTAGAATCACAAGGGAGGAAGGATATGCGAACCAAAGAACTTTGTCTCTCTTGTGCTATGGTGTGTGTGTTTGATATTTGGCCTACTTCAAATGAAACACACCTAGCCTATTTATAGCCTTCCAATGCCTTGGAGGCTACTCCAAAATAACAGCCTTGGACCTTCAGATCGTGTGTGAGGAGTGGAGAATAATTCTTGGCTTGAATTCCTCTTCATGCGTTAACTTCCCTAAAAAGTAGCAACCGAATTCTTGAAGCCCAAGTCCTTGCTTCATCACCTTGTACTCTCTTGCTTTCTTTGTATTGTACACTTCAAATAATCGTGACAACTCCATGACTTGGTCTTCCCACGTTTTTATTCCTTCTTCAAATAATATGGACCAAGCAATAGTTACACGTAAATCTCCTATTTACGTGTAACTCCTTCTCCAACTTCTTCCTTGTTTCTAGCAATTAATCCAACCATATATTAACCTGAAATATGGACCAAAAACACATATATCTTGCAAATAATATTAGACATTAGGATATAAAATAATATGGAAAGAATTATTAAATTACAAATCATTACAGTCCGGGTAACATCTCTTTCCAGTGAAGCCATTGACAATTTCAAGGGGTCCTCCCCGTAGAGTCAAACAATCCAGCAGCTCGCAGAGCTTCATTCGCCTGTGCTTCGGCTCGGATCTCCTCCCTGCGAGTCTGCAAAAGAGGACCTCTCTCCGTCAGTCGGTCAACTCTGGTCTCGTAGTCAAACAAAGTGTCTCCCGTAACATCCTGAGGGTCAGACCAGGCTTCGGCACTCCTAAGGCAATAGCTGCGACGACAATCGAGCCCCAGAATCGCTTCACGCCTGCTCCCCAAAACCACTTGGGACTGCCCAACACACTGCTCGTACCAATCCAGGTACTCGATGGTCAATACGACGCTCTCCCGACGTCGAAGGAGCACCACGGGAGGGAAATCAGAATACTTTCATACCCTCAAAAAATACAAAAGAGCACCCGGAGCCGCCATACAAAGAGGAGCTACCTCCGCAGTGGCAAGGTCATCCCAGCCCAGCAAAGGCTCCTGCCTCATTCCGAACTGCCGGGAAACAAGCGACGGAATGTAGAAGGAGGATCAAGACAAACCAGGAACTCTAAAAACATAAGACCCTTCCTGAAAGGCCCTCCTAGTCTCAATCCCCCAGTGCGGAACCCACCAACGAATCTGATGCATGCCAAGCTGTGTCATCCATCTCTCCTAGGAGGACTGATCCATATCCAATACAAGAGGACGCTGAGCAAATGTCCACGGGCTAAACAACGCCGGAGCCTCACGCATAGCCTGAAGTCTCTCTCGCAACCACAAAGTGAGCAAAGTGGGGCTTCCTCCTCTCATGAACCTATCTCCAGTCGCCAGACGATCAATGCCGTGAAGGGTCTCCCCCAGCACCAATGGCACAATATCCTCTCCGGCTCTGCAGTGCCCTACCACATTCAGCAAAGCGTCATCGCATACCCCAAGGGAGCTGACCATGAAAAGCGTCGCTATCACGCACAAGGCAAATGCATCCCACGAGACGTCACTCTCGTCCCGACAACGCAGAAATGTCAATGTGACCCGAATCAAAGGTCATACCCTGCACTTCTTCCAACGAAGTCCGAAGAGAGCATGCAAGCTTCACGCTTACGGCAACACCGCCAATCAAAGGAAGCGAGATGGCTTCCACCTCCGGTCCTCCCATCAAAGCCCAAAAATCCTCGAAAGTGGGCGTCACTTCATTGTAGGAGAAGCTATACACATGCCTCCTAACATCCCAGAACTTCGCGGCAGCCCGCAACAATTCCCAATCAGGAACCAACTCCTTAAGGGACCAAACCGAGCAGAGTCGAAACCTCACCTCGAAAGCCCGCCTATGATGCCTCATACGGTGTCGCATCCACATTTTCAGCCGCTCAAGGAAGTATGCTTGCCGCTCCTTCGAAAGCCTCGGCAAAACTCTTGGAACGTACGAAGAATCCATGGCAAAAATGGAGGTTCCTAGAGAAAATGGGGAAGAAAGCTCGAAATGACTGCAAATGGGAAGTGAGGAAAGTTCAGACATCCTGAAAACACTTATCTCTTCCCCAAAAGCAAAGATGATCCGTACGGACCTTTTTGCATTCTAGGTTTGTCCGTACGGACCTTCTTGCAACTTGGTCCCACATTTTCAGCAAACAGTACAACAACCACTGTTCCCAGCAGGACCTTGCTCCAAACTGCCCAAATTCTGGCCAAAGCCATTTCCGGCAACCATACACTAACCACAAACGCACTCCCAGCTCACGTGGCATGCACAAATAATAAACTAGCAACAATTCCTAGGACAATCCCCGGGAATCACAAAATACGACATTACATCTCAAATAAAATACTTTGTTGCGCATACACAAAATGTTTTATTACAGGTACCAAAATGTCTGTTGCTAAACAAAAAAAAACAACAAAAATGGAAAGAGGGAAAGCAAATGAGCCCTACTCCGACTCATCATCGTCGACCTCATCAAACGAGATGTCAGGCACCTCGGCAAACTCGCCAGCCACACCCTCATCATAGGAATACTGGACCCCCTCCTGGGGTGGGTATTCGAAATACTCTGAAGGATCAAACCCGGTGAAAGGATCATAGAAGGGACGCGCCGACGAACTCTCTCCCTGTGCCTCCTGCGAAGGCAAGAACTGGTGAAGAATCGGCGGCCTCTGGGCCCCTGAAGACGTCCCTGTATCCAGGCTATGCCGCCCCCGAATGGGTCCCTCCTGCTGTGGCCCCGGCTAAGCCCCCGACGATGGGGCATCCACAGAATGCCTTGAAGGCATCGACTCATACGCCGGAGCACGCCGCGAAGACCTGCAGGACACCTTCCTCGCCATCTTCTTCCCAAAAGACCGCATCCCCACAAAACGGTGGGTCAACGTGTTAAAGGATCTCCCCGAGACCTGGACAAGCAAACAGCCAAAGAAACGCTCAGTTAAAGAGATACAGACATACTCAACAAAAAGAGAAAAATACAGAAAAGATGCCAAGATGGAAAAGAGTAAGCACACTCACTGGAGCATCTGGGTCAACCTAATAGGCAGTAGGAGCCTGGTTAGGGACGGGTATCGACACCCTCCACCTCGACGAATCCCCGCGGGCATATGTAAAGTCCGGCCCAGGCACCGGAACATCTGGGGGACGTGGTGGGCCATCCCGCCTCTCCCTCGCCAACACATGTGGCATCCCCAGCTTCCTCCTGACGAAGGCCCCGTACTCCTCACCGTATAAAATAAACTCCTCGGCACTCACGCCGCCCAGGTACCTGTCATACTCCAATATGTCCATATCACGAGGATGCATCATCCCAAAGGGCAGATCCCTCGTAGCCATAGGGGGCGCACCTGGGTCATGCTGCCAGAAGACCCTCTCCCCCAAGTACATGACATCACAAGTCAAACCCCGCAGCATCCTCTTCTGCTGCGTCACCACGGGACCCCCCTCGAGCTCGTCGTCGCCATACCGAGCCCAGGGGTACAGCTCAAACTCCGCCGGGCTATCTCTCTCCAGGAACTCCTGCACATCCCAATATGTGATAGTGAGCTTCCCCCTGACCGTCCTCCTCCTCCTCAACGGACGGGCCCAACCCAGCATAACAGGATAGGCCCCCATGGCCTCAGCATCCCGATCCCACGGCTGACACTGGAAGATCTCATAAAACCACACCTGCAACAAAAGCAGATAAAGCCCAGGGCAAAAGAAGACGGAGAAATGACAGACTGCTAAATCACAAACAGCAATAAACTCATACCTCCAACGCAAAATCGAAGCATCCCAGGGAGCTGGCCACGCCTCGGCTAAACCTGTCCAAGGAAAAATAGAGCTCGGCCAAGCCTGCCTCACCCCAAGCAATCTCACCAACTCTCTCCAAATCCACCAAGCTCTCCAGTAGAGGAAAAGGAGCAGAGGAAGAGTGATTCGAGAACAAAGTCTCGAAAAGAGCAAACCACAAGAAAGAGCGCGCCAGCTGCTCAGCCATCACCAAGCCGGTGCCCCGGTGATAGGCCCCGATGTTGGCCGTAATCTGCGCCTCTATGTCACCATACAGCATACCCAGGCCCCTACGAGGAGAAGGCGCAAAGCCCAGCAGCTCTGCCAACGTCCCATCGGACATCCTGTCTCGCCATCTCACTGGCCCTCCTTTGAAGGAAAGTCCAGTAATCGCCGCAAAGTTGTTGGGAGTCACCGTCACCTCTCCCCAGCTCAGATGGAAGGTATGCGTGGTGTCCCACCAATACTCAGACAAAGCCAGGAAGATGCTTTTATTCTTCCTTGTCTCCGAGATCCCGGCAAGGTTCTCAACGAACGCGTCCAAATCAGAACCAAAGACTAGCCTCTTAGGACTCGGTCTACCCTCTCTGGAGATATCCGGCAAATGCTACCACAGCTCAACTACAGCCTCGAGCGACCCCCAAGACTTCATCTTCTTCGCCTTTCCAGACAAAGGCCCCTCATCCTGCAGGTAAACACAGTAAAGGTACGTCAATTACAGTACTTAATGCAAATATACCAAAAGGAAACGAAAGCACAAAAAGTCCGTCCCAACACGGCAAAGCATAAAAAGTCCGTCCCAACACGGCAAAGCATAAATAGTCCGTCCCAACCCGGCAAAGCAAAAACCCGTCACAAAACACGGCCCACATTGCACATAATTTTCCCCATATAGTCCGTCACAAAATACGACACGCACTATGCAAATTTTCTCAAAAGAGGGATTAAGCCCTACACGACACATTTTCAAAAAACCGTCACAAAACACGGCGCACATTGCACATAAACTTCCCACAGAGTCTGTCACAAAAACACGGCACACACTACATGACACATTTTCAAAAAGTCTGTCCCTACACG
This sequence comes from Adenophora triphylla var. japonica, assembly GCA_022495995.1. NCBI lineage: Eukaryota > Viridiplantae > Streptophyta > Magnoliopsida > Asterales > Campanulaceae > Adenophora > Adenophora triphylla. The sequence continues at coordinate 15,249 of JAFEMH010002782.1, forward strand.
GCACACACTTTCAGACAAAACCCGTCACAAAGCACGGCACGTGTCACACTTTTTACACAAAGTCCGTCCCTACACGGCACCTACTTTCAGACAAAATCCGTCACAAAACACGGCACACGTCACACTTTTTACACATCACACTTTTTACACAAAGTCCGTCCCTGCACGACAATTTTTCACAACATACATACGGAAATAGCATAAGGTACAAATCACCAAAGCATGCATTTCAAAGAGAGGCACTTTATTTTCACAAACAAGAGCTAATCTCTACATTTTTGCACAAAAATCACATACCCACAATTCTTACATGCTCAATTTCAGCAATTCATCACGAATTTCACAAAGAGAGCATGGCAACAACAAAAGCCCCAAATATGCGAAAAACTAAAACCTAGTTCTAGCATACAACAATTCGAATAAGAATCAAGACGAAATTGATTTCTTACCTCCCCGGCGGTCCTATCTCGCATGTTGTGTACCTCCGGATCCGGATACAACACATCCGGGTTCCTCGACGAAGGCGTAAAGGAAGTGCAATTCCTTTGAAGGTCCGACCTCCGTTCAATTGCCTCTGGGCCCCTTTGACGACGACCTCTTCTCGCTCTTTCCGCCATAACAAGCAATTCAAGCAAATGCGGAAGAATTACTTAGGAAATTTTGGTCAAAAACCAATGTTTTCTCTCCTTCTCTCTCTGTTTTTCACGACTGGAAGAGGGAACAATGGGGGATGACTCGTTGCTGAAGCTGGTCAAAACCTGGGAAATTAAAATCCCACAAAGGTCCGTACGGACCTCTTTGCAAACAAAGAAGATCCGTACGGACCTCTTTGCATTATTTGGCCAAATTACTCCTTTGCCCTTATAATCTTTGCCCCTGGCTGTCCAAAGGCATTTTTCAGTAGATTCAATGCAGTTTGGTCCTTAACCCAAACTGCATATTGAAATAGTGTAGGAAGGAAGCCTTACCAATATTGGTTCGTGTCTGTCTTCCGCTGGGGAATAGTGTTTGAGGATGGAATAGTGTTCCGGGACGGACCGGGATTGCTTCGGGATGTGCCGGTTGTCTGCGGACATAGCTTCTGCGTGCCTCGGGATTGTCAAGTGTGCACTCGGATAGAGTTACGGCGTGCGTTGGGATCGCAGGGATCGTTCGGGCAGGGGTTCGGCGTGTGTTGGGATCATCGGTTGCATTCGGGAAGAGTTCCGGCATGCGTCGGGATCGTCGGTTGCGTTCGGGCCGAGTTCCGGCGTGCGTCGGGATCGTTGGTTTGGCTTGGAAAGGGCCGGGACGCCTCGGGATAGACCAGGAAAGGCTTCGGAGTACCACGAGGGGCCTCAGAATACCTTGAGAGTGCCTCGGGGCAGCGCGGAAGTGTCTCAGGAGCGCTCGGTAGGGCTTTGGAGCACTGCGAGGGAGCTCGGAAGGCCCCGGAAGGAATCGAAAGGGACCGGAAGTTCCCCGAAGGGTCTTAGAAGGGCAGCCTAAAGGCTTAGGGAGAGAGGAGAAGAGGGATATGTGTAAAATGAGGGAGGGAGAGCCCTCTATTTATAGTTTTCAAAAACGTGCAAGAAGGTCCGTACAGACCTTCCATGAAAACTAAAAATTTAGCTTTCCCAGATTTGAGGGAATAATATGAACTTTAAGAGGATTTTGTCATAATTATGTCTGGTTGCAAAGAGGTCCGTACGGACCTTCTAGCATGCAAAGAGGTTCGTACGGATCATCTTTGCTTTTCCAAATTTTCCAAAATTCCTAAAAAGTCCTTTTGTGCTTTTTTTGTCCCAGAAAGGCCCCCTTTGGTTTGGTTGGTAGTTTTTTTAGGTTTTTGAGGGTTTTTTGAGGGTTACGGGTGTTCGAGACTGCATTTGCGTGAGTCTGCGGTATTTCCCGGCGTTCGGAAGAGAGTGATCCAGATTGGGGTATTTATAGTAGGCACCTCCATAACCTCGAAGAAACGATCAACGTCATTCTGCCAATCAAGAAAATCTTCAATTCCCATGGTTCCATAGAATAGCGGAATATCAGCCTTAATTCTATAATCCTGGCGGTGTCGATTACTACCCTGATCCAGTTCATCATCACTATCAACCTCAGCATCGGAATGGGAACTAGAATCCTCTTCATCCCTATTTTCGACCCCCTAGGGCATCGGCCCTGTTCAATACCTCTGTCTCTCTCGCCACCACGGTTACTATTAGCACAAGCGTTTGGTCCCTGTTGAGCAGCCACCAATGCCTCCACCCGTGTTGTCAATGTAGCAATAGTGGTGGTTAGCCCCTCGATATCTGCCCTTGTTACTTGATCCCCCATAGAGAATCAGTGATGAAAGACAGGTTAAGCCTGCTCTGATACCAACTGACGCAACACGGAAGTGATAGATTCGTGTTTAGCGCACTAAACACAAGAGTTCTCAAGCGAAGAACCCTAGGAACACAAGGAACTGGAATCCACCATAAAAGAGATAAAACTCTTCAAATTAATCAATCAAAAACTGAGTTTAACATGTCTAAAAATTGTTTAAATACTTCCCCAAACCCTAAGACACAATAATAAACCAATTACCAAAATAACCCCAAACTATAAGGTCAAACACAGTAAAAACGGAATTAAAAATCGACATTAGGAAACCAAGTGAGGTCGCGAGGCGCCCGCCTGGGAGAAGGCCAGGCGCCCGCCTGGAGCCCAGAATGTTCGCTGCTTGTTGTTGTCCAATGAGGCGCCCGCCTGGAGGTCTTCATGCGCCCGCCTCGGAGTCAGTAGCATTGGTCGTAATCGTCCCACCTTGAGGCGCCCGCTTGGGCCTAGCTGAGGCGCTCGCCTTGTTCCCAGAAGAACTACCTCCGTTGAACCCCTGTGAGGCGGCCGCCTGGTGTAGAGTGGGGCACCCGCCTGGGTTGCTGTATTCACCTCCTTCATCTCCTACATCAGTCTCACCTCCTTTGTCTCCTACATCACATCACCAATTAATTGGCTGCTCCTGCCAAGATTCGAACTCCCCACGCTGAGGTTGCAAGCCCAGATTGAACGTCAGAAATTTAATCTGACGGCTGAAATCCTCGGTCCTTGTTCAACCGTCCGTAACTTCCCATGTTCTCATCGCTCTCCTTCATCTTCACAGCAGCAGTTTCTCTCCGTCTTCACTTTTCTGATGCGATAATGGTGAAATAGGGCGATATCCTCCCTCCCTCCTCAACCTTCCGTAATTTCTCAATCAGATTTTTAATCTCAACCTCCCCATTTCACTTCATCTCCCCTTCCTTTCTCTCACTTAAAAGAGCAAACACCCATCGATTCCGGCTCCGGCTCCGCCATGCCGTACCGACGCTTTACTGAAGCCACCTAAAACACCCACCAGCTCCACCACCTAAATCGCCCAGGTCGCCTCTCTCCGTACTTTCTCTCTCCGTTCCTTCATCTTTCTTCTTCTCACTCTTCTGATTTGGGTATAGATTTGTGCTTATATTTATTTGAAAAGAAAGCTCTATGTTCTTAGAAAAAGTTATAAACCCTAGAAAAAAAATCGATCCGTTGATTTTCGTAGGTGTTTTTGTGTGTTTGTTTTGGAATTTGAAGGTGGGATTGTGCAGTGTTAAGGAGGCAGAATGTCTTCTCTAAGTAGAGAATTGGTGTTTCTTATACTCCAATTTCTCGAGGAGGAGAAATTTAAGGAGTCTGTTCAAAGGTAAATTTCTGTTTCTATTTTGGTTAATTGCTATTTTATTGTTTCGTTTACACGGATTAGATTGTATCTGTGAGATTTAATTTGTAATCTTTTTTGAGGTTTTTTATTCTGTTTGTGATGAGTAGATTTGTGTGTGCTGTGACTTTGTGTTAGTTTATTTATGATTTGTCAATAGTTGGTGATTTTGTTTATGGTTAATTGATTGTTCATGGTTCTGGAAAATCCATACATTTAGAAGTGTAGATTATTTTCTGGAATTAATTTTTGAAGAAGATGACTTCAGTTTGAGTGGTGTCTTTGTGAGTGGAAAGTGCTATAATATGTATCTAACTCGAATGCAGAACTATTTAGTTTGATTAATGACTACTTATTTGGGACATGATAAATGATGTGTAACTATTTTGTTTGGTTTTGTGGTCGATTATCGAAAAGAGAGTTTTGGATTGGATTGAGAATTGTGAAAAAAAAAACTTTCTTTCCTTTCATTTTTGTACCAGTTTAAAATTACATTTAAAGCGTCATATAGTTAACATGCGATTTCAATTTCCCCACATATTTCTCTTTCCATACTGTCTTCCTTTTCATGCTGACCCGTGCTAATGGCACGGGCATTTGAGTACTAGTAATTGTACAAAAGTATGCATTTTTATAATATCTCATAAATGAAATTTGAACATTAATTTATAGACGGATGAAGTAATTGTCTTATAAATTTTGAGAGTATCTATTAATAATATTGTTAAAAGTTTTATGTTAAATTTTAATTAAGTTGATAAAAAATATAATAAGAATGTAAAGTCAAAATTTTTTAAAAAATAATTTTTCATCAAACTTAAGAAAAAAACAGAGGTTTTAGAACTGAAACAAGCGGATTCATACAACAAAAACATCACAAGCGAAAGCCGTCAACTCATACATGTTTCATGACCTTTTAGTTTCATGCGCCAATCAATTTGACTATATCTAGAGAATAGTTAGACCAAATTAGTAATCAATTTGGTTTCTTCTCCTCAAATTCAATCATCAGGCTCCTCGTGGTTGGTACACCGAGATCAAAAATTGCATCCTCTCTCTTGGATTCACTAACTGTGTGTCAGACATGTTCCTCTTTACTCTTCATCACTCTCAAGGTCTCATTTATCTTCTAGTCTATGTCGATGATATCATCATCACCTGATCAAATTCATCTTTCCTTAACAACTTCCTCCTTCTCTACGAGGTTCTCTCTTAAGGATCTAGGATCTCTCTCCTATTTTCTTGGTGTCGAAGTTCGCCCACATTTGCAAGGCTTATTTCTTAGCCAACACAAATACATTCAAGACCTTCTTCTACAAGCAAACATGGCAGAGGCCAAACTTGTACCTACACCTATGGTTCCTCACCCCCTCTTACCCTTAACAGATGCAACCCACTCTCCAATCCAACTGAATACCGAGCCTTAGTCGGCACCTTACAGTACCTTTCATTAACAAGGTTTGATCTCTCATTTGCAGTTAACAGATTATCATAATTCATGCACTGTCCCATGGATGTTAACTGGGCAGCCTTGAAGCGAGTGCTTTGTTATCTTGTTGGTACAAGTGCACGTGGTTTGCTTATCCACCGAGACTCTCCACTTAGTCTACATGCATTCACAGATGCGGACTGGGCTGGAGACCACGACAATTACATCTCAACAACAGGTTATGTTGTATATCTTGGTAGGAATCTCCTCTCTTAGAGCTCACGCAAGCAACGTGTTGGGTTTTGAGGTTACAAACACAGCGAAAGACTTAGAAAATAACAATCAAAACTCTAGCACTTAGATCCGTCTAGCATGAAGAGATTAGAAACATTAAATATAATTACATACCTTGAATGCGATTAAGTTTGTCAATACATATCTCAAAATTCAAGCCTTAGAATTTTGATGTCGAATTTTCTATCTTCCTTGTTCAACCTTGGTGATGAATCAATCAACGGAGATCGTCAAGCCTTAGGAGATAAAGCAACCTCCCTCTAATGGTGATCCACACGTGAACGAATCAAGAATGCTTCTTGTTGGATTGCTAAATGATCCTTCCGATTATTGAAACACCTTTCAATAATCAATGGCTAATATGGAATTTACTAGGGGTGTTTTTTATCTTTGATTTATAATCTAGATCTCTATTTTAGTGTTTCATAAACCCTAAAATAACTTGTTGTGGACTAGGTTTATTGGCTGCAAAAGGATAGTATTTATATTACATATAAATCCCCTAACAATTAGGGTAGGAATCCTTGTTAAACCAAAACCTTACCAGCCAAGGAAAATGCGTACGGACAGAAATTGAACGCTAGCAAGAGTCGTGCTAGAGAGCACGAGTCGTGCCTAAGGCAAAGTATGTCTCACTACGAGTCATGCCAATGGCCAAGTCTGTCGCACCACGAGTCGAGCCAGAAAAGTCACTTGTGTTGATCAAGGGCACGAGTCGTGCCTGAGGGCACGAGTCATGACCAAGCCAAAAGCACTCGTTCCATGAGTCGTGACAAAAAATGCAGTCATACTGATTTATGGCACGAGTCGTGACTCCTGGCACGAGTCGTTCCTCATGGCTAAGTGTGTCGCACCACATGCCATGCTAAAACTCCAATTTCCCAATTTTCAGCCATAATCAAATTCGCTCTTTGTGTGTGATCCAAATAGGAATTATATTTATGTTGGTAGTGATTTGAAACATAGACATCACAAGATATAAGTGGCTTCTAGCAAACCATTATATCCACTCAATTAATATAACATCAAAGCTTGATTTTCCCGATAGATCAAATGTCACAATTTCTTTGTCCACGATTTCCAATTGAACATGAGTCATGGTCCATGTCAACTCATACCGTTCAATGCTTTCTCGATTTCGAATATGTTGATAATCCAAGTGAATTTGATCTTTATCAAATCTCTTGAGTATGGCCATACATTTCATCAACACTATTTATCGAGGGGCCCAAGCAAACATCTCTCTCACATAGAGAGGGACGAATCCCATCTTGACTTATCATTCTTCCCTACATGAATCTAATCGTGCTAATATAGCCCTTATTGCTATCCTATTAAATATAGTGTTAGACTACATCAAACACAATGTTTATCATGTGGAAGACGATGATAATCTCAGGTACAAAGGATTCAAATGACATTACTCTCATGAGATTTAATCATGACACATATGACTATAGACCATGTCATAAATATCATCAATAGGTCATGTCCAATACTTGTTCTCTAGCAAGTATCCATAAGTGTAATGTGCATCATATGCATATAATCATCTCCATGATTATCCACTACCAACTTATACTAGTTATTCACAATAACTAGGGACGCAGTTCAATATAATAAACATGTAAACATATAGTGAACCAAATAAACTTTCTCTATAATAAATGATAAAGACGATTACATAGCGGTTTTAGATTATAAGTTAGACATAACTAAACGCCTAGGGCACTACACCAACAATCTCCCACTTGCACTAGGCTCCATCTATGTATCGTATACCCATGAACCTCACATGACCATCATGCTTTGCTTGTGCGTGGGGCTTTGTAAGCGGATCCCCAATGTTATCATCGGTTGTTACTTTGAATATCTTAACGTCTCCCCGATAAATGAATTCTCGAATGAGATGAAAACGTCTAAGTATATGTTTGGATCGCTGATGTGACCTTGGTTCCTTTGCTTGCGCAATGGCACCATTGTTGTCACAATAAAGTTCCACCGGATTAGTGATACTTGGAACAACTTCCAAATCACTAATGAACTTCTTGATCCAAACTGCCTCCTTAGCTGCATCGGATGCCGCTATATATTCGGCCTCAGTAGTAGAATCGGCAATAGTACTCTGCTTGAAACTCTTCCAACATATCGCACCTCCGTTAAGCATAAACACAAATTTCGACTGCGATCGGAAATTATCCTTGTCGGTTTGGAAGCTAGCATCTATGTAACCTATTACAACAAGATCTTCTTCCATCCCTCCAAATACCAAGAACGCATCCTTAGTCCTTCTTAAGTACTTAAGGATCATCTTGACTGCCATCCAATGGTTCTCACCAGGATCAGATTGGTATCGACTTGTCATGCTCAAGGCATACGAAACATCGGGTCTAGTACAAATCATAGCGTACATGATAGATCCAATAGCCGAAGCGTATGTAATATTATTCATCCTCTTTCGCTCATCAGTTGTCTTAGGATACTGCGTCTTGCTAAGAGTAACACCATGACCCATTGGCAAGTTGCCTCTCTTAGAATTTTCCATTTTAAATCTTCTAAGAACCTTGTCAATGTAGGTACTTTGACTCAAACCAATTATCCTCTTAGATCTATCTCTATAGATCTTGATACCAAGGATGTAAGCGGCTTCACCCATATCTTTCATTGAGAAATATTTTCCTAACCAAGACTTGACAGTCTGAAGTGCAGGAATGTCGTTTCCAATGAGTAAGATATCATCTACATACAATAAAAGAAATAATACTACGCTCCCACTGAATTTCATGTATACACAAGGTTCATCTTCGTTCTTGACAAAACCAAACTCTTTGATTTTCTCGTCAAAATGAAGATTTCAACTCCTAGAAGCTTGCTTCAATCCATAAATGGATCTCTGCAACTTGCACACCTTGTTAGAATTTCTTAGATCGAAAAAACCTTCGGGTTGTGTCATATACACATCCTCAAGCAGTTTTCCATTAAGGAAAGCGGTTTTGACATCCATTTGCCATATCTCATAGTCATAATACGCAGCTATGTCAATCGAAATTCTAACAGACTTAAGCATGACAACAGGCGAGAAGGTTTCATCATAGTCTACACCATGAGTTTGCCTATATCCCTTTGCTACAAGCCTAGCCTTGTAAGTATGCACCTTCCCATCCATGTTAGTCTTCTTCTTGAAGACCCACTTGCACCCTATGGTTTTTACACCTTCAGATGGCTCAATCAAGTTCCAAACTTGATTATCCGACATGGATTGCAATTCGAATTCCATGGCTTCTAACCATTTATCCGAATCGGGATCAGACATCGCCTCTTGATAGGAATTAGGTTCGTCATTCTCAATGACTTCCACTTCATTACTTTCCGACACGAGAAACCCATATCTCTCGGGTGCGGATCGTAACCTATCTGATCTACGATGGACTTGTGGATCTTGAATCGTTCCACAACTTCTTGTGGACTTGGTTCAGTCTCTACTATCGGTTCCATGTTATTTTCGGGTTCTTGAACTTCTTCAAGATCAACTTTACTCCCACTAGTTCCTTTATTGAGAAATTGTTTCTCAAGAAAAGTACCATATTGAGAAACAAACACTTTGTTCTCATTGCGGTTGTAAAAGTAATACCCTTTGGTTTCCTTAGGGTAACCAACAAAAATAACCTTGTCAGATTTAGGTGCTAACTTATCAGAGACAAGTCTTTTCACATAAGCTTCGCAACCCCAAATCTTCATGAAAGACAAACTAGGTTTTCTTCTATGCCACATCTCATGTGGGGTCTTAGGAGCCGATTTAGTAGGGACTCTATTCAGTGTGAACGCAGCAGTCTCTAATGCATGTCCCCAAAAGGATATAGGAAGGTCTACTTGACTCATCATCGAACGAACCATATATAATAGGGTTCTATTCCTCCTCTCAGAAACACCATTCCATTGTGGCGTTCCAGGTGGAGTCAACTCTGAAGCAATTCCTCAGTTTTTGAGATGATTGTCAAATTCTTGGCTCAAATACTCACCACCACGATCAGATCGAAGTGCTTTAATTGTTTTGCCAAGTTGATTTTGTACTTCATTTTGAAATGTTCTAAACATCTCAAATGATTCACTTTTGGACTTCATCGGATAGACATAGTCATATCTAGATAAGTCATCGGTGAATGTAATGAAATACCGAAATCCTCCCCTAGCAATGCTGCTCATTGGTCCGCATACATCAGTATGTATTAAGCCCAATAAATCACTAGCCCTTTCACTACTCTTAGTGTAGGGTGGTTTGGTCATCTTGCCCAATAAATAAGATTCGCATATCTCATATAATTCATAATCATGTGAGTCTAACATACCATCCTTATGGAGTTTAGAAATGCGTTTCTCATTTATATGACCAAGCCTGCAATGCCACATGAACGTGTTGTTCACGTCATTCGGTTTAGACTTCTTGTCCACAACACTATTTTATTTCTCATCAACATCAAGAACATAAAGGCCATTAAATGAATTTGCAATACCATAAAGCATATCATTTAAATAAATATAAAACTTCTATTCTTAATAAGAAAATTATACCCTTCATTATCCAAACAAGAAATGGAAATAATATTTCTACTCAAATCCGGAACATAGTAACAATTGTTCAAAATAAGTACTAAGCCACTAGGTAAAGTTACATCATATGTCCCTACGGCTAATGCAGCAACTCTTGCTCCATTCCCAACACGTAGGTCAACTTCACCTTGCTTGAGTAGCTTTCTATTCCTTAGTCCCTGCACATTTAAACAAATGTGAGATTCACATCCGGTATCTAATACCCATGAACTAGAAACAAAAAGGGAAATATCTATCATATAGATACCTGAATCAGAAGCAATCGTATTGCCCTTCTTCGCCTTTAGGCCTTCCTTGTAATCCTTACAGTTGCGCTTCCAATGGCCAACCTCTTGGCAATGGTAGCAAGCCGCATCCTTTTGAGACACTTTGGGAGCCTCTCCGGCAATGGCAACTTTTGCCTTAGGATTAGCAACACTTGTTTTACCTTTGCCATCTTTCTTGAACCCTTTGCCTTTGCTAACCATTAACACAGTATCGATTCAGGGCTTCTTGATATTCTTCTCTGCGGTCTTAAGCATCGCATGCAATTCCGAGAGATTCTTATCCATGCCAGTCATGTGATAGTGCATAATGAAATGACCATAACTTTCAGGCAATGAATTTAATATCAAATCCGTGGCGAGTTCCAAACTCATCGGATTACCAAGCCTTTCAAGACGCTCAATGTGACCCTTCATCTTAAGGACATGAGCACCAACCGATTGCCCTTCTTGCATCTTGCATGCAGTTAGGGCCTTTACCACATCAAACCGCTCATTTCTTGCTTGCACTTGGAACATTTCCTTTAAGCGCTCCGCAAGATCAAATGCTGTCTCCATGTGCTCAAGGTCCTTCTGAAGAGCCTTAGACATGGTGGCAAGCATAAGGCATGCAACATCTGTAGAATCATCAGTATGTTTCTTATGTGCATCCCTATCTGCCCTAGAAGCATTTGCAGCAGGTTGAGGTGGAAGGGGTTCATCGAGAATGTACAGTTTCTTCTTTTGCCTTAGAACAATTCTTAGGCTTCTGATCCAATCAGAATAGTTTGTACCGCTCTCTTCAAGCTTGTCCTTCTCGAGGCGGTTTCCCAAACGTCAAAATAGTAATGATTGCAGAAATTCGGCGCTTCTAATGATCCAACCGTCCATCAGAACGGCCAGGATTGAGCCACGTCAACTTTGGTCGACCTAACATCAACTCCAGCATCGACTTACGGTCTACTTCGAGCTTCATCAGAAATTCTTTTAACTTCCTGGTCGACTAAGTCAACTCAGAAAGTTGGGGGCTATTGAACAATATAAAAGTGACGAGCTAGGCCCAGCGAGTAAGCCCAATCATCTACCAATTATTGCCACCACGTTCTCAGTGGGCTAGGCCCAATTATTACCAGGCCCAAGGCCCATCCATAAGAGCAGTCGACCTAGCTCATTGTCCGACCTACTTAGTCCCGACCTACTAAGCCCTAAACCCTATACCCTAAACCCTAAGCCCTAAACCCTGAACCCTAAGCCCTAAACCCTAAGCCCTAAGCCCTAAACCCTAAACCCTAAGCCCTAAGCCCTAAGCCCTAAGCCCTGAACCCTATATTTATTTTTTATTTTTTTCAAAAATTTTTATTGACTAGAAAATAATATTTTAGCCTTTGTTAATTAGTGGTTTTTTTTAGAAAAAATTATATAAAAAAAGATAGAAAAAAACTAAACAAATCAAAGTATATAGAAGAAAAGTTAAAAGAGGGAAGAACTACCCTATATTTATTTTTTATTTTTTTTTAAATTTTTATTCACTAGAAAATAATATTTTAGCCTTTTTTAATTAGTGGTTTTTTTAGAAAATATTATATAAAAAAGATAGAAAAGAACTAAACAAATGAAAGTATACAGAAGAAAATTCAAAAGAGGGACGGACTATCCTATATTTATTTTTTATTTTTTTAAAAAAATTTTATTGACTAGAAAATAATATTTTAGCCTTTGTTAATTAGTGGTTTTTTTTAGAAAAAGTTATATAAAAAAAGATAGAAAAAAACTAAACAAATCAAAGTATATAGAAGAAAAGTCAAAAGAGGGACGAACTACCCTATGTTTATTTTTTATTTTTTTTTAAATTTTTTATTGGCTAGAAAATAATATTTTAGCCTTTTTTTAATTAGTGGTTTTTTTAAAAAAAAATTATATAAAAAAGATAGAAAAAAACTAAACAAATGAAAGTATATAGAAGAAAAGTCAAAAGAGGGACGGATTACCCTATATTTATTTATTTATTTTTAAATTTTTTATCGGCTAGAAAATAATATTTAAGCATTTGTTAATTAGTGGTTTTTTATAAATAGCTATATAAAAAAAGATAGAAAAAAACTAAACAAATCAAAGTATATTGAAGAAAAGTAAAAGGAGGGATGGACTACCCTATATTTATTTATTTAAAAAAAAAAAATTTATTGACTAGAAAATAATATTTTAGCCTTTGTTAATTAGTGGTTTTTTTTAGAAAAAGTTTTATAAAAAAAGATAGAAAAAAACTAAACAAATGAAAGTATATAAAAGAAAAGTCAAAAGAGGGACGGACTACCCTATGTTTATTTTTATTTTTTTTTTAAATTTTGTATTGACTAGAAAATAATATTTTAGCCTTTGTTAATTAGTGGTTTTTTTTAGAAAAAGTTATATAAAAAAGATAGAAAAAAACTAAACAAATGAAAGTATATAGAAGAAAAGTCAAAAGAGGGACGAACTATCCTATATTTAATTTTTATTTTTTTTAAAAATTTTTTATTGACTAAAAAATAATATTTTAGCCTTTGTTAATCAGTGATTTTTTTTAGAAAAAGTTATATAAAAAAGATAGAAAAAAACTAAACAAATGAAAGTATATAGAAGAAAAGTCAAAAGAGGGACGGACTATCCTATATTTATTTTTATTTATTTTAATTTTTTATTGACTAGAAAATAATATTTTAGCCTTTTTTAATTAGTGGTTTTTTTATAAAAGTTATATAAAAAAAGATAGAAAAAAACTAAACAAATGAAAGTATATAGAAGAAAAGTCAAAAGAGGGACGGACTACCCTATATTTATTTTTATTTTTTTAAAAAATTTTATGAACTAGAAAATAATATTTTAGTATTTTTTTAATTAGTGGTTTTTTTAGAAAAAGTTATTTAAAAAAAGATAGAAAAAAACTAAACAAATGAAATTATATAGAAGAAAAGTCAAATTTAGAGACAGATACTAAATCTGTCTCTAAATTTTAGAGACAGATGTTGAATCTGTCTCTAAATTAGAGATGGATTAAAATCTGTCTCTAATTTAGAGACAAATTCAACATCTGTCTCTAAAGTTTAAAGACAGATTCAGAATCTGTCTCTAAATTAAAGACATATTCATAATTCGTCTCTAAACTTTAGAAACAGATTTTTAATTTGTCTCTAAATTAGAGACAGATTTTAATCCGTCTCTAATTTAGAGACAGATTCATCATCTGTCTCTAAAATTTAGAGACAGATTTAGTATCTGTCTCTAAATTAGAGACAGATTAAAATCTGTCTCTAATTTAGAGACAAATTAAAATCTGTCTCTAATTTAGAGAAAAATTCAACATCTGTCTTTAAAGTTTAGAGACGGATTCTGAATCTGTCTCTAATTTAGAGATGGATTCTAAATCTGTCTTTAATTTAGAGACAGATACAAAACCCGTCTCTAAAATTTAGAAACGGATTCTGAATCCGTCTCTAAATTAGAATCCGTCTCTAATTTTTGGGTCTGTCTCTAATCTGTCTCCAAATTAGCTACAGACTCCGTCCGTCTCTAACTTTCCGTCTCTATTTTCGATTTTCCTTGTAGTGAGTGTTTGAAACCATTGACATTTATCCAGAAGATATGCAAAGTTGCAAGCAATTGTGAGTTTCTCATTTAGCTTCTCCAGATTATCTTAGCCTTTGTTGATTAAATTTTTTTTTTCTAATTTGGTGAGTTAATTCTTAATCAAACAAGGTACACGGAGATAATGTCATCAACTGACAACTAAAAAGTTTTTTTTTATTGACACTGTAGGAGCAATTGCATCTAGGCATTGGCGGAAAAGCTTAAGGAGATGCATGCGTTTGTAATGTGAGGTAGTGTATGCTAACTTGGTAAGGGGTAAAGCTAATCTTTAGGAAATGAGAAAAAAATAGTGTACATAAACACTAAAGCTAAGAGTATCAAGAGATAGGGAAAGAGGTGGTTGCTTGGTAGGAGTTTTTTTTACTATTATTGTTGTAAAAACTTGCATTTTCAGTCTATTACGAGAATTATGTATTTAATTATTTAAAAATAAATTATACTATCGTTGTGTATCACATGAGCGTATTGCTAGTAGCTTTAATATCATCCAATAATATCCTAATTATATGGTGATGAGAGAACAAAAAGTGCAAATAAAAATATTAAAATATAGCCGGACTTACGATGATGAGGGTAAATTAGTAGTTAACGATCATTCACGTGCCATTCCCAAGCCCGGCTCATAGCAGGAGCAAGGTGAGCAATTGCTCAGGACATCAAAATTTCAGGGGCCCATTTTCATTATTTATGTATTAGTGATTTATTTGGATAGGGCCCCTAAAATGAGATAAAAGTATAATATATCTTTTATTTTTATTATTATTTACTAATCAGAATGTTTATAAAATAAGACTATAATATATTTTTTATTTTTTTATTATATTTTTGAGGTCTAATTTTAAATTTCGAACAGGGCCCCTAAAATGATAGACCGGGGCCTGGACATTCCCATTGCAAAGGAAGAACTCATGATTATTAATACATGAGAAATGAATTGTTATTATTATTTGAGGTACCTTTTAAGAGTTAACTATTTTATAGTCATTGTTGATATAATAGTTACCTCATTAGCTAATATGTTTGAGCAATTAAATACATTGTTATTTCTCTTTAAAGACAATGTTATTTCTCTTTTTCTTTCTACTCCTTCCCTTGCCCCTTTTGTTCCCTGAACAAAAACCCAAACTCTCGCCAAATTGACATCACCATAATCTTCTATTTTAATCGCCAAAGTCTCCCCCAATTGACGATTAACGTGAAAACCAAATCTATTCCATGAATCTCCTGTTGTTCTTTGTAAATTATTTGTTGAAATTTATGACCTTAAAAGGCACACTGGACTGAAGGCCATGTCCCTTCTCCTCATTCTCTACACTTGTATATACGAGTATCTATAAATTTTGCAACACTACTACATTTCATTGTAAAATACAAAGGTTAATTTCGTCAAAATCTTTTGTTTGCTCGGTTCCGTTTTGAAAGAAGCTATAATTTGGAGGGGCTAAATTTGAGGCTCCGTTTTAAGAAGTAGCGGACTAAAACGGGGTGTTGATACACATATATGATTGAAACCCCAATTTCGAATAGCGATTTAGGGTACCAGACACACCCTTATTATCCATCTTTTACACACAAAATTGAAAGGGCTTTTACCTTACTCACTCTATCTTCTAATCTATCTTCTAATGATGACAACCTTCTAGACCTCCTCGAACAATTATTCTTATTTTTAATATACTCCAATATCCTAATTATATAAACTTCTACTACTTTGGATAATAATAGAACTTGATAACGATTAACTTATAATTAACTATCATTTATTTGACATTCTCATTGCAAATGAAATGAAGAATTCGTGATTATTATTACATAAAAACTAAATCATCATTTCACTGACCAATTTATTCTAACCACTTACACTTAACATGTGTACAAGCTATTACTTAATACATGAAGTGCAAAATAATTGCAGTTAGCTATCATTCTTTTGCTTTTTCCCAATAATCAATGTCAAATGTACGATAATCAAATTTGCTTTTGATCAAAAACAAATTTGAATATGTAGTAATATTTGACGAAAATGACTACAATGTTGACGTAAATGCTTGGCATTGTTTGCATATTTTTTTAGTTAAATCTTATGGTTCAATTATTCAGGAACTTGGTTTTGTAGATAGACTAGTACTCTCTTATCCGTGCCGTTGGCACGGTGAGAGTACAAAGATTAAAGAAATGATGAAATCGCACCACAACCCCTCTCCTCCACACAAAAATAAAATAAAATAAAAATCTACCAATACCCTGAAGATTACTTTGTTTCATGATCAACATTTAATGGAGAGTGGTTAGTTTGTGTAACTGTCGTGCAGATAATGAGGAAGTCGATTATCCGGGACCATTATCCATTATAGATACGCTACTTAATAAATCCATCTTAAAATAAACCCATTTATGTCCTCCTCAAATCCTATTCGTTTTTATTTTCTATAAAAAAAATTCAATGTCTGCACAGTTTCTACAATAACTGACTTGCATCACATAAGTGTTGGTGATTTTAGTGTCATCAACTATTTTATTGTAATGGTGATTTACTAGAGATCAATGTGATTCGTAGTAGACTCGGATACGAGTAAGGGAAAGTGTGGAGTACACACTAGTTTGAGCTAAAACGAAATCAACCTCGATAAAGAAGTAAAAGTTAAAGGGTAGCACATTTTGCTGATGTGCTCGGCCGAGCAGAGTCCTTGACTCGGCCGAGCAGAGCATAGCAGATTGTCCAAGTTTCTGGACAGCCTTGCTCGGCCGAGGCATATGCCTTGCTCGGCCGAGCAGTATGATTGGCACGGCCGTGCAAGTTTATATGACACGGCCGTGCAGTTGGGCAAAATGTCTTGGGACATCTTTGCTCGGCCGAGCGAGTCCCTTGACTCGGCCGAGCAGTTTCTGAACAGGTGCCAGTTCAAAATGTAAAGACACATCGCTTGGCTAAAGTCATGTCTTTTGATTGTACCCTTTATCTGATATCTCTCCATCTGTATATATACAGAGATTGATCTCAGTTGTAGATACATGAAAAACACAAGAGTGATACAACAATAACGAAAGCAAAACAATTCTCAAGTTTTAGATTTGTTCTCTTTGCCTAGAAACAAATTGGGTGATTGTCTTATCCCAATAAGGATTTCGTGTAACCCAGGCAATAAGGGTCGAAATACTTTATTCGGAAAGTGGATTATACACGATTCAATCACATATCCAGCCTTGTTATCAAGATCAAGACCCTATATTCCCCTAGAAACGAATAAAGTATTTAGGTGATACTCATGGCTGGTGGAAGTACTGTGAAGGAGATGACGACTAAGTTTGGAAAGCTAGACAAATTTGAAGGACAAGATTTCAGGCGTTGGCAAAAGAAGATACACTTCCTTTTAATAAAGTTAAAAGTGGTGTATGTTCTATCTACCCCTATTCCAGAATTGCTTGAAAATGATAACTTGGAGGCAGTCAGACGTAGATCAAAGTGGGAAAACGATGACTACATCTGCAGAGGACACATATTAAACGGTATGTCTGATTCTCTATTTGACATTTATCAAAATGAGGAATCTGCAAAAGAGTTATGGGATTCTCTTGAATCCAAGTACATGGCAGAGGATGCTTCTAGTAAGAAGTTCCTTGTAAGTAATTTTAATAATTACAAGATGGTCGATTCAAGACCTGTCATGGAACAATTCAATGAACTCCTTAGAATCCTTGGACAATATACACAACATGGGTTGAAGATGGATGAGTCAATATCTGTTTCAAGTTTGATTTATAAGTTGCCTCCCTCCTGGAAGGATTTTAAACACACTTTGAAACATGGTAAAGACGATCTGTCTTTGGTTCAACTTGGTAGTCACTTGCGCATAGAGGAATCTCTTAGGGCGTAAGAGAATGACAAAGGCAAAGGAAAAGAAGTTGTTGGACCCTCAATCAATATGATTGATGAGGGTGGAAACAGTAAAAACAAAGGAAAGAAACGTAGTTTCAAAGATAATGGTTCTGGTCCCAACAAGAAGCCTAAATTGGCTTGTTGGAAGTGTGGCAAAACTGGTCACTTTAAGAAGGATTGTCGAGTTGGAAACAACAAGAATGGCACAAGCACCAGTGGTTTGGGAAAGGGGTCTAAGGACCATTCTCAAAACCAAGGTCAGAATTTAATACTTAGTTGGAACAGATTTATTAAAAATTCTGTTTCACTAATTTCTGAGGCATTTTATGTGCAGGATGATGCTATTGCGTGGTGGATTGATTTCGGTGCCACAACTCATGTTTGCAAAGATCTTTGTTGGTTTAAGACATATGAACCAATGGAAGACGGATCTGTCCTTTACATGGTGATGACCATTCCGCTCCTATTCAAGGAAGAGGAAGTGTGGTGTTGGAATTCAGTTCGGAAAAAATTATTTCTTTGTTTAATGTTTTATATGTACCTGTGAATGTGTGCCCAAATTTTGTGGATTCACGCGAGTTTGAAGACATCCGGTTTAATTTGAAAAACGGAGTCGCCATGCCATTTTGATTTCCTCAAAACTTTGAAAAAAAAGTTTTTTTTATGGGTTCAGAGGTTAAGTTACCCCTTGGGAAGAACGGATCGTCGTTCACCCAAGGTGCCTTGCCGTAGTAAGTCTCCCTAGATTCCGTTTATTTTGCTTGCTTGCGTGCTTTCTTGTGTGCATGTGTTTGAATAAAAGGGGAGGGAATGTCCCAAGTTGTCTTCCGGACGTACAAACCATTTATTGGTTGTCGCTCGGGATTTCTTGGATTTTATGTATTCGGGATTTTGATCCCGTCCTCATCTTGGACTTGTGATCATCGCATTTTTAACCTTGGGACTTGCGTGATCGAGAGAAGGACTCTCTTTTATAGCCCAAAAATGAGGTTCTTTAGGAAGGAATGTCCTTAGCCCATCAATCCTACACCTTAAGACGATCGAGCTTATATGAATGCTTCATGCTCGTCTTAAGTGATAATCGGAGATATCGGGTTTAAGGTTATCCCTTTCTAAAGAGATTATGGAACCTTTAATGGAAGAAACGATGTAAAGATAGGATCTTTACACCGGTCCGTTCCAAGGTTGCTAATGGGGACATGGGGGAATGCATGTAAAAATGACATTTTTAGTGAAAAGATGACATTTTTGGGTTGCAAAGGATGCATTTGATTTGCAAAGGATGCATTTTGGTTTGCAAAGGATGCATTTTGATGTAAAGAAGTGATCTTTATGCAAAGGATGCATTTTTATGAAGAAAAGAGTATTCAATATGCAAAGGATGCATTTTTATGAGGAAAATAGGGTTTAATATGCAAAGGATGCACAAAGGTTCCATTTTTGAAAGCAAAGGATGCTAAGTTCATGCAAAGAGATGATTTTTAATGCATGAAAATGGATTTTAGGTGCAAAGGATGCACCTTTTTTTTATAAAGACATGATTTTTATATGCAAATGATGCATTTTGGATGTAAAGATTGCATTTTTATGAGCAAAGGATGCATAAAGATGATACTTTTATTGTAAAAAAGGGGGTTTTAGGTGCAAAGGATGCACCTTTTGATTCAAAGATTACATTTTTAATGGCAAGTAATGCCTATTTCATGCAAAGGGGGAAGGGGGGTATGATAAAGATATGATCTTTAATGATAACTACCAAGTCCCAAGCAAGATAATAACAATATATGAATGCAATGAGCAATTTAAATCACATAGGGCAAGTAAAATGCAAAGTTAAGGGAGTGAGAGGTTACCAATGGTGGTGGCCTCTTCTCCTTTGGATCTTGCTTGGTGGAAGGACCAACTTTGGAGGCTTCAATGGAGGAGGGAGGTGGCTTCTTGGCTCCTTCAGCTTCTCCTTTTTGCAGGGACTCTTTTGGGGGTTTTTATGCTGGAAAAACTGTGTATGGAAATGGGTAGAGGAGACCTCTATTTATAGGCAGTCTGGATAAGACTAATGAAGCCGTGCGGCCAGAGATCCTTGGCTAATGCAGCCGTGCGGCATTATCCACAATGACTCAGCATGTTTCTAGAATCATGCAAGGTGGCAATTCTAGAAGGTTTTTGTAATTAAGAAAAACGTGTTTCTTAATTACTAAGCCTTACCTCAGCCCTTAAATGGTTTGGAACAGTTCCGGAATTGTTCCGGAACTCTAGGAAAGTCCGGGGAATTACCGGGAAATTTACCGGAATTGCCGGGAAAATTAACCGAAAGGCATGAGCCAGATTTGGGTACTTACAGTACCTAAACTTCGTAAGAATTTAATTTCTGATTCTGTCTTGAACAAGTGTGGATACAAACAAGTATATGAATCCGATAAGTATATCTTATCGAAGTCGGGTGTATTTGTATGATTTGGTTATTATAATAATGGGATGTTTATGTTGAATTTAAATAAAATTCTTGTTAACTCTAGTTCTGTTTATATGACTTCTTCTGTTGTTATCAATTCATCATTATGGCATGCTCGGTTAGGACATGTGCACTATAAAAGAATGCTTGAAATGTCCAAAGATGGTTTGATTCCTGTTATTGATAATAATACGGAAAAGTGTAATACTTGCATGTTGACAAAAATCACTAGAAAACCTTTTAAAAGTGTTACAAGGAATTCTGTAAAACTTGAATTGATTCATAGTGATTTATGTAATTTTCATGCAACTCCATCTTTAGGCAATAAAAAGTATATTGTCACTTTTATAGATGATGCTTCTAGGTTTTGCTATATTTACTTGCTGCATGCAAAAGATGAAGCCCTAGATAAATTTAAAATTTATAAAATTGAAGTTGAACTTCAACTAAATGGCTTGATTAAAACCTTACGTACGGATAGAGGTGGTGAATATTATGATCCTAAATATTTCCAATCCGTAGGAATAATTCATGAGACTACGGCTCCTTATGTACCACAACAAAATGGTGTGGCTGAAAGAAAGAATAGAACTCTTGAAGAAATGGTTAATGCCATGTTATCTTACTCGGGCTTGAGTGACGGGTTTTGGGGAGAATCCATGTTAATGGCTTGTCATTTATTGAATAGAGTTCCTAATAAAAGGAACAAGATTACCCCATATGAGCTTTGGTATAAGAAACGATCAAACTTGACATTTTTGCGAGTTTGGGGATGTAGGGTTGTGGTTAGACTTCCGGACCCTAAAAGGAAAAAGTTAAGAGAAAAAGGTATTGACTGCATCTTTGTTGGATATGCTGAGCATTCCAAGGCATATAGGTTCTATGTTATAGAACCTAATGAATTCGTTTCTATTAACACAATTATAGAATCGAGAGATGCAATCTTTGATGAGAATCGTTTCTCTTCAATACCTAGACCAAAGGATATTATACCAATGTCGGCTGAATCTCAAATGGATGATCATTCAATTGATGTACCAAGTGAGACGCCCGAACCTCGTAAAAGTAAAAGAGTAAGAAAAGCTAAATCATATGGTTCTGATTTTCAACTATATTTAGTTATGGGATCAAGAGATCAAATTGAATCTCAATACTCTTACTGTTATAGTATAGAGGAGGATCCAAGAACCTATGATGAAGCAATAAAATCTCGAGATGCTGGTTTTTGGAAAGAAGCAATCGATGATGAGATTAGTTCTATTATGGAAAATAATACGTGGGTCTTGTCTGATTTACCACCAGGCTGTAAACCTTTAAGGTGCAAATGGATCTTCAAAAAGAAGATGAAAGTCGATGGAACAATTGACAAGTTTAAGGCTCGATTGGTAATCCAAGGCTTTAGACAAAAGGAAGGGATCGATTACTTCGATACCTATGCACCGGTTGCTCGTATCACTACTATTAGATTACACGATAGCTTTGGCACTATTCGTAATCTATTGATCCATCAAATGGATGTCAAAACAGCATTTTTAAATGGTGATTTGGAAGAAAAAGTGTATATGAAATAACCTGAAGGATTTGTTATGCCAGGTAATGAGCATAAGGTATGTAAGTTAATTAAGTCATTGTATGGGCTGAAGCAAGCACCTAAGCAGTGGCATCAAAAATTTGATGAGTTTGTTTTGTCGAATGGTTTTGTATTAAATCAATCGGACAAATGTGTATATAGCAGATTTGATGAATCCAATAAAGGTGTAATCATCTGCCTATATGTAGATGACATGTTGATTTTTGGCAAAGACCAAAATATAGTTGATAAAACTAAGAAGTTTTTGTCATCAAAGTTTTCTATGAAGGACATGGGAGAAGCCGACGTAATTCTTGGTATAAAGATTAAACAGATGAACAAGGGAATTGCAATTACACAATCTCATTATATTGAGAAAATTCTCAAGAGGTTTAATTGTAATGATTGTTCTAAAGTTAGTACTCCCATGGATCCTACTGAGAAACTTGTGTCAAACACTGGTAAACCTGTGTCACAGCTTGAATACTCAAAAGCCATAGGCAGTTTGATGTATGCTATGACGGGCACTCGACCTGATATTGCTTATGCAGTTGGAAGATTGAGCAGGTTCACTAGTAATTCTAGTAGACAGCATTGGCATGCTATAACAAGGGTGTTCAAGTACTTAAAAGGTACTATGGACTATGGTTTATGTTATAGTGGACATCCTTCTATATTAGAAGGTTACACAGATGCTAGTTGGATCAACCAAGAAGATTCATCTTCTACTAGTGGTTGGGTGTTCTTGCTTGAAGGAGGTGCCATTTCTTGGGCTTCCAAAAAGCAGACATGTATTACGCATTCTACAATGGAATCTGAGTTTGTAGCATTGGCTGCTGCTGGAAAAGAAGCAGAGTGGCTTCGAAACTTGATATATGAGATTCCATTATGGGCAAAACCGATATCACCAATATCTATCCATTGTGATAGTCCAGCTACATTGGCTAGGGCTTATAGTCAAATGTATAATGGAAAGTCTAGACACTTAGGTGTCAGACATAGTATGATTCGGGAGTTAATCATGAATGGTGTGATATCAGTTAAGTTTGTTCGGTCGCAACAAAATTTGGCTGACCACTTGACGAAGGGGTTAGCCAGAGACTTGGTAAATAAGTCTGCAATGGGAATGGGATTAAAGTCCATTTAATCCTCTAATTGTGAGATACCCAATTCCCTTCTAATACAACGTTAGAAGCTTGAATTCAATGTGGAAAGCTCGCAATTGGAGATTGGAACACATGTTGCTATCCTTCCCAAGGTATGTGTTCAGACCTGCAAGTAAATGTTAGGTTGAAGAATATCTTCTTAATAGTCCCATTGAAAAATTGCAACTGCAGGTGCAAGATTAAAGGAACTACCTATGTGGACATGAAGTTTTGCCGCTTCAAGAAGCTAGGACTTGGCTTCCTATATGTTCACTAATGGATATGGACACAGGGCTTGTAAAAGTGTCAAGATTAAACAAAGAGAATTGTACTGAACTTATGTGTATGGTATCTTCAGGTATTCATATGAGTTGACGGGTTCAATCGTTAGGACACCCCGATTCTCGAGTATTTGAAATGTGTATTATACTAAGATGAAAATTCAATCGCAAGACATTTTCATTTACGCATTCGTTTGTTTCGTTATTTATAAAGATTAGTAAATCAAAGGATTACACTAAAATGGAGGGGATTTGTTGGTGATTTTAGTGTCATCAACTATTTTATTGTAATGGTGATTTACTAGAGATCAATGTGATTCGTAGTAGACTCGAATACGAGTAAGGGAAAGTGTGGAGTACACACTCGTTTGAGCTAAAACGAAATCAACCTCGATAAAGAAGTAAAAGTTAAAGGGTAGCACATTTTGCTGATGTGCTCGGGCGGAGAGCGTAGTCCTCACTCAACCGAAAGCAGAGCATAGCGCATTGTCCAAGTTTACGGACGGCCTTGCTCGGCCGAAGGCATGATTGGCACGGCCGGGCAAGTTTATATGACACGGCCGTGCAGTTGGGCAAAATGTCTTGGGACATCTTTGCTCGGCCGAGCGAGTCCCTTGACTCGGCCGAGCAGTTCCTGAACAGGTGCCAGTTCAAAATGAAAAGACACATCGCTTGGCTAAAGTCATGTCTTTTGATTGTACCCTTTATCTGATACCTCTCCATCTGTATATATACAGAGATTGATCTCAGCTGTAGATACATGAAAAACACAAGAGTGATACAACAATAACGAAAGCAAAACAATTCTCAAGTTTTAGATTTGTTCTCTTTGCCTAGAAACAAATTGGGTGATTGTCTTATCCCAATAAGGATTTCGTGTAACCCAGGCAATAAGGGTCGAAATACTTTATTCGGAAAGTGGATTATACACGATTCAATCACATATCCAGCCTTGTTATCAAGATCAAGACCCTATATTCCCCTACAATATGATCCAAAAAATTACGTCATGTAGAAAGGGAATTGCTGCCTAGCTAAAGACCATTATATAGAAATTGCAATTGACACATTTAATCGTTCACTTGATACACCTCAAGCAAGACCGAAATGTATATTATATCTTCCTACCTAACCAACTTTCAGAAATTACTTTTTCAGTTTTACTAAAAGATCTCTCTCAAAAATCTGTCTTTTCCTTCAAGCATTTGTTGTCTCTTGCAACTTTCAATTTTACTCATCTACGCGCTAAATTTGTAGATAAATCTGCAAGCAATTTGAAAGAATCACCACCACCTCCGTCACCACTTCTAGTTCTTGATACGCTACTTAACAAATCCATCTTAAAATAAACCCATTTATCATTCCCTCTTCAAGCCCTATCGACTTTTTTTTTTAAATAATCAATGTTTACACAGTTTCTACGTTAGAAGCTGAATTCTCTTTCAAAAAAGATCTGCAATTCCCGTAACCAACGACGCTCAAGGAACTAAAATTTCGTACTCGAAAAACAGAAAGACTGAGGTTCAATCACAAAAAAGTTTTGTAGAATTTTATAATTTGGAACAACTAAGAAGGGGAAGGGAGTATAAATGAGAGAGACGAGTGTAGTAGGGAAGGTGGAGAAAAGGTAGCGAGAATATTAGTGTACATACACAGAAATTTAATTAAATAACCAACATCACAGAATATCTCACCCCATAAAGTCTTTCAACAATGGCTAATTATAATTTGCTGATATAATATTATCGGATTAAACACATATGATAGATCCAAATTATTAATGTATTAAGTTGTAAAACTTGATACGGTAAATAGAAAATAACAGCCACAAAAAGAGAATACAAAATTTTATTTGCACCCTAGAACTATAAGCTTATCCTCAATGATAAAAACCTTGGGTCTTTGCAATCTTCCTCCGTCCCTAAATGTTTGTCCCATTTGACTTTTCAAACATTTTAATTTAGTGATTTTGAAGCTTTAATTTTGGTTATTTTTACGAACGCTTGAAAATTATTGATAATATACACCGCCGTTATGTAATACTCCGTCCCTAAATGTTACAAGTTTTGAAAATTTAGTGATTTTGAAGCTTTAATTTTGGAAATGAGACTAACTTTTTGGGACAAAGGAAAAGAAAAAATGGGACAAACATTTAGGGAAGGAGGGAGTACAAATGAATAAAAAATAGGTTGTAAATAACACACCTCATGTAAACACCACACCTTTGAATCTTTTTCTCGAGGAGAGAAGAATGTTTGAGGGCTTACTACCTCTCTGAAAAACACATCTTTTAGTTGGATGGTGTAAATACCCAACTGCCACTGCAATTCCTATGACAACCTCACCCCCCCCACCATCACCACCACACACACCCTACTCAATTTTTCTTTTCTGCAAATTGGTTACTTCGTAATCTCATATATTCTGAATCAAGTGTATGTACATGCAAAGACAAAGGTGTGTTAATTACCATAATTACTACACTCGAGAACAGTCAAACACATATAGCTACATTTGAAAGCCACGGTTCTTGGTGCCCAAGTGGACTTTTGCCGCCAACATCACTCTCTTTTTCATGCTAACCCACCAAAGTTTGGGTCGAATTTTGGACAAATCGATTGAGGGAGAAAAAATATGCAATTTAGTAGTAGCACTTATATAAACATGTAGATGAAAATGAATTAAAATGGAATTCAGAGAATAAAGAGGGAAATAACACATCAATTTTTTTTATATCATTTACAACTCTTCATAATCAACAACATTCATTATCATCAACCCCCACTTTAAACACAAAAGTAGTTCTAACTAAGAAAGAAAAAGAAGCAAATAAGGAAGCAAAGTTGAGGCAATAGTCTGGGTAGATTAACAACAAAACAAAAAGAGGTTGTTTTTTCAAGTTACTACCAGTCAATCAAACGGAAAGAAAAAAAAGAATACATGTAATTAATGGGAAAGGAAGTTTCAAAAAGCTTGTTAAGAACCCACTCCCATATCCGTCTATAGTTGAGCCATTAGAGACAGAGATGGCCAGGCTCCCTTTTCCTTGTATGTGCCTTAACCTTCTTGGAAACAAACATTATAGTACCAGAAACTTACATAAGTAAGAAGGAAACTAAAATGAAACCCAGATTTCCATTCAGGCTCCCTTCTGCAACTTCAATTTCTTTCCAAGTAAGATTAAAGCAGACACGCATTGAAATAAACACTTGTGGTACATAAATCACCATTTAAATATTGAGAACCTTAAACATAAAATCCTCATGGATAAGTTAATTTAGAGATACGTACACATATTATAGATGAAAGATCTTAGAAATGACTGATTGAAACATGTACACACTGAAATATAATAATTTGTCTTTAAAACTCAATCCTCTGAATATATGTATTACGTTGCCACTCGCCGGCTCAATCAGATCAAAACCATACTAACACTATCTTCTGTCCCAATGTTTAGGAAACCAAGAATAGACCTTCGGATTCCAATCCTTCCAAAACGAAATATAAACTGGAAAAAGGGTAAAAAAAAAAAACACTTGTCATTACTTCACAGTTTATTTTGCTACATTAAAATAAAGGAGCTTGCGTGAGCTTGGCCCAATTTCATTTCGCAAAGCCCAGGCCACAAAAGATATTCAGTCTTACGGTCCAGTAAAAGTAAGGTCGTCTTGGTGGTGGGATCCATAATTTTCGAAGTGGCAACGCGTAACCACCATTTACATACCTACTTTTTTTTTTGTATATACACCTTTTATACACTGTAGTAAAGGAAATTGTAACAATCTTTGTGAATTTCCAGTGCTGTTTTCAAAACAAAAAAAAAAATCGAGAATTATTTCGAATATTAAAAAAATGAAGTTTTTTTCCAAAAACTATCTCAAAAAGATGCAATTTACAAACAAAAAAAACCTTTAAGGTGTGATATTAAAAAAAAAACTAGTTTTTTTTAAAAAAAAATTCCTTTTCTGTTAAAACAACTGATAAATGCATTTATCAATTTAAAATGCATTCATCCGTTGTTTATAACTGATAAATTTATTCATCAATTTTTAAAGAGTATTTTGTGCTTGGTTTTTTTGTTAAACAACTGATAAATGCATTTTACATTGATAAACTCATTTATCAGTTGTTTGACAGATAACAAAAAAAAATAGTTTTTTTGTAATATCCAACTTGTGCGGGTTTTTTTTTGCAATATTTATTTTTCAAAAGTAATTTTTGGTAAATGCCAAAGAAAAAAAAAACAAGAAAACGGTAGTTGCAGTGCCGACTTTAGTTAAAACCGTTTCTTCCAAAGTCGTTTTCAACAAAAAAATATGAACCAAAAGTGTGTATTTTGGTACATTTTTTTGAAAAAAAAAAAGTTATTATTTGAAAAAATCTCCTCGTTCCCAAATCAAATCTCAAATTTCAAAACTTACCCTTTATTAAAATTACAAAATTCGAAAAAGGAATCACATTACTGTTTCAAAAAAAAAATATATATATATATATATACACCCTTCGTCTCATATCTATATTACAATACGAAATTGAGGTAACCGCCGATACAAAGACAGGCTGAGATTGAATCTCGCAAAATTGATCAGACGGCCTTAATTCTTTCACTTCAAACCATTTTCTAACTTCGCCACTCTTCTATTCTGCAAACTGCAAGACAAATTTTTTTAACTCATTTGATCATTAACTAAAAAAGCTCTCTCGTATTCCTCCTCAGAGTGTATGAAGTTTTTTTGCCGTTCTTCTTTCAGATTTTATTTATTTTCAATGTTAGTTGAGAGTTGAAATTTGATCCATTAATGGAAATGAAAATGTTGAATCATGTCGATTCAAGCTATTGAGTAGACCTATCAATTACTCGAGCAGGATCCACGAACAAGAACAAGACCCAGTTTTGCAACGGCGGAAGCACACAAAACAAAACGAAGTTAATTAGTAACATCAGATTTCAAGTTGTAAATTGAAAACTGAAAGTAATAAACTAAAAATAAAGAGAGTAGTATAAGAGATTCGGCTCAGGCCCAAGTATCATTTTTCTACCAAAAAACCAGTCACAATCCAAGGCAAATGATCAAAGGCAGAGAAGCAATGAACCACACTGCAGTTCTTAAACAAGCCCTCAATAAGTCCTATTCCAACAGAGAATTCGACTCTAGAAAACCTTCACAAAGCCTCACCAAACTGTCTAAAAAAACCACCAGCCTAGACACACTAACACAACACAACACCCGACTGATTAAAGCCTATGTTGAGGGAGATACAACTAGAAATTAAGAATGGGAAAAGAATCATAACCCACAATCTCACTAATTCACTGTCAATCTCTCTCACTCTCTCTATGAAGCCGAAAGAGAAAACCCCAATTTGTGTGTGTTACTTTGTGTTTTTGAACTCTCTTTCAATATAAGAAAAGGGGGGGGGCCTTAAATAGGAGTAGAATTGCTGGAGATAGAGATGAAGAAGAAATTGAGATAAGACCAAACAATGATGAGATTCAGATCAAGAGGCTTACATGCGGCAAAACTTGTAAACGAATTCTAACCCTAGGCACTATTTTAGTATCATATTATATGCTTTTAATATTATTGTTAATATTATGTGTTCATTATATATTCTTGATTTCTTATGATTAAATTGAGATGGTTGAAGGATAGTTCTAAATCCTTAGGTTAATATGGAAATAAGTTAAAGTATTTGTTGTGGTATGGTAATTGGAAATAAATAAAATGTGAGTAGTTAGGCTTTACTTGTGTAGAGGAAGGAAGTAAGGGTTTAATTGCATTTCTTAAACCTTAAGGGGCTTGAGTGTAGAAGTTTGAAAGGTTTTAATTATTTGGATTGGGGGGGCATACTCTCCCCTTACTTCCCTCACCATACCCTCCTCCTTAGTCAAAGCCTACCACACTCCTCCCATACTTCCTCCATCCTCCTCATTCTTCCCTTATCATTTTCTTCTTCCTTTCTCCTAAAAATCTCCATGGGAGCTCTACCATGAAAGCCTCACTTTCCAAGTTCCTACCAAGTTCAATTCTTCTCCATTTGGCAATCCGATTGTACTTCCGTGTTTGGGGTGAAGAGAGGAGCACATCAAGCTAAGAAAATTCTCATTTCATCCTATAATTGCTAAGTGAGTTATTATGACTTTCCTTCAAATAAATGTTCATGTTATAATTGATGTTAATATTGTTGTTATAAATGTTGTTTGAGTGGTTAGGACACTTTCTTGGAGGAGAGAGATGGTTAATGACCTAGATATAAGAATGATGTTCATGGAAGTTGTTAAAGAAGAAAGAAGTATGGTTTAAATGGGAATAGAAATGTTAAAGGTGAAGTGGGTAGTTTAATGAATAAAACAACCAAGAATTAAATAGATTAAAGCTATCTTATGTGATTAGGAATGCTTAAGTATGATATTGGTGAAGTTAGGAAACCTTCTTGTGTTCACAATTTAGAGGAAGCTTGGGGTGGATTTTGGGTTTTCTTGAATTAGAGACTTAGAGCTGCTGTTGGTACCTGATTCTAGCCGTGGCACGAGTCGTACCCCTAGGCACGAGTCGTGCCCATGGCCAACTCATGGATACGACTCGTGGAATTGTAGTTAAATCGTTCTGATCAACTTAAGGCTGAAATGGCACGAGTCGTGCCCTAAGGCACGAGTCGTGCCCTGTGGAAATAACGAGTCGTGCTTGCTAAGGGACGCATGAATCTGGGAAAGGCCAAAGGGGCACGAGTCGTGCCCTGGCCTGGTGACATTGAACCAATTTTAGAGATGTTTAAACCTATTCAAACTAGAACCAAAATGAAATCTCTTTAACTTAGATTAAAGTAGAATACTTTGTCTACGCAATTGTAAGTGCTCCAATTTGAGCTTGTTAGAATTTTCGTTAGAAAATTAACGAAAGTTATAACATTTCTAACAATTCCTAACTATCCTAACATTTCTAACAAAGTGAGGGTAAAATGGGCATTGTTATTTAAGGTTAAACCTTGAAAAGAATCTCAAAAAAGAAAAACAAAAGAAGAAAACCAAATATAGCAATGCTGGAAACATAAACCGGTCCTAATTTGAATTTTGAAAAAGATTATTCCCCTTGTCCAAAGCTGGAGCTGCATTTAATGAACAGTGCACGCCAAGCATTCCCATCCGCGCGGACATCTTTGTCAATTTCAGAGGGCTATAAATTGAGCCCTCCAGTCACAGAAATGGGAAGGAAGAACACAAATGCAACGAAGTTCTGGCGAAATATAGAGAGAAAACAGTGAGAATTCTCAAGAATTGTCACCTTTTTCTTTCCAATCTTTCCCAACTCATACTCATCCACTCACATCTCATATTAAACCCCTAAACACTCATACACTCAAGCCAAACACTCAAGAACACAAGGAAGATTGGTAAACCCTCTTCTTCCTAACCCTAAATCTCATCCATGCATGCATCTTCAAACTACAAAATGTAGTTCTTTCATCTTCTTTCTCTAGATCTAAGAAGATCACCATGGAAGACCATCTCCATGGATGATCTTCTACAAAGATCAACATTATTTTCAAAGCTTTTCTTTCTTACTTGCAAAAATGCACTTTCAAAACCCTAAAAAACCATTTTCAAGCACTAAATCTTGATTTCAAAGGGTAAAATCCCCCTCCCCAAGCAAATGAAATGCTTAGTCCTAATGTACCCCAAGGATGGTTTGGTATAGTTGATTCACCACTAAAATGTCTAGTGATCACTAACCAAAACCTAGGGAAATGGGGACAAGCATGGATGCAAAACCCCCCTTAAAATCTTGTTTTCTTTCTTGGAAAGTTGCTGTCCAGTAGCAATTTTCCCAGACCTCAGTCCATGGTCTTAATTTTTGGACACAGATGAACTTGGAATTTGGCGTTGACTACAAAACACTTTTTGTAGCCAACATCCAGAGCTTTCCAGACATATTTTTACCTTATTTTTTGGGTGAGTAAAACTCCTCTTTTCAATTTTTCTTTCAGAGGCTAGTTCATCAGCTTCTGGGAATCCAGATCTCATATCTGAGGTTTCCAGAAGGTTTTGACCCCTCAAATCTTCTCCAAAATGGAAATTTCTTTCACACAAAGTTTATTCAAGGAGTCTAGAGAAACTTTCATTCTCTGAGTTCATCCAGATTATGAAGTTTTAGGACCCTTGAATCCATTTCAAAATCAGGTGTCTGCTGCCATTTTCTTCTGGCAGAAGTGACTTCTCAACTTCAAAAGGTTTTTTGAGTACCAAATCTCAAACCAAAAATTCTCCAAAAAAATCATGGGATCAGTTTAAAGTCTTAAAAAGACATCCCAATTTTTACTTTTTCCAGTTTCAACTTATTTTGGCCAAAACACACACACACACACACACACAAATGATTTTCAGCTTGGAAGACTCGTTTTACGAGGCGCGTCGGGTGCACACTAACGTCCTTCCCGACGCGTAACATGACCTCCGAACCTAAATCTCTGATCTCGGGCTTTTTTCAAAGTTTTGCCCTTCAAAATTAAAATGGCGTGGCGACTCCGTTTTTTTCCGGTTTTATTTGGTTTTTCAAAGAAACGCAAAAGCCGAATATTTTTCCCGTATCGTCACAGTGGCGACTCCGCTGGGGACTAAGCTTTTTAATAAAAAATGGTATTCGGTATATTGGTGGAAACCACTAAATTTCCCGTTATCGCCTCCTAACAAGAGTCGGGGATAAATTGTGGTCTAACAATCCCACGTGCCGGTATCACCGTTTTCAAAAAAAAGCTTTTGAGGGTCAAGCTTCCGTCCCGGCTTCGAAAATCATTTTTGTGTGTGTGTTGATTTTTGCACAGTTTTCATGTTGTTTTGGCCGCCTCGGAGAAAGTCAAAATTTTGACTGTCGGAATAATGTCCCTAACTGTCGGAATTTTCATGCTTACGTGCTTATGTGCTCATAAAAAAAAATTTCAAAAAAAAAAGGATTTTCAAAAAAAAAAAGAAAATTTCCAAAAAAAAATCATGCATCATATTTTTAAGACACATAAAAAAAAAAAAAAAAATCTCTATTTTACTCGAAAAAGAATATAGATCGCTTGCACACTACGCGCACGTGACCGTACACCGCACACTACGTCCTTAACCCGGGAAATCCTTGTCGCGGTCCGTTTGGTCTTATTACGCCTCTCGGATGAGCACGGGACTACCCAAACATCCCATGGAGCCTCGTGTCGACCATGCGCACTTGTCCGTGACACACTTTGTCCGAGACCCGGTTGGTTTTTAGTCCTCGGTCTGTGTCATGCCCCGTCCGTGTATAGACCTTTCCTTTCAAGCCTTTGTCGGCATACCGACTCAATATCTCTCGGGTCCCTAATCGTCGCTAATCGGCCGAAGTTCTCGCCGGTTTTCCGCCGCAGACTTTGACCAAGATATTGACCGGCGCCTTGACTTCGGCTCGACCGGCACAAATTATACACCGACTCCCAAGATTGACACTGAGTCATCAAGGATTAACGGTTATTCCATGCCTAATTACGGCTTAACTGACGACAAGTCAAGATCAATAGCGGACATTTATCAGTCCAAATTATGCCGACTTTTTGTCGAGCCCTCGGACATGATCTTGACTTTCGACGTCAGCTTTGTCCGTAATTTACATCGAATGCTCGTTAAGACTCGATTACCCGCCGACTTCTAGGATCGTTTTCTTTCGGTCGGTGGGACCCGCTTGCCCTATAGGACCCTCGCCCGGGCCGTCCACCCCGGGAGGTCGAAATACAGGTGGAATACGAGGCTTATAGACGTAGTGACGGGGCCCACCGATCCAGAATCGAGTAGTTTGCGAAAAGAAGAGCAATCTTTTCCAACCGATTAGGTTAATAAAACATGTTTTAAGTAAACGTGAACAAATAACCGCATGTTGCATGAGCCTAAAGCCCAAACACCTACCCTCCTTCCATTCC
Source organism: Adenophora triphylla var. japonica (assembly GCA_022495995.1). Lineage (NCBI taxonomy): Eukaryota > Viridiplantae > Streptophyta > Magnoliopsida > Asterales > Campanulaceae > Adenophora > Adenophora triphylla. The sequence continues at coordinate 48,407 of JAFEMH010002782.1, forward strand.
TGCACATCCGAACCTTCGTGTCCTTTCCCCGCAGCCTCCGCACAAAGCTTGGTTTCTGCACCGGTCACCGTTTGATCGCCGGGAAGAGTCCAGCGCGTCATCGCCTTCGCCGTTTATTCCAACTCCGGGTTTCGTAATGTCTCGCATCGCCCGGTAATGATAGGGATAACGTTGCTCTGTCCTCCAAAATCCCTCGACGGACCAAGATTGGATCCAGCTTGGTAGAACAAATGAGACTTCGACATGAGGCCCAAATTGATGACCTACGGGGGTAGTCGCAAGTCATGGTTTGACTATCGCCCCAATTCCGATGGCACCTTTACCGCAAAGACAAGAAGGTTCTCCTCCTCTTCTTAATAGTCCCGATACATCAAGATGCTACCCCAAGAGTCCTATATTTCCACCGCCGGACTCCTGCCCGCCGACTTACAGTGGCAACCGGCCCCCAAACAGCTAGCCGTGACGAAAGAGTTCGGTATACCGTCGGCTGTCCCCTCTCAAAGTGATGGTCCCACAAATATCGGCTGAGTGATGAAAATCAGGAACGATTAAAGAAATATGGTCACCATCAAATCCCTGGAAGAACGCCGGAATGCACAGCAGGCCTGGATTGAAGAGGCCACGCGCCACTTTGGGACCCTAACAATATCCCAACCGATCGGGCTACCTTGAAGGACAAACATATGCCCGTTCCCCGACCTCAATATCTCTCATTATCCCAAGCGAGTCCAATCACTCGCTACTGCACGAGTCCGGCAGCAGATCCCCCTGACCAGCTCCACTCAAAGTCCTTCCAAAGACCGCTCAACCCGAGGTCCCAAATCCGCCACCCGTAGAACACATTTGGTGGGATATTTGTGACTGTCCCGATTGCCTTGAAAGGGACTATCGTGATTGGATACACGAGGACCGTCCTCCTAAGAAAAAGAAAATTTCCTCCCAAAGAAAATTGAAGGAGAGATTCGAGGCCGGTGATAACAATGTGGGAACGCTCGGGGAGCCATCTGGGATTTGATTATTATGTACTCTACTCCGCCCGCCTTCCCCAAAGCAAAAAGGGATAAAAGAGCGTAAAAGCCTTGCCAACGACGGAATTGAGACCTCCGGATACCGTAGTACCGCAGAACGAAGCCCAACCCCCTCGGGGTCAGCCAAGGTTCGGTTGTCCAGCCTCCCGAGTATCCACCGATGAAGAAAACCGACGCTGGCCTCTGGCGCTCCCACTCAATCAACATGTTGGATCGGAGATGGCAACCGCCACAAAAGGCATCAAGTATAACCCGTGGGCTTCGGCAAAGACTCGCCTCGCAAGAAAAAGGCACGAAGTGACCGGCTTGATGAATCTCCATCCCGAGACAAGGACCAAATCTATGATCCTCACCTATATGGTAGTATGATCACCTTCTGCGATGAAGATTTGCCAAGAGATGTCTCCCAACACAATGAAGCTTTGTACATCACTATTCGGCTCAACACCATGTCACTCCCTGGGGTATTAGTGGACAATGGATCATCGGTAAATGTCCTTCCTCAAAGATGATGAGGGCCCTCCGCATAAATGAAAGGCGCGTGATCCCATCTACCCTGACCGTCAAAGCCTACGACGGTTCGTCTCGTCCCCATTCTGGGACGGTGACTCGAACTCGGGTACGAAACCCAAATGGTGCCCGCAAAGTTCCATGTAATGGATATCCCTCCGAGTTCACGGCCTCTACTAGGGCGCCCTTGGTTGCATCACATGAAAGCCATAGCCTCCACTCTCCACCAATGCGTCAAATTCATCAACCGGCAGGGAGACCTTGAAGTCATAAGGGGTGACAGCTTCCTCATAAGGAACGAAGCCGAAACAATAGCCAAGAACGCCCACAGCCAAACACCGGGGCTACATCCTTCAAGAGGCAAGTCTCGCCAAAGCATCCTTTGGAATCCAAGAATGCCAACTATGTCGCCACACTCAAGCGAGCGGACTCCGAAGAAGTTCGATTTATCAAATTCAATTGCTATTTCCAACACTTGGAGGCGCATCGGAAGGAAATGCTGGACACCGCCATGATACAGGCACACAAGTCCCCGGTCCTCAATCACAGATTTGTCGCATTCTCGCAAACCCATTCTTTGGCCTCGCCGGCGAGGAGATTTTCATGATAAAAGTCAGCAAACACCGACGACTCGGCTCGAATCTATGAACGTCGTGTGGGACGTCCTCCTTGCCGAACTACCTACCAAGCCTTTCCGCTCGAGTATGGGACATGAGATTTTTCTAGCGGCTCACCGAGACGCAATGCGTCCTTACATCCGGATTGAGCGGTCGGATTGTGACGAAACGGAAGTCCCTGCATTGAGGAAGATCCCTACATCCACATGCTCAGCCTTTCGATGCCAAACACAGGTGGGTTATGGTTCGGACAAAGAGGTGATAGCAACGATCGAAGAGGGAGCACAGAGACCATGCCTTTCCCGAGTTGTGAAGCCACCAACGGTGATGCCGCTAAAGAATTGGGAAACTCTCTCAGCCCGTCCGCGACCAAGGAGGAAATGATCACCAAGCTTGGATTGGTCCCCCGTCCTTTCGTGTCAACCTTTGTAAAGTCCTCCGAGTCTCTCATTGTTGAGTTCGAGTCTCTCGAGTCGTCCGACGGCCTCACGCCCGAAGACTACGAGTCTCGTAGCCAACGTTGTATTCCCCTTCGTCTTCAATGAAATGATGAACCTTTCGAGTATCCCTTAATTGCCACTTTAACTAATGATGAATTAACTAATAACCTAAAAATGCTTAATAACGATTCACTAGATGAAGAGGCGCACACATTAAATGAACAATATATCAAAGAAATCTTTAAGCGGGTTGTCCTGAAAGAGGAAAATCGAGCCCAAGCCGCCGAAGAGATTTTGACAAGTGTGAATTTGGGAACTACGGAAGAGCCTAAAGAGACGCAGATTGGTAGTTTCTTCGAAGGGATCGAAAGGGTTGCCCTAATCGAGCCGCTAAAAGAATTCGTGGATGTGTTCGCATGGTCCTATAAAGATATGCCAGGCCTCGATCCTTCCATAGTTGAGCACCGAATACCGCTCGACCTTAAGTCAAGCCGCAGCGTAAGCTAAGAAGAATTAAGCCCGAATGGTCCTTACAAGTGAAAGAGGAAATAGAAAAGATGCTCAGTAAGTGGTTCATCGTGGTCATTGAATACCCAACATGGTCAGTCCAACATAGTGACGGTGACCAAGGCCAACGGAAAGATCCGATGCCGCGTAGACTTCAGAGACTTGAACAAAGCCACCCAAAAGACGATTTCCCCTCGCCAAACATCGACATTTTGGTAGATTCCACGGCCAACCACGAAGTCAAATCCTTCGTCGATGGTTTTGCCGGCTACAACCAAATCAAAATGGCAGAAGAAGATCAAGCCAAAACAGCCTTCACAACCCCTTGGGGCACATATCGCTACACGGTCATGCCATTCGGACTAAAGAATGCCGGGGCTACGTACTGCAGGGCGCCTACAGCCCTGTTCCATGACATGATCCACAAAGAAATTGAGGTCTATGTGGACGACATGATAATACATTCCAAAGGATCGATGGCCAGCACTTTGTTGATTTGAGAAAATTCTTCGGCCGCCTCCGAGACCACAAGATGAGACCGAATCCAGCCAAGTGCACCTTCGGTGTAAGACGGGGCAAGGTACTAGGATATATGGTGACAGTAACGGGAATCGAAGTAGATCCCCGTAAAATCAAGGCGATAGTTGAAATGAAGCCACCACGGACACCGACAAGTGAAATCCTTCATGGGAAGACTACAATACATAAGCCGCTTTATAAATCGGCCGACCTCGATCTCGCGAGCCAATCTTCAAGTTGATGAAAAAGAATGCCTACACGTAATGGACCCCTGCATGTCGCCTTGCCTTTGAACAAATTAAGGCATACCTTGTGAATCCCCGATTCTCCGCCCACCACATCGGCAAGCCACTCTTGCTATATCTCACTGTCACGGATACAAAGAATTGGGGCTATGCTAGCTCAAGAGAAAAAAAGATTCCAAAGTCGAAACGCCATCTATTTCGTAGCGTAAAAGCTCCAAGGAAGTGAACTCAATTACTCGCTTGCGAGAAGACTTGCGCAGGTTTGGTCTCGGGTAGTGGGAAAGTTGAAACACTACATGCAGCCTCACCCGATACATCTTGTTTCAAGGATAGACCCCATCAAATATCTGTTCGACAAGCCTTCCATCTCCATGAGATTGGCAAAATGGTCGTTCTTTTTGGCCGAATATGACATCGCTTATGTTTCAAGGAAATCCATAAAAGGACGCATAATGGCGTAACATCCGGCCGATTTCCCAAGTGATGAGTCCCGAGGACTCGAACCTCAATTTCCCGATGATGGAATCTTCGCTCTAGAAGGAGAAAATCGCCGGCAACTCTTCTTCGACGGGCGTCAAACAAAAGGGGGAACGGGATAGGAATGCTTCTGGTCGATCCTACCGACGAACACACCCCCATAGCAAGCAAGGCCGAACTTCGAAGTCACCAACAACGCCGCTGAATATGAAGCTTGCATAGCCGGGTTGGAAGCCGCCCTTGAAAGAAATATCAAGGAATTGGAGGTGTACGGTGACTCGCCCTCATCATCAATCGTGTCTCTAACAAATGGAAGACCGTGGATCCGGGTTTGCGTAAGTATCATGCTTACATGGAAGAGTTAATAACTCAATTCAAAGAAATCAGCTTTCATTACCTACCAAGAGACCGAAACAGTTCGCAGATGCTCTGGCTACACTAGCCTCTCTTGTCGAAATACCGAAGGAAAGTCTGTTAAACCATTCGTAGTCGGGAGAAGAGAAAACCCCGCCTATTGCTTCGAAATTGAAGCGGAAGCCGAACGATCAATGATCCCCGGTACACTCAGATTTACCAAGACTGAAGGATGGCGAGGCCTCTTTCAAAAATGAAGATGGGGAATATAAAGAAGGAATCAAAGCAAAAAGTCTCTCGGCCACTGAAGCGGCTCGCCTCCCATTATGTTCTTTTGGGAAACATGTTATACAAAAACGTTATCAAGGCCCCCTCCCGCGATGTATCGGCAAACAAGAGGCTACCGAACTCATGAAAGAAATACATGGTGGTACTGCGGCCCTCACATGAATGCTCGAGCTCGATGCAAATCATACCGAGAATGGGGTATTTTTGGATCACCATGGAAGCCGACCGCATCCAGCTTTGTCAAAAGCCGCGACAAATGTCGCCGATACTCAAATCTTAATCACTTGCCTCCTCACGAGTTATACCGCATGACAACCCCTTGGCCTTTCGTCACTTGGGGAATTGATGTCATAGGCAAAATCACACCATCGTGCAAGAACGGCCACGAGTTCGTCCTGGTAGCCGTGGATTATTTCACCAAGTGGGTTGAAGCCAAGTCCTACAAAATCCTCAATTCAAAGAAAGTTGCCCTCTTCATCAAAGAAAACATCATGTGCCGATACGGGTTGCCGGCCGAAATCATTTCAGATAATGGATCCCACTTAGAAGGGGAATGTTAAAGATTGCTGGCCGAATTCCGAATAACCCGTCACAAGTCATCACCCTACATGCCCCAAACCAACGGAGCCGTCGAAGCAAAGAAACAAGACTCGAAAATATCATCCGGAAAATGGTTGTCCAAGGCAGAGATTGGCCCGAGAAGTTACACCCGGCACTCGGGGGCTACGTAACATCGGGCCGAACGGCAACCGGGGAAACACCTTTTGCCCTCACATACGGAATGGAAGCCGTACTCCCAATCGAGCCGGAAATACCTCGCTCCGTATACTGCTGGAAAGCCAAATCAACGAGGTCGAATGGCTCCAGAGTCGCCATGACGAATTGGCCCTACTAGACGAACGCCGATTGAAGGCCATGGAACACATCCGGGCCTACCAAGGAAGAATGGCCAGAGCCTTCGACAAGAAAGTAAAGCATCGGGAAATCCGAGAAGGGGATCTCGTTCTAAAAGAAAAGCCCCCACCGTATCAACCCCTCGGCAAATGGGAGCCCGTGGGTCGGGCCATATGTAGTCCCGTAAGATCTTCTCCTGAGGAGCCATGCAACTTGCACCTCGACGGAATCCCTTTGTACACCCAGTGAATGGTGACAAGCCGCGCAGATACTACGCGTAAAAAAAAACAAAAAAAAAAAAAAGACAAAAAAAAAGACAAAAAAAAAAGACAAAACAAAAAAAAAACAAAAAAAAAAAAAAAAAAGAGTGCTAAAAGAGTAATACCCAACTAGGTTAGAAACCCGAAAAGGGCGGCCTAGGTAAAAACAGGTTGCACCAAAAAAACAAAAACAAAAAAAAAAAAACAAAAAAGAGTTCACCAGTTTGAACTACGAAGACCCGAGCTCCTCAAAATGAGGGGAACGTAGGCAAATGGAAACGGTTCGGTCTAAAGCACAAATAAAAGCCATACTTTGGCATCAATACAATTGATCGCACCATGAAAGCGTCTCGAAAAACTCTAAAGCAATTCAAATATTCATTACAAGTTAAAAGCTCTTTGATGAGTCTAAGCCCGATTCATTCCTACAACCGGCAACCTCGCTAAAAGAAAACTAAGATACATAATCAAACTAATGTGTCTGTCATGGCAAGAAAGGGATACTGAAACCTCGTAGTCACTCCAAGCCACTCGCATCGGTCTCTCCCTTCTTCTTCCCCTCCGAGTCTTTCTCTTCTGAACCGGAAAAATGTCGGTATTCCTCCTACCAAGCTCGGTATAGGAACAGGGTCTATCAAACCGGCCTCCGTCGTGGCCTTAGTAGCCCTAGCGTCATCCCTCATCTCCCGTAACCTAGCCGGTAACATAGGAGCCCTCCTCTCCCGTCTCTTGACGTAAGCCTCATAATCAGCCGCGCGTCTCCGCTCCCTGTCATGAGGATTGGCCCTCGCCTCGGCCCTCCTCCTCTCGTAAATGCCCGGTCCTCCGCACCCATAATGGCCTCACGCCGTCTCAAAATAGCCACCCGAGTCTCTCCTGCATGCCCCTCGTACCAATCCAGTACCAAGTGGTCAAGAACACCGGTCTCTGACGCCCGAGAATGACCCGAGGAGGAAAGGCATCGTACCTCCATACTCGGGAAAGAAATGGAAACACCGAGGGATCATCCATGGAAACAGGAGCCACCACCCCGGTAGCTATATCATCAAAACCCTCCAAAGGAACCTCGCTTCCAAGCCAAACTGCCTCAGGACCAAAGCCGGAATGTAGAAACCGGACCGAGAAAGCCCCGGAAGCATGATCACGGGAGACCCATCCCGAAGCACTCTACGAGTCTCCACCCGCCAATGAGGCACCGACCATCTGATATCTTCAGCCCGGCGACCCGCCATCCAACGCTCCCACGAGCCCCGATCATCAAAATCTACATCAACACCTCTCCCGGCAAAAGTCCAAGGCCCGATCATATCGAGGTTTCCCGAAGAACCCCCAAACGCTCCATCAGCCACAGGGTCAAGAGAAACGGGCTGCCCCCGTGCATGTACCGCCGTCCGGTAGCTAATCTGTCGAGAGCATGAAAAGTCTCCCCAAGAATCAAAGGAACGACATCTCGGCCCGAGCGGCAGTGAACAACAACATCCAGCAAAGCTCGATGACAGATCCCAAAGGAATAGACCATGAACAAAGTGCCGAACATGCAAAGTGCAAAGGCATCCCAATAGGCGTCATCCACCAAGCCTAAGCCCCTAAATCTGTCGGGAAGACCGGAAATATCAAAATGGTCGGGACCGCGGATCATGCCTCGTGCTTCCTCCGGGGAAAGATGAAGAAGGTTGCACAACTTGTCAACAAAAGAAGCTCCTCCGGACAAAGGAATTGCTATCTCCTCCACCTCCGAACCTCCAAGCAAGGCCCGAAATTCTTCCATAGTCGGAACAATCTCGTTGAAGGAAAGGCAAAAGACATGCCTTCTAGTATCCCAAAACGAAGAAGAAGCCCTTAAGAGGTCATAATCCGGAACCAATTCTTTGAGAGACCACAAGCATCGTACCTTGTACCGTTCTTCAAAGAAAGACCTTCTCTCATGCATAATTTCCTAGACCGATCCTTGAACTTGTTGAAAAATGACATTTGGGACTCTTGGGACAATTTTGAGGGAGCTTTTCTAAGGCTTTCCATGGTTTTTTCTCTCTTCCTCCCCGAAAATGGCTGTTTGGACTGAAGGTTGAAGAAGATATTTGAATTTGAAATAAAGCAAGACCAGGTCTGAGCCAAAATTAAAGGACAATGTCAGATGCTGCTCCTATCCGCGCGGATGGGATTGCTTTCCCAAAAAAAAATTGCAACAGTCCAAGCTGCTACACCAAAAGAGGAATATTCTGTCCCGGTTGCTCGAAATTAGTGCAAAAAACCTCCCCAAGCCAGCCCATATCCCAAACACCCTTGCAAAAAAAAAAACAAGGCTCATGCAACACTGCATTCATATTGCATCGCATTCATAAAATAAAATCCTAAATTATTACATTCCAAAAAAAAAAGAGAGTGTACATAAAACAAAAACAAACAAACATAAATAAAATCCTAAATTATTACATCCAAAAAAAAAAAAAAATGTGCATAATCTGTACAAATCAAAATCAAAAAAAAAGATCAATCGGAGTCTCCAGCACCCGATGTCTCCCCCCGGCCCCTCTTGCGACTCGGGCCCGCCTCGTCAGGAGCCCTGAAAGTCTCGGGCTCAGAATCGTCCTCATCTCCAGAAAGAGGCTCGCCGGGACCAACCGGCACACTCGATAGGGTAAACCCGCATCCCCGAAGAAGTCGTACCCGAAGGTGAAGGCGTCAGACTCCTGAACGTACGGAGACGACCCACCATGCCGCCAGACGTGTCCCTGCCCGTGCGGATCCCCAAGAATGACGTGATCCGAAGGCAGTGCCGCGCGGTGATCAATGAGAGGAGAAAGAGGGGTCTCGGAAGAAGTCTCCGAGGGAATAGGAGAAGCCTCCCGTCGGACAGGTGCCGGCCGTGGTCTCCTCGCCCTAGCCTGAGGTGCCCCGCAAGCAACCATCCTCCGTATGAATCTCTTAGCCCCGATCACTTGCTTCGTCAGTGTCTCGACGACCACCTCCGAAAACTGCACAAAAGCAAAAGCGTCAAAAAAAAAAGAAGTGATGCTAAAGATGATGAAACAAAAGAAAGAAAAGAAGGGGAAAAGGTGAAACCATACCTTCATACCCGACGAGGCCGGAAAGCTCGTGGAAGCCGCTCGGCCGAGGGATCTCGCACCCTCAATCGGACCCCATCCCGGATGTAGGAAAAATCCGTCCGAGGGTACCGCGGGATCCCAAGCCCTCCCTCTCCAAAACCCGAGGCATCCTCAGCCTCCTCAAGACGAACGTCGCATATGGCTCGATCGCCACGAAGTCCGAGAAGTGCCACTCGCCTCTAATCGTCCCAGTCACGGACCGATCGCTCGGGTGCATCATGTCGACGGGAGGCTCCACCGGTGTCCTCAAAGGCGAAGTTCACGCCATGCCGGCGCGTCACCCTCTCTCCCGTATAGTAGACGTCGCAAGTCGTGCCCTCAAAATCCTCCGCCGCACCGTCCGTATCTCGCGCCTTCACCGCGCTACCCCAAAGCGATCCTGTGGGAAGAATATCATCCCCTCATCCGTCTCGGCCTCCGTCAAAGGAAGGCAATCCGCGTACCTAAGAGTCGTACGCCCTCGGAGCTTATCTTCTCCCGGCATGCTTGGACCAAGATCGCATGGCCGGATACGCCCGACGTACGCCTCAGCCGCTCCACACCGTGACGTGGAAAAACTCCAACGCCCATACCGCGAAAGGTAAAAATCCAATCAATCCAAAGGCAAATAAAAGTGTGTGCTCAAAAGAAGAGAGGGAAAGCAAAAAGAGAGCTTATACCTCCAGAGCAAACTCGAAGCAAGATAGGAGCTCACAGCCTTCCTGGGCCGTATCTATCAAGAGCGAAGTGCACAGCCACGCCTCCCCAGAAATATCTCCAACCGTCTCCATGTCCTCCATGGACCTCGAAGGCAAAGACTGCCGTCCTCAAAGATGCCCAAAGAGTGTGCTCGAAAAGGTAAACCAGAGGAAGGACCTAGCGATCCGCGGCGCTAAACCTATCCTCCCCACCTCGTAACTCGCGATGGTCTCCACGATCTTGCCAAAGACCACGGCATACTCCATCCCCATCCCCTTTTGGGAATAGGGGAAAAGCCAAGAAGAGCTCGCAGATCGGCATCACCGTAGCCATCTCTCCACTCAAGGCCGCGTCCATTGAAGGACAGCCCGTGATCGCAAAGATAGTCGAAGGCGTAACAGCCGCCTCGCCCCGTAAGAAGTGGAATGTGTGGGTCGCATCCCACCAATGCCGCGCTAGAGCGAACATCAAGCCCTTGCACTTAGGGAACTTGACCAGCCCTCAAGCACTCGACGAACTCCCAAGCCCCGTCTCGACAACAATCTGCCTCGGACTCGGCAAAGCTCCTCGGCCCGCATCCGGAAGCCGATCCCACAAGTCAATCACGAGACTCCACCGATCCTCGAGTCTTCATCTTGTTCACCGCTCCGTCACAAAACGGTTTCCGCCACGTAAAAAAAAAAAAAGAAGAAGAGAGAAAATGTCAAAAAGATTGCATTTGCATTTACAAAAAAAATTTCGACAAAGATAACAAAGATACAATGAGCATAGCCCCATTTTTCTCGCATGAAAGAAAACAATTTGCAAGTCCCAATGCATTCATCAAAAAAAAAAAAAAGAGAATGCATTCCTACGGAAGTAAAAACTCCGTCCCATTTTCAAAAAAAAAAAATGCATACATGCATATCATCCATCTTACATACAACGGGAGGAAAAATCCGTCCCACTTTTCAAAAAAAAAAAATCCTAAACATACATACATCTCATATTGGCAAAATGCCCATTCTTTCCAAACAAAATGCATGCATTGCATCATCAGTCATCAATATCAAAATTCAATTTCAAAAAAAATCATCATCATCAAGAACATGCAATATTCAATTCCAAAAAAAAATCACAATTCTTCGAATTTTCACATGAAATTTTCGAATTAAAAAAAAAATGTGGCGAAAATGCCAATTCTTTTCCCAAGCAAAATGCACATTTTTGGGACACTCACAAATTCATTGCAACATTGCATATCATCAATATCAAATATTCAATATTCAAAAAAAAAAAAAAAAATTCAAAAATCATCCAAAAATTTCAAACAAGAAATCGACAAGAGGATCAAGAGGATTCGAAATATACCGTTCGGAGATGCGGATCCGAGGCCCAATGTTGCCAAGCATCGGGGTAATGCTCCTCCTCGACCGATTGCGAAAGATTGTAATGCCTCCTCATCCGGACGAGCTCCAATCGCCTCTCCGCTACCGGACCACGTCCTTGGCCTTGAAAAGCGCCTTCCCCGTGTTCCATTGCTCAAAAAATCGAAGTAATCGGACAAATTTTGAAGCTTAAATAGCCAAAATGGCGAATTCTCCTCTCTCTCTCTCTCTCCCCGCTCTCGGAATTTTCGAAAATCTGGATCGAGGAAGAAGAAGGGCGTTGGCCCCATTAAATACCCCCGACTTTTCAGCCCCTCCGCGCGGATAAGTTTGTCGGGGTCAAAATGACCCTTTTGCCCCTTAAAATTTCGGGACTCGCAATTCGGCCCCAACTTGACAAAGTTAACCAAAGTTAACCAAAGTCGGCCCCTTGTCAAGAAAATTACCCCAGTCAAACGTAAGACCGAGTGCCCCGAGAAAGATAACGAGATCCCGTATCTTTCATCAAAATTACCCCGCACCAAACGTAAGACCGAGTACCCCGAGAAAGATAACGAGATCCCGTATCTTTCATCAAAATTACCCCTAGCCAAACGTAAGACCGAGTGCCCCGAGAAAGATAACGAGATCCCGTATCTTTCATCAAAATTACCCCTAGCCAAACGTAAGACCGAGTGCCCCGAGAAAGATAACGAGATCCCGTATCTTTCATCAAAATTACCCCGCAGTCAAACGTAAGACCGAGTGCCCCGAGAAAGATAACGAGATCCCGTATCTTTCATCAAAATTACCCCTAGCAAAAACGTAAGACCGAGTGCCCCGAGAAAGATAACGAGATCCCGTATCTTTCATCAAAATTACCCCCCTAGTCAAACGTAAGACCGAGTGCCCCGAGAAAGATAACGAGATCCCGTATCTTTCATCAAAATTACCCCCTAAGCAAAGCCAAACGTAAGACCGAGTGCCCCGAGAAAGATAACGAGATCCCGTATCTTTCATCAAAATTACCCCTAGCCAAACGTAAGACCGAGTGCCCCGAGAAAGATAACGAGATCCCGTATCTTTCATCAAAATTACCCCTAGCAAACGTAAGACCGAGTGCCCCGAGAAAGATAACGAGATCCCGTATCTTTCATCAAAATTACCCCGGCAGCCAAACGTAAGACCGAGTGCCCCGAGAAAGATAACGAGATCCCGTATCTTTCATCAAAATTACCCCTATAGCCAAACGTAAGACCGAGTGCCCCGAGAAAGATAACGAGATCCCGTACCTTTCCTCAAAATTACCCCCGGCAGTCAAACGTAAGATCGAGTGCCCTGCGACAGATAACGAGATCCCGTATCTTTCATCCAAATTACCCCCTAAGCCAAACGTAAGACCGAGTGCCCCGAGAAAGATAACGAGATCCCGTATCTTTCATCAAAATTACCCCCGGCAGTAAAACGTAAGACCGAGTGACCCGAGAAAGATAACGAGATCCCGTATCTTTCATCAAAATCACCCAACGGCAGTCAAACGTAAGACCGATTTCCTGCAAATACGTCTGATTTTCCCTCAAAGAAAGGCTAACGAAATCCCCAAAGAAAGTTAACGGAATCCCAAAAGCCAACGGAATCTCGAGTAGTATTCGAACTACGAAAGGGCTTGATTCCCACTAGGGATACATAGGTAGCCTATCATTAGGTCCAGCCCCTCGACCAAAACGGTCACCCTCTCCTTCGGCAGCAGACGAAGTCCACCGAAAAGCCATCATCATCAAGGTCCGAGGCACCTAAAAAGCCATCTCCAAGGTCCGAGGCGCCTAAAAAAGCCATCATCACCAAGGTCCGAGGCGCCTAAAAAGCCATCATCATCAAGGTTCGAGGCACCTAAAACGCCATCTTCAAGGTCCGAGGCACCTAAAACGCCATCTCAAAGGATTGAGGCACCTAAGACGCTATCACTAGAAAGCGATAAATCGCAGTCATCCCCAGCAGAGACCGAAAATGGTCATTCCTATCCCCAGCAGAGCGGATACCCATCAGACCAAAAATGGTCATCTCTTATCCCCAAGCAGAAGTTTCTTTCCCGAAACGACTGTAGAACTCGCTCACCAGGTTCGAGGCACCTAAAACGCCATCATCTCCGGGGTCAAAGACCCGAACTACGACTGGCTTGATTCCCATTCGGGATACGTAGGTAGCCTATCGCTAGGTTCAGCCACCCGATCACTCGATCATCCTGCCAAATATGGAGCCTTACTCTTATCGACGACCCCGCTTCCTTCGAAAGCGCCGTCGCCGAGGGGCTACTGTAAGTGCTCCAATTTGAGCTTGTTAGAATTTTCGTTAGAAAATTAATGAAAGTTATAACATTTCTAACAATTCCTAACTATCCTAACATTTCTAACAAAGTGAGGGTAAAATGGGCATTGTTATTTAAGGTTAAACCTTAAAAAGAATCTTAAAAAAGAAAAACAAAAGAAGAAAACCAAATATAGCAATGCTGGAAACATAAAACCGGCCTAATTTGAATTTTGAAAAAGATTATTCCCCTTGTCCAAAGCTGGAGCTGCATTTAATGAAAAGTGCACGCCAAGCATTCCCATCCGCGCGGACATCTTTGTCAATTTAAGAGGGCTATAAATTGAGCCCTCCAGTCACAAAAATAAAGAAGGAAGAACACAATAGCAACGAACCTGCCCGAAATATAGAGAGAAAACAGTGAGAATTCTCAAGAATTGTCACCCTTTTCTCTCCAATCTTTCCCAACTCATACTCATCCACTCACTCTCATATTAAAGCCCTAAACACTCATACACTCAAGCCAAACACTCAAGAACACAAGGAAGATTGGTAAACCCTCTTCTTCCTAACCCTAAATCTCATCCATGCATGCATCTTCAAACTACAAAATGTAGTTCTTTCATCTTCTTTCTCTAGATCTAAGAAGATCACCATGGAAGACCATCTCCATGGATGATCTTCTACAAAGATCAACATTATTTTCAAAGCTTTTCTTTCTTACTTGCAAAAATGCACTTTCAAAACCCTAAAAAACCATTTTCAAGCACTAAATTTTTGATTTCAAAGGGTAAAATCCCCCTCCCCAAGCAAATGAAATGCTTAGTCCTAATGTACCCCAAGGATGGTTTGGTATAGTTGATTCACCACTAAAATGTCTAGTGATCACTAACCAAAACCTAGGGAAATGGCAATCAAAATATCCTAAAATTTCACAAGTGTTCTAATCAAGGGGTGACATAAAACTTAAATATTTAAGAAGGTTTTTCCATATTAACAAATATCGCATGGTTATAACATGAAACTCATGTGTACATAATCATGAACATAGGGCTTCACAAAATATTCCAATCAAACAATTTGATAAAATTTTGAGAATTTACTAATCTACTTTAATCATATTAAACAGATCAATAACCTATGTAAAAGACTAATCATATTAATCAATTATTAATCATGATCACGACATATCACAGATACTTGTTTTCTCAAAACAACACACATAAAATCATAGATCTATTTTGTTTTGGTAAAAAACAATCAAATGTAAAATAATTCGAAATAAAGTTGAGGAAGGTGCAATGGAATATAATCGGTGTAACAATGAAACTAAGATGGCTCGATCATGTAACGAGGAAAGCACTTGAGACAACTATCTTGCCGGCACAAAACCTCGGAAGGTGTTTATGGTCACCTTCGTCCCAAACGGTAGTATTGATCTTGATGAGTTACAAGTGTTGGTGCTATGGCAGATTACAATGTGTTTGTGAACTGTGTGTATCATGCGTGCCTAGTGTTCCAGCCATGAGCCTTTAAATAAAGAAAAGATAACTGAAGATAACAAAAACCCTAACAAACTTTCCTAGAATCTTGGCCTTGTTATCTCAATCTTGACTTGGTCTCTCAACCGTTGAAATGAGTCCATGAAATATGTTTTTCCCACGTTCTTTATACCTGTAATTAAATATATAACAAAAATAATTAAATAATGATTTAATTATCTAAGTAAATTTTACCTTGTCCACGGGTTTGAAGATGACGACATGCTGGCAACTTTTCAAGATGTAGCAATCCTGAATTTACCCACAACAATTGTCCCCAAAAACTGTCTTTTAATGAATTTAAATGGACGGTTTTTCTACTTCCTTCTAGAAGCTTGGGCGGTTTAATTAATTTGAGGGAGATGTGGCAGTTGAGGAGTTTAATCCAACTTAATTAGCGTAACTACCAAGGATCTAGGGTTTTTAACTGAGCTCCTTTCGCTTTCTTCTTCACTTTTCCAACGCTTTCTTCATCTTCTTCACGGCGGTGATTTTTCTCCAAGGTAAAATCTTTCCCTCTCTCTTTTCTCTTTTTCCTTTTTGAAAATATGGTCAAGCCAAGAAAGGGAAAGGCTGCAAGAAACCCTCTGAGTTTAAACGAGAATGGGGGTTTCTCTTGCAAAGGTTTGTTGACAAAACCTGACGAAGAAGTCTGTATTTTTAACAACGAGCTCATCGAATCTGTCAAGGATCGACGATGCTTCCCGGATTCCACAATCTTTAGGCCTTTTGATGTGTTTCTTAGGACTGATTTCGTGTCTCCGTAGTGGATCTGTTTTTATGAATATCCCTTTGCCCTTAGGTTTTTCGTATCGTTTCCCTGCATTAATAACTGAGTTTTTTAGAAAACAAACTTGGCTTTCGTCCAACTAATGCCCATGGTTTGGAGGATTTTCTCTTGTGTCCTGCGGGTGAACCGTGAATTTGGGTTAGACATAGGTTTGAGAGAGTTAGCCTTCGTATATGAGCTCCAAACTTTTGGCTCTACGAGATATCTTCTCAAAACTAGGTCTGGCATGAAATCTCTATTTTTGAGAGTAACAGTGAACAATAGGGGTTTGAAATCAAAATACTTCTTTGTTGAGAAGGATTCCTTGGAGGAAGGAGATTTCTTGGCAACAGGATGGAACAGGGAAGGTATCCCTCTTTTAAACTTCAATTTTTCTTTATTTTCCGCACTTACTTGTTGTAATTTCTTTGTTTGTTTTTGCAGCCATTGATTGGGCGAAGCTCTTCCCACCTTCTGCCGAGACCATTGGTAAAGTGAGGAGATTATTGGAGTTTTCAGAGGAGGAGCGATCCTTCAAACCACTTGAAGCAATAGCCATTTCTGAAGAACAGGAGATACCACCACCTACTGAGATGTCCACTGGTAAGATCATATTCTGTCCAAAAATTTGCCTTTTTGTATCTGGATTTTGCTTTCCTCTGATAGCATGTTTTCTGTTTTTGACAGTTTCGAAGTCCACAGCTGCTTTTTCCTTAAAAGACCTTCAGGATTTTATTGGGAAAACCCAAGCTAGCCAACAGTTGTCGGTGCCTAAGAAAGAGATGGAGGCACCATCTGTAGGAGCAAGGGTAAAGAAGAGGAAGGGTAGTTCTAAGGAAGTGATAAATATTGATGAAACAGGTTTGGCAGATGTTCAGGAGGCACTTGCTAGAGCAGCAGTGGTAAGTTTTTGTTTCTTGAAAAAAAACAGAGTTTCAAAGAATTTTTTTAGATAGACAAAGTATTTCAGATTTTTATCCTCAAACTTGTCTTTTGCAGGGTGTTGATGCGGCTGTAATAAGAATAAACAATCTTGAAGATAGGAACAGGAAGTTGGTGTTGGAGGCATTGCAGGCGAAGAAACAGAAGGACGTTTCAACTAAAAGAATAGAGGATTTACAGAACGAGTTTGAGAGCTTGATGAAAGGCATGTCTTCCATTCAAGACACTCAGTTGCAGGAGATTGAAGAAGTGAGGAAGAACATGATGGCCTCAGCTGCTCGAAGTATAATAGCAATAAAAATTCAGATGATGGAAGAGTTCCAGGCTGGGAAGCAAACAGAGTGGGATGTTGAGCAGCAACATTCACTCTTGAAGGCCTTGGATGATAAGGGAGAGGAAGCAGGAGAAGGATCCTCAGCTGCTAAGATGATGATATCCTAGAGGAAGGAGCAGCGACAACATCTGCGGCAGTAGCCACCCCGTGAAGGAAAAAAGAAAATGGTTCTTTGGTTTGAAAAACTCTTGGTTTAAAAACTTTTTGGTTTGAAAATGGGCTGCGTCCCAAAGACAATGTTTAAATATTTTGGTTTGTAATCGGTCTATAAGGGCCAACACAATTTGCTTTTCAAGTGTTGGGTTGGTCCAACACTTTTATGCTTTCGTAGGGTAAAAACTTTTGTTTTGCTTGGGTTTTGATGAAAAGCTTTTGCTCAAGCCTCATTTTGGAAAATGAAAATAGGAGGTTGGGATGCTAACCTTTTTGTAGATATTGACAACTTGCGAGTGGATGTATAAATCCTTTGCAATTACTTTGATTGACATGTGAATGTCAATAACCATTTGTTCTTAGGTGGCATGAATATGTCACAACCATAGTGATAAATTCTTAGGGTCAAAACTCATTGATCGAGTGGAAATGGGTAATTCGTACATATTAAACGTACGGGCCCACCACACACCTCAATCAAGGTTGACATCGTGCGCTCCAGGCGAGGTGTTTAAACCTTAATGAGACGAAAGAAAGTAATTTCTTTAAACCTTTGAAGGGATTAAATACCTTTAACGGAGGTGAGATGGCCAGTCACAAAACGGTTGTTTTCACGAGGATTGGGATGAATTGACGACTTCTTGCAAAATAACAAGATAATGAGAGATTTTGACATCTTTTCTGATGTCATATTTTATTTGATAGAAGGAAGTAAAAAAATACTATAAAAATATTTCTTTTAAACAGAAAGTAAGAAAGCAGTCGTACCTGATTTTAAGATGTTAACTTCTTGGAAGGTTGTTAACATCTCAATTTGTCAATGAGTTTATCCAAATGCTTCTTGTTTCCTTGCAAAACAGAAACAAGTTAGGGGTGGGCGTTAGCTTAGCTAACGCCCCTCCGATGCTTAAGTCAGTAATCATTCAAGAAATAAACAAAACGGAAACAAGTACTTTTATTAAAAATAGAACGGTAAAAATCGTACCTTGGTTTTATTTGCATTGTAACGTAATTATGTAAACTTACATAAAGTAGGACTTGAGGTGAATGGCATTCCAACTTCGGGGAATCCTAGATCCCTCCAGAGTTGGCAGCCAATAGGAGCCTTTACCTGCTTCGGCATCAACTAAGTATGGCCCTTCCCATTTGAGAGCCATCTTTCCAGCATTGGGCTCTCTTGTATTCTGGAACACCTTTCGTAGGACTAGATCACCGACTTGGAACTTTCGTAATCTAACGTTTTTGTTGTAGGATCTAGCAATCTTTTGTTGATACGCTGCTATCCTGATCTTGGCTAAATCCCTTAGCTCGTCAATGGTATCTAGATCATAACCCAAGTTGGCATCATTCTGCACAGATGTCAACATCTTGAATCTGGCAGTAGGAACGACGACTTCTGCCGGGATGACTGCTTCTGCTCCAAATACTAAGGAGTAAGGGGTCTGGCCTATCGCATTCTTTGGTGTGGTTCTATCTGCCCAAAGGACAAATGGAAGCTCTTCTGCCCATCTTCATTTCTTTTGATCTAGCCTCTTCTTTAGGTTATTGATGATTATTTTGTTAATTGATTCTGCCTAGCCATTAGCTTGAGGATGCACTGGTGAGGATGTCACCATCTTAACTCCCCACCTAGTAAGAAAATCATGCGTCTTCTTGCTGATGAACTGGGAGCCGTTGTCACATATTATTTCAGAGGGGATGCCAAATCTTCTAAATATATTTTTCTTAATGAAGTATATGACTTATTTATCACGAACTTGTACGTAAGATTCAGCTTCAACCCACTTAGAGAAGTAATCAGTCATTGCAAGCAAAAATACTTTTCATCTGGGAGCTTTAGGAAATTTTCCCACTATATCCATTCCCCACCCCATAAATGGCCAAGGGGAGAGGATTGGATGAAGCAATGCTGCGGGCTGGTGCAAGATGTCGCTATGCCTCTGGCAGGAATCACATTTCTTGGCAAAGATGGCAGCATCTTGACGCATTGTTGGCCAGTAGTAACCCATTCGTAGAGCTTTCGTATATAGGCTTCTGCCCCCATAATGGTTACCACATGGTCCTTCATGCAATTCTCTTAGAACTTCAATGTCAGCTTCGAGATATCTCAAGTATGGACCTGCAAATGATTTCTTAAACAACACATTATCTATTAATACGAATCTTGAAATCCTTACCCTAACTGCTCTTGCATTCTTTTCCTCATTAGGGATGGTGCCATCTTAAAGATATTTAATTATTGGCGTCGTCCAAGATGTCTCTATCTGATTATCTGGGATGTCGTCATCTGTACAGAAAAGTTCTAACCTTTCCACTGCAGGGATGTCAACATGTATGATTGGTATATTGGTCTGAGATAAGATTTTGAAAGCTGATCCAAGATTGGCCAATGCATCTGCTTGAGAGTTCTCCTCTCGGGGTATTTGCTCAAAGGAGAAGATTTGAAATTTGCTTGCCAGAATTTTCACAATGCCCAAATAAGCTGTCATCTTGGCATTTTTTGCTGCATAGGAACCATTAAAATGATTGACAAGTAACAATGAATCACTATATACCTGTATTGCTTTAATGTTCATGTCTAGAGCCACGGTTAGGCCCACGACTAAGGCTTCGTATTCTGCTTCATTATTGGTAGCTTTAAAATCACAACTAATGGCCTGGGGTATGATGTCCCCTTGTGGCGACTTTAGGACAACACCTAGCCATGTGCCCCTCATATTAGAAGCACCATCTGTGAATAGAGTCCACTTTCGCAGGATGTCCCCATCTTGGAGCTGTTGGACCTCTAGTTCTACTTCTGGTTGCATGCTTGGACTAAAGTCTGCCACAAAGTCTGCAAGTGCTTGGGATTTTATTGCTGTTCTAGGCTCATACTTGATGTCATAAGTACTTAGTTGAACGGACTATTTGGCCATCCTTCCTGACATTTCTGGTTTTCTCATTACACTTTTTATTGGATAGTTAGTACGAATGACAATGATATAAGTTTCAAAATAATGCCTTAACTTAATTGAAGCAGAAATCAAAGCTAAGATTAATTTTTCAAGGTGTGAATACCTGGTTTCCGCATCGAGCAGTGTTTTACTTACATAATATATCGGTTGCTGGACGCCATCTTGATCACGGACCAGGATGACACTAACTGCAGTTTCGGAGACAGCTAAGTAAACACATAATGTCTCACCTTCTTGAGGCTTTGAGAGTAGGGGAGGTGTTGACAGGTACAGCTTTAAATTTTGAAAGGCTTGTTCATGCTTTTCAGTCCACTCGAATCTGGAATTTTTCTTCAAGTTGTCATAGAATGGCTTGCATCTGTCTGATGATTTTGAGATGAATCGATTCAATGCTGCCACTTTCCCCGTCAATCTTTGAACATCTTTGATGGATTTAGGTGATGTTAGATTGATGATGGCTTTTATTTGCTCCGGGCTTACCTCTATCCCTCTTTGCATCACCATGTAGCCCAAGAATTTACCGGACTTCATGCCAAAATTGCACTTTACTGGGTTCAGCTCCATGTTGAATTTGCCCAAGATGTTAAATGATTGAGTAAGATCCCGAACATGATCTTCAGCTTTCGTTGACTTTATCACCATATCGTCGATGTATACTTCCATGGTGTCCCCAATCTGCTCTTTGAACATCATATTGACCAGCCTCTGGTATGTAGCACCTGCATTTCTTAGTTCAAAAGGCATTGCAATATAAAAATAAATACATGTGGGGTAATGAAGGCGGTGTCCTCTTGGTCGGATGGCTCCATCTGGATTTGCTGGAATCCTGAAGATGCATCTAAGAAGGTCAACACTTCATGTCCAGAAGTAGCATCTACCAAAGTATCAATGTGTGGCAAGGGGAAAGGATCTTTGGGACAGGCTTTGTTTAAGTCTGTAAAGTCGACACAAACTCTCCACTTGCCGTTCTTCTTCTCTACCACCACCACATTTGCTAACCACCTTGGGTATTTGTGAATACCCCGTCCCGATGCAACGCGCATTCGGAGGTTTAAAATAATTAATTGTATAAAGTCGGACCGAAATGGGATATTCATTTAGTGACATTCGATTTAAACCATATTAAAATATTAGTTTAATTTTGAGAGTCGCCACGCCACTTTGATATAGCCCAAAGCTTTGAAAAAAGGCTAAACATGTAATTGGGTTCGGGGGTCAAGTTACAATAGAAGAAGAAACGCTATCACTCCTATTGCCCGACGGATCGGTCTTTCTAGCATATAGGGTGTTGGTTGTGTGCGGTGTTTACAGGAATAGATAGAAGAAACGGGATCATGCATAAGGAGGAGGAGAGAGAAAGAATTTATTGATGATCACACCCTAGAACCTTTGAGTTAGGCCCTCGGAAGGTGCACTAATCAATGTTCATCCTTGGGGGATTGTTGATCATGGGATAATTATAACTAAGGTGGAAGGAAAGAAATAGTTCCTAGATCCATTGGGTTTCTTTGGGCGAAACCTTAGATCATCCTCGGCTATAGCATATTTAAATATATTAAAACAGCCCTAAATCTAGCATATATGACATAAGCAAGAAATAAAGTAATTAAAATATACTAAGCATGCAAACAATAAATCTAGCATAATAATAAAGACAATAATAATAAAGACAGAAAAAATAAACAGAAGACTTACCTAATGATGGCAAGGCTTTTGGATCGAATCTATGAAGATTCGAAGAACGTTCTTGATAAAATATTTAGACTTAGAAAACTCGAGTTTAGTCTCAAGTTTTCTATGGAGGAAATCTCAAGTTTTGTCTTGAGTTTTCCGTAGAATGATTCTGTGTTCAAAGTGTGAGGCGGAGTGGGGTTTATATAGTGGAAGGAATTGGGGAGGAACGGTTACGAAAGTGATGTGGGAAAACTGAAAGGGTCGATCGGCACTTTTGAGAAGGGTCGATCGGCACTTTAAAAGAAGGGTCGATCGGCACTTTAAAAGAAGGGTCGATCGGCACTTTTGAAAAGGGTCGATCGGCACTTTAAAAGAAGGGTTGATCGGCACTTTTGAAAAGGGTCGATCGGCACTTTAAAAGAAGGGTCGATCGGCACTTTTGAAAAGGGTCGATCGAACATTTGCGTAGATCTTGTTCTCGCGTTCGATTTGATATGCGGTGGGCCCAAAACGGAGTTCGTATGAGAAAGTTATGGCCTTCGGAAGTTTTAGCTGACATTTGGTCTATCGGGAAACTACAAATAAGGGCTTTCGGGGAAAAATTACTTGAGCCTATTGAAACTCATAAATGACTGAGAGGTCCTCAGAGGTTCCTTAATGCCTATCAGGGGTATTTTCAGGTCGGGTACTAACAGTAGCCCCTCGGCGACGCTTCTTGTAAGACAAGTGGGGTCGACGATAAGAAATAGGATCCGTCCTGAAAAAAGGATTTCAAGAGGTAAGACAATGATTTTGCGGATGAGAGGTTTGGACTCGAGCTGAGTCGCAAATGGAAGATGACCAGGTAGGTCAAGTGGCTGGACCCACGTTGGGCTACCTACGTATCCCAAGAGGAATCAAGCCAAGTCGTAGTTCGAAAACGTGGGCGTTTAGTACCCGAGAGTGGCGGACGTGCAGCGTCTCAAGCCAAAGATGCGATTTGTGGCAAGGCTTTGGGGATCGAATCTAAGGGCGATTCGAATAATATTGAGAGATGTACGAAAAGGAGAATCAAGTATAGTCTTGCCTTCTCCGTGGGAAAATATGTTGTGTGTGAAAAGGAAATTCAAGTATAGTCTTGATTTTCCCCTTGAAAGTTGTGTGTGATGGAACAAATCAAGTGTAGTCTTGATTTCTCCGTGTGAAGATATGTTGTGAGATAATGTGTGGAAAGGAAATTCAAGTATAGTCTTGATTTTCCCCTTGAAAGTTGTGTGTGATGGAACAAATCAAGTGTAGTCTTGATTTCTCCGTGTGAAGATATGTTGTGAGATAATGTGTGGAAAGGAAATTCAAGTATAGTCTTGATTTTCCCCTTGAAAATTGTGTGTGATGGAACAAATCAAGTGTAGTCTTGATTTCTCCGTGTGAAGATATGTTGTGAGATAATGTGTGGAAAGGAAATTCAAGTATAGTCTTGATTTTTTTTTCCTTTGAAAATTGTGTGTGATGGAACAAATCAAGTGTAGTCTTGATTTCTCCGTGTGAAGATATGTTGTGAGATAATGTGTGGAAAGGAAATTCAAGTATAGTCTTGATTTTCCCCTTGAAAATTGTGTGTGATGGAACAAATCAAGTGTAGTCTTGATTCGCGTACTGAGAGAAAGTGTATGGGGCAATGTGGGAAAAAACTGTGTGGGAATCAAAAGCCAAATATTTGACTGTCCGGGGAGTCACCCAAAGATTGGATAATTTTGACTTCTGAAATGTGGGACGGACCCTTTGAAGGTACGGGACGGACTCTTTAAAGATGCGGGACGGACCCTTGAAATGGAGGATAGACCTCTGAAATGCGGGACGGACCCTTGAAATGGAGGATAGACCTCTAAAATGCGGGAAGCTGTAGCTGCCAAAGGACTTAGGCTACTGTTTACTGATGAAGAATAATTGTGTGAATTGATTGGGATTATTATGGCTTCCCGAGCCGAAGAACCAAGCGATTAAAAGATTGGGATAATCATTGCTAAGGCTTAGAGAGGAGTCTTGTCTCCTAGGCTTAAGGCTAGGGTTTTAGAGAGGCATTTGTCACCTAGGCTTAAGGCTAGGGTTTAGAGAGGTATTTGTCACCTAGGCTTAAGGCTAGGGTTTTAGAGAGGCATTTGTCACCTAGGCTTAAGGCTAGGGTTTAGAGAGGTATTTGTCACCTAGGCTTAAGGCTAGGGTTTAGAGAAGTATTTGTCACCTAGGCTTGAGGCTAGGGTTTTAGAGAGGCATTTGTCACCTAGGCTTAAGGCTAGGGTTTAGAGAGGTATTTGTCACCTAGGCTTAAGGCTAGGGTTTTAGAGAGGCATTTGTCACCTAGGCTTAAGGCTAGGGTTTAGAGAGGTATTTGTCACCTAGGCTTGGCTAGGATTTAGAGAGGTATTTGTCACCAAGGCTTGAGGCTAGGGTTTTAGAGAGGCATTTGTCACCTAGGCTTAAGGCTAGGGTTTAGAGAGGTATTTGTCACCTAGGCTTAAGGCTAGGGTTTAGAGAGGTATTTGTCACCTAGGTTTGAGGCTAGGGTTTTAGAAGGGTATTTGTCACCTAGGTTTGAGGCTAGGGTTTTACATTTGCGGTAAGTCTAAACAAGGCAGTTTGAGCAGAAAGGTTATTGGTTTAAACTAGGCGAGGCCGAGTAAGTATCGATGATAGAAGGTGGGATTAGGTAAGTTTGATGTCCAGAGATAAGGGCCGAGTCATCTTGAGAGTCACAGAGATACGTTTTTGATAGATTTGAAGAGTTTGAAAATTTGTGGAGACCAAAGAGTGATTTTTGTAAACAAGGTACCAAGGAGGACAGTATTTTGAAAGCATGTTTATTTGATAAAGAGGCCTTATGATTAATCATGTTTCTAACTAACTCAAAGAGTTTGCCACATGCTGATCTTGATGACAAGGGATGCCCTTCATGCTAGATATGACTTCATTGGAGCTCCGATTTTTGTTAGAGCACATAGTCGACCCATTTTTGTTGAGGGGAGCCCCAATGTTTGATGAAGTGACCTTGGCGAAGTCCCAATTGATGATGAATGGCGAAGCCCCAGTTGATGATGCAAAGCAAACCTGAAGGGAATGGCGAAGCCCCAGTTGATGATGCAGAGCAAACCTGAAGAGAGCCTGAGAGAACAGCTTAACAAAAGCCCCAGCTTGGAGAGATTCAATGCATCCCTATTTGCAGACAGAGTCATCTTGCGGCCACGGGGGCGACCCCTCGTTTCGAACAATGGTCAATCAGTCGCTGGACAAGACTCGGAAATGTATATGTGCAGGGGCGCATTTTTCGAAGGTGGGAATGGATCCCGAGTTCGTGTATGACACTTTCGCTTTTGGGTTTGACTCTTTTGGGAGAGTATAAGCATCACAAGGTGTGGAAAAGTGTATGGAAGCCCCTGCAGACAGAAAGACAGTGTTTGGCTCTATTTTCCTATGATGTAGAAGAAGACTTGTCGAGACATTTGAAGAATTATTTTATTCAGAATTATATTTTGATTGCTCGTGAATGGACCTCACTGATTGGTTTATCAAATTCCAATTATATGAGTAAACAAATAATGACTGTTTTGATTAGAAGCTGGAATTGGGCTTGTCTTTAGAAGGAGTAGGATGTTCCGTTGTTGCTTGCTGCTCTGGGCTGACTGTGATAATTGTGGTGCGGGCTGCCGCTACATTGATCTTTTTCATGGGAAAGAACGAAAAATAGAAAAAAAAGATTGGGGTGGAAGAAAAGGTTTGACTGATTATAACCCAAAGATTTTTTCATTCCTTCAAGTGAAGATTCTTTGTTCCTTTGTTCTCGCAAGCCGAGGGGAGTAGTCCCTGGCGCGTGTCTCCTTGCTTTTACCGGAGTGCCGCTGAGAGGCACGGATGCGAAGCCCCAGTGAGACTTTTGCAGACAGTGTTTGAGGAGTTGGATGAACGAATTTCAAGAATAGGACGAGTTCCCAATCTTGGAGAGGGTATGTAATATGCTCACGTAGGATAACAAATGACTCAGAATGAGAATGCCATCCGGTAGTGGTTGTAGCTGGGCTCTTGGTTGCGATCGATCATTGGGTGATGCTTAACATGACCTCTTAAAGTGAGAGGTCGGCTGGGCCATTTGCTGAGAGGTTGGCTTGAGGGATGTGTTTGGAATTTCTAAGGTGAGGGGATTTTCTTGTTGTTGCTTCTTCAGAACCTCTAAGAGTGAGGTTAACTTTGATTTTGATAAGGTCAAGGGTGGTGATGGAATCCTCTAAAAGTGAGAGGATGGACTTTGGAATTGGTTTACGGGATTTGTCCAAGAGGAAATTTTTGTTGCTTCTTCTCGCGAGTATGTTGTGATTTCAGCAGGTAACTTGATCATGATAGGATCTTCACTCGACGTCTCATTTTCACAACCTTTGAGATGGGAGGTTCACTTCGGAGTGATGGAGGTTTTTTTTTTTTTTTTTTTTTTTTTTTTTTTTTAAACACCCTCTTATCGAGAAAAGCCTTCGGATTTGTTTGCTCGCGATAGCCCCTAGTGTATGCCTTAGGATGGTTTTACCTTTTCCCTCTTGGGTTTGGAGGTGGTCCCTTCGAGGGAGCCCCTTGTATGAGTTTCTTTTGCATTCCGCCTTTCTTGAGCTTGGAGGTGATTACTTCCTTTGTGAATCGAGGGAGCCCCTAGTATGGGCTTCTTCCTTAGGGTCTCAAAACTTGTCGATCTTGAAATGAAAGGGTATTATTTAGTGAGGATAAGGTTATGGCTTCCTATGGTGAGAGGTTTAAGCTTCAATTGCTACTGGATAGCATTCTCAAAAGAGTATTTAAAATAAATGCAAACTCATTTAACCGACTTATTAAGTAAGGCAGAATGTATTCGGACCATGAGAAAGATATGTGAGCATATTCAATGGAAGCTTATCGATCGAATGGAAAATCAGAGGAGACGCGAGATTGGGGGATTGGTGAGCCCCAAGTTGATATTCATGCAGCACTTGTGAAGGATAGGAACAACTCTTTGCATCTTCTTTAAATTGCAGTGGCGTGAGCAGCTATTTTCTGATGATGAGCAACAACGGTCTTTGTGCTTGTCTTGACCATATGGAAAGGAGGTCAAGTGGGGGAGAGTGTATTTGGGGAAGTGTAGGCTCGAGGGAGCATAGGGGGTGTGTACAAGGAGAGGGTCTGGAAAGTATATGGTGGAGTATGGGAAGAGTGTATGAGAGAGGGATGTATAGAGATGGTGTGTGTGAAGAAGGAACGGTGAGTTGTTTACTCCAATCAAAGCATTCATTCATTGTTTACTTTATTAGCCGGTGAGTTTATCAGTGAGATTAGCAACCAATTGATAATTATAAATAAAACAATCTTCTTGAAAGTAATGCGAGATTATGTCTCAAGTCTAGAGAGAAAAGAAAGAAAGACCTTTTTTATTATTGAAGTAACTAATCTAAAGTGGACATTACATACCAATGCCCAAAATGGACGTAAAAGACGCACTAGAACCTACAAGACTGAATGAATCTAAATCTTCCCTCGAAGGGTGAGGGTTCCTTCATCAATGAGGCCTTGGGTCTTCCCTTGGTTGATCAATCTTTGAATTGAGCGTTTCAGTTGCACACATTTGTCAGTGGTATGCCCAGCGTACTTGTGGTATCTGCAAAACTTGGATGTATCTAAGTCTTCCTTTGGGTTAATAGGCTTGTAGTTCTCGAGCGGCTCGATCAAATTCTTTCCCACCAAAATGTCGAAGAACTCACCCACAGGCATTCCTAAGTCATCAAAATGTTCCTTGTTGATCTTCTTCTCGGGTATTGATGCCTTTAGTTGGTTGGTGGTCACAGCAGGCATCCTGAATGAGAAATTCTGATGTGTTGGACCAT
Organism: Adenophora triphylla var. japonica; assembly: GCA_022495995.1. Taxonomy (NCBI): domain Eukaryota; kingdom Viridiplantae; phylum Streptophyta; class Magnoliopsida; order Asterales; family Campanulaceae; genus Adenophora; species Adenophora triphylla. The sequence goes on from JAFEMH010002782.1 coordinate 76,218, forward strand.
AAGTGGGACCATAAGCATGTGGATGGTAGGGACTCTGGAATTGAACAGGAGGAGGAACTCTTCTCAAGTGTTCTTGAATGTAAGACAAATGGCGCTGCTCAATTTCATGCATGTCTTTGAGGAGGTTGATCACTCCCAACCTCATGTCTGAGATTTCTTTAAGGGCTTCAATGCTTTTCTCCATAGACATGATGTAGAATTCTGTAAGAACGTACGGCAGAGTCAAACCAATGAGTTGAATTAGATTCATAATTAATCTTAAGGCATCCTTGAGAAAATATTTGACCTCCACAATTTTGAGTTTGACCGGGCTGAAGTTGCCTACGTAACCCTTACCATTTAAGATATGAGTCTCAGGTCACCGTAGTTCGAGGGGGCCCCGATTGATGATACAACCAGGGTTAAGTTTAGAGAAAGAGAGAGGATGAATGTAAAAGAGTCCGTTTGGTGAAAAAAGGAGAGGAAGATGACTCGATCCTTGGTCAAATATAAGTGAGGGTGATCTAGACGAGCTAATCGGACTTGGTAAGTTGGCTTAGGTAGGCCCTAGATGGTGGTTTGATCTATATGGGCCGAGAGAGGTTTGATCTAGGTGGGTCTTTGGCTGAAGGGTGCTAGTGATAAAGGATCTAAACTATGGATGGTTTTAAGGCTAAGGGAGCAAACTGCGGATGGTTCAAGAGATAAGAGGTAGAACTTTGAAGGGTCCTAACTTGAAGGATGTAGACCGCGGGTGGTCAAAGGTAGAGGAATGGACCATGGATGGTCCAAGAGACGAGGGGTGGACCTCGAAGAGTCTCAGGTGGAAAGGTGGACCTTTATTGGTCCTAGATAGAGAGAGTGGACCTCGAAGGGTCCTAAATTGAGGAGTGGACCTTGAAGGGTTCAAGAGAAGAAGAGCGGACCTTGAACGGTCCAAGATATGAGGAGTGTGGACCTTGAAGGGTCCAAGAGAAGAAGAGCGGACCTTGAACGGTCCAAGATATGAGGAGTGTGGACCTTGAAGGGTCCAAGAGATGAGGAGTGGACCTTAAAGGGTCCAAGAGAAGAGGAGCGGACCTTGAACGGCCCAAGATATGAGGAGTGTGGACCTTGAAGGGTCCAAGAGAAGAGGAGCGAACCTTGAAGGGTCCAAGAGAAGAGGAGCGAACCTTGAAGGGTCCAAGAGAAGAGGAGCGGACCTTGAACGGCCCAAGATATGAGGAGTGTGGACCTTGAAGGGTCCAAGAGAAGAGGAGCGAACCTTGAAGGGTCCAAGAGAAGAGGAGCGGACCTTGAACGGCCCAAGATATGAGGAGTGTGGACCTTGAAGGGTCCAAGAGAAGAGGAGCGAACCTTGAAGGGTCCAAGAGAAGAGGAGCGAACCTTGAAGGGTCCAAGAGAAGAGGAGCGGACCTTGAACGGCCCAAGAAATGGAGAGTGGACCTCGGAGGGTCCTAGAAATGAGGAGTGGACCTCGGAGGGTCCTAGAAATAAGGAGTGGACCTCGGAGGGTCCTAGAAATGAGGAGCGGACCTCGAAGGGTCCTAGAAATGAGGAGCGGACCTCGGAGGGTCCTAGAAATGAAGAGCGGACCTCAGAGGGTCCTAGAAATGAAGAACGGACCTCGGAGGGTCCTAGAAATGAAGAGCGGACCTCGAAGGGTCCTAGCGGACCTCGAAGGGTCCTAGAAATGAAGAGCGGACCTCGAAGGGTCCTAGCGGACCTCGAAGGGTCCTAGAAATGAAGAGCGGACCTGGGAGGGTCCTAGAAATGAAGAGTGGACCTCGGAGGGTCCTAGAAATGAAGAGCGGACCTCGGAGGGTCCTAGAAATGAAGAGCGGACCTCAGAGGGTCCTAGAAATGAAGAGCGGACCTCGGAGGGTCCTAGAAATGAGGAGCGGACCTCGAAGGGTCCTAGAAATGAGGAGCGGACCTCGGAGGGTCCTAGAAATGAAGAGCGGACCTCAGAGGGTCCTAGAAATGAAGAGCGGACCTCGAAGGGTCCTAGCGGACCTCGAAGTGTCCTAGAAATGAAGAGCGGACCTCGAAGGGTCCTAGCGGACCTCGAAGGGTCCTAGAAATGAAGAGCGGACCTCGGAGGGTCCTAGAAATGAAGAGCGGACCTCGGAGGGTCCTAGAACTGAAGAGCGGACCTCGGAGGGTCCTAGAAATGAAGAGCGGACCTCGGAGGGTCCTAGAAATGAGGGAGCGGACCTCGGAGGGTCCTAGAAATGAAGAGCGGACCTCGGAGGGTCCTAGAAATGAGGGATAGTTAAGCACTTTATTTACAAAAAAGCCCTCTATTTTATAGAACCTACTCTTGGTTGGAAGGGATACCCCTTTTTTCGCAACTAACTAAATGTCCTAAAGTGGTGGATCCTAACGACTAATCGTCTCATATAGACATTTAAGATGATATTTATGGGAAGTACCACAGACCTATGATAAGACAAGATCTTTTAACAAGCACTCGACCTTACATGGCACATCCTTTTAAAAAGGAAATCAAATTTTTTTGTGCTCTTTTCTCTCTATAGATCTTGACTTATCACTGATTCATAGTGACTCAACATAAAGACCTTATTAATTGTCTACATGAAAAAGCTAGTCAAACCAACCGGTCACAAGGAGTGTATTCTTAGCAAAGTGGGTGACACAAGGGTTAGATTTCAGGCTCCCACCGTGCAGCCGAAGCGCACTGATGAGTGGATGGCCAAGTGAGACTCGGAAGGGAGGCAACATGATCACCACACTTCCCGCACTTTGGCTTCTCCGAAGGGTTAAGGGGTTAGCTGTGCAGTGTGACACGGACTCTAGTGGTAGTGTGAGGTAAAAAGTCTAATTCTTTTTTTAAGGAAAAAAGAGAAAGATTTTTTTTATGAGATGCATGCATGCAATGCAACAGTTAAGAATAGGAGAAAAAGAAAAAGGAATTAAAATACAACACCATACAAGAAAACGAAAGTCTGACCCACTTAGTTTGAAAAAATTTCAAAACAGTCCCCAGCAGAGTCGCCACTGTGAATACCCCGTCCCGATGCAACGCGCATTCGGAGGTTTAAAATAATTAATTGTATAAAGTCGGACCGAAATGGGATATTCATTTAGTGACACTCGATTTAAACCATATTAAAATATTAGTTTAATTTTGAGAGTCGCCACGCCACTTTGATATAGCCCAAAGCTTTGAAAAAAGGCTAAACATGTAATTGGGTTCGGGGGTCAAGTTACAACAGAAGAAGAAACGCTATCACTCCTATTGCCCGACGGATCGGTCTTTCTAGCATATGGGGTGTTGGTTGTGTGCGGTGTTTACAGGAATAGATAGAAGAAACGGGATCATGCATAAGGAGGAGGGGAGAGAAAGAATTTATTGATGATCACACCCTAGAACCTTTGAGTTAGGCCCTCGGAAGGTGCACTAATCAATGTTCATCCTTGGGGGATTGTTGATCATGGGATAATTATAACTAAGGTGGAAGGAAAGAAATAGTTCCTAGATCCATTGGGTTTCTTTGGGCGAAACCTTAGATCATCCTCGGCTATAGCATATTTAAATATATTAAAACAACCCTAAATCTAGCATATATGACATAAGCAAGAAATAAAGTAATTAAAATATACTAAGCATGCAAACAATAAATCTAGCATAATAATAAAGACAATAATAATAAAGACAGAAAAAATAAACAGAAGACTTACCTAATGATGGCAAGGCTTTTGGATCGAATCTATGAAGATTCGAAGAACGTTCTTGATAAAATATTTAGACTTAGAAAACTCGAGTTTAGTCTCAAGTTTTCTATGGAGGAAATCTCAAGTTTTGTCTTGAGTTTTCCGTAGAATGATTCTGTGTTCAAAGTGTGAGGCGGAGTGGGGTTTATATAGTGGAAGGAATTGGGGAGGAACGGTTACGAAAGTGATGTGGGAAAACTGAAAGGGTCGATCGGCACTTTTGAGAAGGGTCGATCGGCACTTTTGAAAAGGGTCGATCGGCACTTTAAAAGAAGGGTCGATCGGCACTTTAAAAGAAGGGTTGATCGGCACTTTTGAAAAGGGTCGATCGGCACTTTAAAAGAAGGGTCGATCGGCACTTTTGAAAAGGGTCGATCGAACATTTGCGTAGATCTTGTTCTCGCGTTCGATTTGATATGCGGTGGGCCCAAAACGGAGTTCGTATGAGAAAGTTATGGCCTTCGGAAGTTTTAGCTGACATTTGGTCTATCGGGAAACTACAAATAAGGGCTTTCGGGGAAAAATTACTTGAGCCTATTGAAACTCATAAATGACTGAGAGGTCCTCAGAGGTTCCTTAATGCCTATCAGGGGTATTTTCAGGTCGGGTACTAACAGTATTAGACCTATCTGATCATCTTAGCTTTGAGAAATCTGTCTACTTCTTCCTGAATGATCATATTCCTTTCCTGTGCGAACTTTCATCTCTTTTGGTGAATTGGTCTGAAGGATGGATCAATGTTGAGTTTGTGGGTGATGACGTCTTTGCTGATGCCTGTCATATCTTCATGCTTCCAGGCGAAGCTTTTAATCCTGCTTTTCAAGAGGTTGATAAGATCTTCTTCGATTTCTGCCGGAACATCTTGACCAATCAGCACCTTGAGATATGGGTTTGAGGGGTCTAAGGATATCTCTTTCACGTCATGCTCCTTCGCCTCCAGAACCTCACGGACCTTTCTTTGTAATTGCTATGCCATCTTGGGAGATGTCGACGCCTTCATGGAGGTCATATAGCATTCTTTAGCTGACTGCTGATCACTGCAGACCTTAACAACTCCCCAGGGTATCGGCATCTTGACACATTGGTGATAGGTAGATGGCACTGCCTTCATTCCATGGATCCAGGGTCTTTCCAAAATTACATTGTAACATGTCGCACTATCAATCACGCAGAATCTCTCCATGGAGTTGATACCTTCGACATAAACTGGAAGTGTAATCTCTCCCACTGTGCTTTTGGTTTCTCCACTGAAGCCCACGAGTACTGAGGTTCTTTTTACGATGCTTTCTTCAGGGATCTACATTTCTTTCAAGGCATCTAGCATAATGAGGTTTACAGAACTGCCTCCATCTACTAGGATACGCCTGACTTTGCAATTGGCGATCTGGAGTGCAATGACCAAGGCGTCATGATGAGGATCCATAACATTGTCCCTGTCGCTTTCTTCGAAGGAGATGACATCTTGGGATGTGAGCTGCGACATCTTTGAGAGTCTCTCGGGCTTCTCATCCTTAGCTTGCTTGGCAAATCTCTTAGCTGCAGAATAAGAAGTACCACAAATATCAGAACCACCACTAATAACATTAACTACCTTTATTACCGGTGGAGGAGATGGCGGTCTGGTTGCAACGGGCTCTTTGTTCTCCATCTTGGTCTTGCGGTTCCCAAGGAGTTCTTTAAGATGTCCCTTAGACAACAAGTAACTAATCTCTTTCCTCAAGGCAATGCAATCTTCCGTAAGGTGTCCGAAATCCTCGTGGTAAGCGCACCACTTGGATTTGGATTTATCCCTCCAGCCGGACGGCTTGTCAGTCTTTCGAGGCCACCTTGCTTTATCTCCAAGATTGCTCATTGCACACAGGATACCTGAAACATCAACAGAGAAACAATAATCAGAAATTTTAGGAGATTCAAAATCATCATCATCTCCATCATCTTCCACACAATTGACTTTGTTATGGTCATTTCTATGGTAGGGTCTGGATCTGCTCTGCCTTTGGTGAGATGATTCTATCTTCCTGTCAGGATGGTCATATGATGACGCCTTGTCAGGATTCTTGGACTGCTGCACCTTGTCTTCTTCCAGCCTGATAAATCTTAAAGCTCAGTTTCGGATCCATCTTCTTGCACGGGTTCATCACCAAATCTTCATAGTAAGGGGAATCCTTCTTCAAGCCCATTTTCAAAGCTTTCGCAGCTGTCGCAATGTCCAGGTTGGGGATCTCCAGAACTTCTTTATTAAACCTATTTACATAGTCCTTTAAGGCTTCGGCGGGCTGCTGGGTGATACGGTAAAGATCACTGGTGAGCTTCTCAAATTGTCGGCTGCAAGAGAATTGATTGTTGAACAAGTTGACAAGTTGAGCAAACGACCCAATTGAACCAGGAGGTTGACGGATCAGCCACTTCAATGCTGGTCCTACCAACGTTGAACCGAACCCTCGACATAAACAAGCCTCACAAAACTGAAGTGGAATGCGAACGATCTCCATCTTTTCTTGGTAGTGGGCGACATGCTCCTCAGGATCAGAACTTCCATCATACAACTTCATGGCTGGAACGCTAAATCCTTTCGGGATATCGATATGCGCAATTGCTGGAGTAAAGCGAGACTGATTGTAACATGTTGGGGAAACCTGCTAGATAGGCGGGGTGATGCCTGGCACATTCATGATCATGTCCCTCAACTCCTGAAGCTGATTTGCAATATAGGTACCTGCAAAAGGGTTAGTAGCACGAGCAGTATTATCCATGGCAGAACTAGCATTGAAATTAACAAAAGGATTAGCATTATCTACAGAGGATGTCATGACGGTGCTATTAGTAAAGATGGGTCCTTCTGGAAAAGTCATCCTGTAGGCACTGGTGGCTAAGGGTGTCGACATCGCCACATAAGTCGTCATGGGGGGAGAGGACGTCAGGATTGGTGATGACGACATCCTTACAGATGAAGCTATTGGAAGGAATTCATTGAAGGTTTGAGAGCTGTCCCCAATGTTGAAGTCAAGGACTCTAGGACGGTAAGGAGAGACAGCATCCATTCTCTTGGAGAGCAACTCTTGTTCTTTTTGCACCTTTATCAAGCTTTTGGCTATCAAGGAGGTGCTATTCTATTGGCGATCCAGCTGATTCTTCATCTGAACGAGCATGCTTTTGATCTCAAGATCAGGAGATGGAGACATCTGCTTCTTGCCAGAATTCACAGGCGGAGGAGGAGGCAATGTCTCTTGGCCTCCGGTCGTTGGCCTGCTACTGGTTTGGGGATTCGCACTGCTAGGGATAAAAATGGTTTTGCTGACAGCGAAAGTCATAGGTTGGGTAGACATGGTAGAAACGTAAGGATTTTAAATCGATTAAAAAACCAATGGCCCATCGGTGGGCGCCAAACTGTTGGTAAAAAACAATCAAATGTAAAATAATTCGAAATAAAGTTGAGGAATGTGCAATGGAATATAATCGGTGTAACAATGAAACTAAGATGGCTCGATCATGTAACGAGGAAAGTGTTGGAAATGGGTAACGGAAAGTTAAGTTTAACTTAACGTTGATCTAGGTTTCTAACGAAAGTTCGTTATTTGTTAACGAAACTTGTTACAAATGGTAATCTACATTTGTTGTAGATTATATAACTCATTTATTGTCTCAAAACCATTTCCGGGTGAATGAGAAATTAATGACAAAAGATTTGTAACTTAACGAGAGTTATTTAAAGGGTTTTGATGTTGTTTGATGTGCTCGGCCGAGCAGAGTCCTTGACTCGGCCGAGCAGAGCATAGCAAATTGGCAAAGTTTCTGGACAAGCTTGCTCAGTCGAGGCATATGCCTTGCTCGACCGAGCAGATTGATTGACACGGCCGTGCGAGTTACTTGACTCGGCCGTGCAGCTTGGTGCTCGGCCGAGCGAGTCCCTTGACTCGGCCGAGCAGATCCTGAACAGTCACCAATTCAAACAGAAAAGTTGTGTCTTTTCGTGGGAAAAGGCACAAACCCCTTAACTCTCTTTATATACTTCCCCTACCGAATTTCAATTGTTACACACAGTAAATTGAGTATTTTCTACCCTCTTTGAGATAGATTAACATTGCCTAATCATCTTCATTTTGTAGCATATACTTCCTTCAAGTCCAAAGTTTCAAATAGCCAATTGTTCGCTAGAGTTATTTATTTGGAGTGCTCCTATAGATAAATAGAAGTCGTTTTATCTCACGAGGAGTTTGCCATTCAACCGTAAGCACCTGTGCGGGGCAAATACTTCTTACGAAAATTGTGTTAAACACAAGACTCGACTATTCTTACTTGTTTTTCAATTTCCGTTTCCTCTTCCGTTAGTTTTTAAGTTAAATCCTTAAGAAGCCTTCCAAAAGTCTAACAGAAAGCCTTTGAGACAACTATCTTGCCGGCACAAAACCTCGAAAGGTGTTTATGGTCACCTTCGTCCCAAACGGTAGTATTGATCTTGATGAGTTACAAGTGTTGGTGCTATGGCGGATTACAATATGTTTGTGAACTGTGTGTGTATCATGCGTGCCTAGTGTTCCAGCCATGAGACTTTAAATAAAGAAAAGATAACTGAAGATAACAAAAACCCTAACAAACTTTCCTAGAATCTCGGCCTTGTTATCTCAATCTTGACTTGGTCTCTCAACCGTTGAAATGAGTCCACGAAATATGTTTTTCCCATGTTCTTTATACCTGTAATTAAATATATGACAGAAATAATTAAATAATGATTTAATTATCTAAGTAAATTTTACCTTGTCCACGGGTTTGAAGATGACGACATGCTGGCAACTTTTCAAGATGTAGAAATCCTGAATTTACCCACAACATATTACATATAACATGTAAAGCATTTAATCAAATTAAATTTAGCATGCCAATTTCAATCCTAATCATGATAAACACGGCTCTGATACCACTGTTGGGTTTTGGGGTTACAAACACATCAGAAGAACTTTATAAAACAACAGAACCCTAGCCATGAATACGTCTAGCATGAAGAGATTAGAAACATATGAAATAAATTTACATACCTTGAATGCGATAATGTTTGTTCAAAACGAATCTCAAAATTCAACCTTTGAATTTGTTTGATGAAACTTGGATCTTCTTCTTCTTCCTTGTTCTATCTTGGTGATGAATCAACAATGGAGATCTTCAAGCTTTAGGAGATAAAGTAACCTCCCTCTAATGGTGATCCACACGCGAACGAACCAAGAACACTTCTTGTAGGATTGCTAGTTGATCCTCCGATTAGTGAAACACCTTTCAATAATCAATGGCTATTATGGAATGAGTCTATGGAGTTTTGATCTTTGATTCGTCATCAAAATAAATCAATTAGTGTTTCCAAAACTCTAATTTTCGGGTGTTAAAGCTGGGACAAAATGATTCTGTTTATACTTGTTATAAATCCCTAATCCTTAGGGAGAAGAGTCCTTTTTCCAAGCAAAAATGGGTTTCCAGCACAGCCGGGACGAGTCGTCCCCCAGGGCACGAGTCGTGAGGACGAGTCATCCCCTAATTGCAGCCTTCAGATTTATTCGTCCCTCCCTTGGGGACAAATTGGGCCAACTGGGGATGAGTCGTCCCCTGACCCCAGATTTCCATATTTCAGCCATTTTCAATCCGTTCTTTTGTGTGTGACACTTTAGGAATTATATTTTATGTTGGTAGTGAGTTGAAACATCAACCTCACAAGACATAAGTGACCTCTAGCAAATCATTATGTCCACCCAATTAAATATAACATCAAAGCTTGATTTCCTTGATAGATCATTGTCACAATCCCTTTGTCACACGATGTCATATTGAATATAAGTCATGGTCCACGTCAACTTATATTGTTCAATGCTTTCTCGATTCCGAATATGTTGATAATCCAAGTGCATTTGATCTCTATCAAATCTCTTGAGTATGGCCATACATTTCATAAATACTATTCATCGAGGGGCCCAAGCAAACATCTCTCTCAACGAGAGGGACTAATCCCATCTTGACTTATCATTCTCCCCTACAAGAATTTCGTCATGCCAACATAGCCCTTATTGCTATCCTATTAAAGATAGTGTTAGACTACATCAAACGCAACGTTCATCATGTGCAAGACGATGATAATCTCAGGTACAAAGGATTCCAATGACACGTCTATCATGAGATTTAATTATTACATATATGACTATAGACCATGTCATAAATCTCATCAGTAGGTCATGTCCAGTACTTGTTCTCTAGCAAGTACCCATAAGTGTAATGTGCATCCCCATGCATATAATCATCTCCATGATTATCCATTACCAACTTACACTAGTTATTCTTAATAACTAGAGACGCAGATTATTATAATAAATATGTAAAACATATAATAATCCTAATAAACATTCTCTATAATAAATGGTAAAGGCGATTACATAACGGTATCGTTTATCAGTCAAACATAATCATACGCCTAGGGCATAACACCAACATAATTAATGTGTATATCATAAATTCTAAATTAAATCATAAACTCTATCTTAATGTGCTGGCTAAAAATTCTAAATTTTAATCAAGTTATAAACCTTAAATTAATTATTTCTTAAATGACAAGATAGGGTCTTTAAGTAAGAATGTATTCTCAAATTGGGGCCCGAACTACGATGTACTCTATCTAATTTGGGGTCTAAATTTATGTTTTTATTAATTAAGGGCCTAAAAATCTCAATATCTTGTTATTTTTGGTCTTACCCCATTACTGGATTACCCTCCATTAAGTTACACGTGCATGCCAAGTGACGACTTAATTGGGGGTTCTAGCATATTCCGTCAAAAGCCTTAAATCGGTCAAATTTTGGCACTTTATACCCTAAATTGTTAAAATTGAAAAATCAGGCCCCAATAGGGACATGCTACGAGACTTTAGGCCTTATTTTATAGTTAACCCATAACTAACTGAGTCATCTAACTTTTGAATAATCTTGCTTTTCATAGTGAGACAGTGTCATATTGGCACACATCAAGTGTTATGACTTTCCCATAAAAAAACTTGCCAAATATCTGAAAGTCTCTAAGGAGTTCTTCATTGATGTTGTAACTAGCCGAGGTCAAAGAATCCTCAAGTTGCTTCCCTCCACAAACTAAGGTGGTGTTTGATAGCAATAAGCATCAACAAGCACTTAATGCTTGTTGTTGAATGATTTTCTTTTGTACAACTACTTCAAATTAAGGCTGAACCTTGACTTGAATTGTAACAATCATCCCATATTTCTCTTACCCAACAAGCATCAATATTCTCACTTGTCCAATAAGAGCTTCTAAAGATGAAAATTGACAATAACTTGTTTACAAATACTCAAATTTTCTAAGATTATCATTCATCAACAAGCATTAAATGCTTGTTGTTATTAAACACCACCTAAGTTATGGTTGCTAACTGGGACACCAAAAATGCTCCCAACTATTTCTTTTTGACATCACAAATAGTGTACAAGATCCTAACTTCTGTTTCGACAGTCTCCTTATTAGGAAGTTCTGCTGAAGTTTCACGATGTCTCTAGGTAACTAAATATTTTATTTTCTTGAAAATACATCTCAATATCCTAACATCCTCCTCAAGTTGGAACATCTAGAACACGAAATTTATTATGGGCCCACTACTGAGGCTGAGGCCAAGGAGAAGAAGGGTATTTTTGAAAAGATCAAGGAGAAGCTTTTGGGTATCATTCCAAGGCTGAGGAAGAGAAGAAGGAAAAGGAAGGTGGTTCTGATTATTAAAGAAAGAATCAAAGCGTGTTTGGAGTTAAAGTCTTGTTTGGTTGATTTGTTATTGTGATCATTGTGTTTATCTTTGTTTGTTTTGCTTTTTGTTCAAAGTTGGTTGATGATTTGGGGTCTTGTTTGTGATCATCAAGTTCATAATTACTTTTTTTTTTTAATTTATTACTTGCAAAGTATTACTCCCTCCGTCCCACTTTAATTAAGCCATTTTTCTTTTTGGAACGTCCCACTTCAAATGAGTCATTCCATAAATGGAAAGAAGTAAACAGTGTTTCGGACATTTATACCCTCATAATGTTTATATATTTACAAAAAAAAAACCATTCATTATACCCTTATAATTTTAACATATTTACAAAAAACCAATCATTAACTTACTATTCCTCCCACTCATTCTCTCTCCTATTAAATGTTTTTAACTTTTAGATTCTTTCCTCTAATCTTCTACCCACTTTCAATTCTCTACTCATTTTTAAAAAAAAATTCTTAAAAAGCGTGCAAAGATGTCATGGCTCAATTGAAGTGGGACGGAAGGAGTATAATATATTATCCATGGATTAATACATATGAAAAATTTATTATGGCCCCAACACGAAATTGAACTTTAGGCAATAAATCCATAATTAATAACAAAGTTAAATTGAACTTGTGAAGAGTAGAAGCAGTAAGACTCATCAAGACACTCATCATTACCTCCTCTATCCATTTTATCTCCACTCTACACTTCTTTTATCACAATTAATATTTTATAAAATAATATCGACAATTAAAAATAATACTCCCCAGTCACATTTAAAATTGAAAAAAATGTCTAACACATGAATTAAAAAGAAATATACTACGTGACCATCAAAAAATAAAATTAGATATTATATTCTATCAAACAACAATAATTTCATCTTCTATACACATTGTACACAATTATGGTAGTGACATATGACTGATGAAGAATCAGAATCGAGCGCAAATTAGTCGTCAATGTCAGAGTTTGAGGAGGACAATTTTGCCATTGGTAATTGGAAACACAAGGAAATCTTGAGTCATAATGGGTACATGAAACTTATAAGAAGTACTTCCTCCGTCCCTGCCCGTCCCTGCCGAGTGGAGACTTATTTCCTTTTTGGTCATTTCCAATCCAATGGAGACTGTCTAAAATGGAAGGAAATTTTTACTATTTTTCCCACTCATTCTCTCTCATATTTTACTTTTACACTCACAACGCCAATCAAATAACTATTCCTCCCACTCATTCTCTCTCTTATTTAATTTTTCATACTCACAATATTTTCTTTTATTTTTTATCTTTCTTACTTTTCCTTAATATGTGTGCCCAAAATTTTGATATCCATTCGGCTGAGACGGAGGGAGTATTCTTTGCCTCAATCGATCAAGGGAACGAGCGGACATCAGGTGAGAGTGCTTGTATAACCCTCGTGACAATGATTGTTGATTGGTTCCAAAACAACCACAGTCTCATGCCCTTTGAGTCCCATCCCGATGAGAAGGAAGAGGATAATAAATGTGTATATATGAGAAAATGATTTTAGCACAATTTTGAGCAATAAAGACTTGAATTTGTTAGTGATAAATTGATTTCTCAACTGTTTATGGGGCATATGAAATCGCACAACGGTGAAATTACATAATCGTGAAATCAATTTATCTATTTTATTTCAAATGTTATTTGACAACAAATTCATTGTTACCTTTAACAAATGAAAAAAATTGATTTCTCATTTATTTAAAGTGTGTGACAACACACAAATCTTCAAATTAAATATTGAGAAATTGATTTCTCTTTAGTTTAAAGGGTATTTGAAAACAGATTCATTTTAAATTTAAACAACTGAGAAATTGAGTGTTTTGAAAAACTAAGAGATGAATTTATCAGCTTTTGTAATCAATTATGAACAAATGAGAAATGAATATCACAGTTTTATACTAAGGTGTAAACAAATGAAAAATGATTTTCTCATATTTTTACAAATGAATATTCAAATTATATAAGTGAAAAATGCAATTTTCCGACTAATCCAATATATTAATATTGAAAGTCTGAAACAAAAACCAGTAACACAATCTTTAAAGTTCTCAATAGTAATAGTGTGATACAAAGTAGTATACTCTAAGTTTTCTCATAGGTAAAGACAAAGTCTGACAATAACTTAACCAAATTAAACACTACAAATCATCCTACAATTAAGACCCAAAACAAAGCCCAGGCCCATACACAACTTAAAAATGGAATTTCCATCGGAAGATAGGAATCCTTTTGGATTGGTAAGTAATGGCTTTAGCAGCCGCCACTAGGGGATGACAACGGGTCGGGTTTGGATCGAATCAGGTCTGGTCCGAATCCGATCTGAATACTAAAATTCCTTAGCCGAACCGAATCGAACTGATCCGAATCTTCTTGATCCGTGCCCCGATCCGAACCGAGGCATTTCAATAATAAAAAAAAGACCCACAGAACCAGAAAAAATAATGTAGTGCAAATTAGAACAGACAAATTGGAACAAATTAGTTTAACAGCTAAGATCTGAACATTTGAAGGCTAAATTATTGTGGCAAAAACGTCGTGAATATAATCCCTCTGTTTGAAGATGACGACAAAGTAACCCAACAATAGAAAAAAAATCAAATTAAAGCATACCTCCACAAATTCAGGCAGCTGTTGATCGGTAACGGCGACCGGTAAAAATCAAGTGCAAACTTCAGCGGCGAAATGGAGAAAATTCAGAGTTGAAAGCTCGGAGAGAGGGACGACGAGAGGAGAGAGAGGACGAACTGACACTACCCACATTGGTGACCTTCTACCTTGGGTCGTAGAATAGGACAAGAAAAAAAAAAGTGAAAGTCATGAAAAATCAACAACCTGGGCGGCCAGCCAACCCCAAGCTGGCCCATGTTGGGTCACCAAAATGTGTACACATGTCACCCAATGATTGGGTGGCATGTATTTATATAAATATATATTTAAAACTAGTATATTTTATATAATTATATAAAATAAAAAATATATCAAAATTCATAATTTTTTTTATAATTGTATGGGTAATTATTTCTAATAATTGTACGGATAATTTTAGAAATATTATTACTAATACATTATTTTAAAAAATAAAATGATATGTATTTTAGGTAAGTTGGAATAAAGAGAAATAATTATTTTATTAAAAGGTTGGGTTGGGTTGGGGTCACTGATGGGAGTATAAATTATATAATGTTGGGAGTTGTGTATATGAAAGTGAGAGAAATTAATATTTTATTTGAGGTTGAATTGGGATTGAGTCACTGATGGGGATAGTCTGTTAGAGAAAGAGTGAGAGATGAGAGGATAGAGAGAGAGAGGGGCATATAATATATAAATATATATATATATATATATATATATATATATATATATATATATATATATATATACATATATATATACACATACATATAGAACCCTAAATTTTAATTTTTAGTTATATACATCGGGTCGGTTCGGGTCTCGGGTATGATCACCAGTAGCATCGAACCCGGTCCAAATTCGATCAGGTCATAAAAAATTAAAATCATATCCGAATTTTTCGGATCGAATCGCCTTCGGTATGAATTGGGTTCGGTCAAATTGCCCTCCCTAGCCGCCAATGTAGTTCACATATTGTACTGATAGAGATTGACTAGTCGCTTTTCCATGGTTCTTAGAGCATGTTTAATGGTGAACCAATTTTGGTTCATCCTTTGTAATTTGGTGAACCAATTTCGGTTAATGCCATTTAGTGGTGAACGAAATTTCGATTATGACCATGAATGAAAATTTCGTTCATGAGTTTCGTTCATTTCGTGAACGAAATTGGTTCGAGCTATTTGTGTATTTTGTAATTTTGACATTTTCGAAATTATATTGCTTTGATAAAAATATTCATTATGTTTATAATTTATTTTTCTTTATAAATAGAGCCTAATTTTGAAATTTTGACATAATTTTAATATTTTTCTATAAAATATTATTTTATTAATGTATATATTTGACACAATTTTAATATTTTGTATATTTAAATTTTCACTTGCACCCAAACGATGTCGTTTATGTCAAAATATTAAAAACGTTCATTTTCTTATAATTTGATGTTTAATTTCTATAAGTTTGCAATTAAATAAAACAATAAAATAAATAATTAATTATTTTATATTTAAATGACGTTAATAAAAAATAATATTTTAATAATGTGTATTATTAATTTTATAATATCAAATTACAATTAAAAATCATATCGATGAACGAAAAATTGGTTCACCACTAAACATGCTCTTAAAGTGTTGCACGCTAGTAAAATTACCCGATCCGAAAAAGGGCACCCCGGACGCGTCAGATTTGTTTTGAAATCCCAAGAAAAAGGAACGGATGAATTCCAAAAAAGAGAGTCGTCACACCATTTTTATTATAAGTCAAAACTTGAAAAAGGCTGAAAATAGATTTTTAGGTTCGGAAGTCACGTTACGCCTCGGGAAAAGAATAATTGGGCTCACCCGAAACGCCTCGTATTGACGAGTTTTTCTACCTTCCTCGAAAACTCTATGTGTGTGTGTGTGTAGATTAGTTAAAAATGAGTTTGGATGGCGGGTTTAAAATGATAGATATTTCGATAAATAAAGTAATGACATAATATAGGCTTTTGAAATAAAGACATTTATTGTAATTGACAGTAATGAAATGACGATCGACAAGTCAATTTCTTGACTCGGATATTTAAAGTAAATGCGATCAACAAATCAAACGATTTGGACGGTAAATGACGTTATTTTAATGACGATCAACAAATCGAACGATTTGGACGGTAAATAACATAAATGAAGACATTTAAGTAGATAGAAATGATAAAACAAATATCAACAAGTCAGATATCCCATTTTTAACTCTAAATTACTAATTTCGAAGGAGAAAAGTAATATAGAAGAGATCATTTATTGACTCGAACTGGATGTTTGTAATGTCTACATTTTGGGAAAATGACGTGAATAGAATGACAAAAAAGTAATCTGCTAATTACTTTATCACAAAATCTAGGGAGAAACGCGTTTCTCCATAAGTTATGGAGAAACGGGTCCCGACATGTCGCGCGACAATGAGCTAGATAGCCAGAAACCTATGAAAGTGATATCCAGAAACCTTCAAATGAATATCCAGAAACCTTCAAAATGTTTCTGGATATACATTTGAAGGTTTACAGATATCCGAAACCTTCAATAGCAATTTTGGATATGCCCTAACACATTTTGATATGCACCTAACAGTTTTACGGATATGCACCTAACGGTTTACGGATATACATTTCACATCCTTCTGGCTATCAAATACAAAGCTTCTGGATATCAACTGCAAAGCTTCTGGCTATCAAATGCAAAGCTTCTGGATATCCAGAAGCTTTTGGTCTTGGCCTTGGGTTTTTTTTTTCTGGTTATCAAATGTAAAGCTTCTGGCTATGAAAAACACGTTTCTCCATAGTTATGGAGAAACGCGTTTCTCAGCAGACGCACTCTTACTTTATACGACAAAAAAGTAATAGAGAAGAGATCATTTAAGATCATTTATATATATGGCAATTCATTTTGTAATGTCTACATTTTGGGAAAAGGACGCATGATCAGAAGATACAACATGTAATCTGCTTGCTAAATAACATGTAGTTATTGCTGTTTGATTGGTTAAAGTCCAATTGGTAGCAGAGATCAGTGGCAATATGCCAGATGGAATCCCTCCTCTTCTTTCAAACTGAACTCCTCCATAAACTTGGCATAACTGGGCCCTGGATCCTGAGTTGCAAGAACTGAGTCCCGGAATTGCTCCCGGTTTGCGCACCTCAGAACCCACTACCTTTCTCCATACTTGATCACTCCAGAGAAAATCATCAGAATGCTGAGAAACGAGAGCTGGTTATCCTGCCACGCTACAAGTGTTATACAGATTGCTACACCAGTTTGGACAACCAGGCCAAGCAAATGCCTGGTCCACAACTCATTGTCAGCCAAGGCATAAGAGCAGTAATGCTGTCCGGACCACCAAGGTGCAGCAATAGAAATGGTGCCCAAAATGCTTTCAAATTAACATTTTGACTGCCATTTTTATCGGGGCTACAACTATTGGGATCTCCTTCCTGATTGGAAAGGACTCCGAGGGCAACTGTAGCTACGCAATCTGCCATCAGGTAGCTTGACCATGTAACAACTAGAATCCAAAAGCTACTTTTATATTTTCTCCGATTACCATAGTAAATGAGTAATATTAGCAAGGCAAGGCTGAGAAGTACCATTACTCGTAGCTCCCAGTCGCTCCATAACTTCCTTACTGGCTCAGGAAAAACCTGACCTAGCCGCCTCTGTTCACCTGTAAAGATCAGACTGCTCACAACTGCAAAGGAAAAATCAAATCATTTTAGATAATATTAAAAAAATGTAGATAATTATTTGGAAAATGCAGTTACTTACTGGGAATAGCATCCTTCTGAAACCAAGCTCCAAGCGAGGATGTTTTGAACAACTTTATGATATAGTTCCACATTCTACTCCTACAAACCTGGTTGGAGCAGCTCAAGGAGGTAGGGGCAAAGGACCAACCAAGGCAGCGTGCAACATCAGCAACACAGGGCCAGGCGGGTGCTTCATTCAGGGCCAGGCGAGCGCCCCATTTGCAGAACAAGGAGGCCTTGCTACGGAGCTTGATGCGGCCGCCTCAGAAGTCTCCATGCGGGCGCCTCAAGAGAATTCGACCAAGCCATGAAGCCTCTGTTCTTGAGGCGTGCGCCTCATCATGGGCATGGCGGGCGCCTCGCGTCGTTACACTTTCTGTCTTTACGAAATTGCTATTTCCTTACTGGTGTTTTAAACTTTTAGTGGGGTTATTTTGGTCTTTATTTTGTCTATTCGTTTTAGGGTTTGGACGGAGTATTTAAACATCTTTTAGCTTGGGATTAGACAGTTTTTGGATGATTGAATTTTCATAAGAAAAGCTGAAGCTTTTTCTTCAGAACTTTGGTTATTAATTCCGTTCGGCTATTTCTCTTAGCTTTTGGCTATCATTTGGTATCAGAGCCTGGTTATCAATGGCCGAACGCGGACGTGGTGCTCGAGATGGTCGTCGTGGGCAGGGTAGAGGCCGTCGTGCAAACCCCCAGGCGGATGAAATCCATCGTGAGAGAGACCTACGCGATATTGAGAATGACAAATTGCGAAACCAAGGTCAGCGGCTCCAACAGCAGATTGCTGATATGAGGGCTCCCACTGATGTGGGCTCTGATTCAGACGGCTCGTCTGATGAGGGAGGCTTTGCAGACGGGCGCAATCCCTTCGCTCGTGGTCATGATCGTGGATACAGGCTTGGGGCTGATCCTTCGAAGGATATCGGCATGAAGATCGACATTCCGGAGTTTGAAGGTAAGGCACACCCTGATGAGTTCATTGATTGGCTAAATACTGTTGAACGTGTGTTTGATTTGAAACCCATGGACGATAGTCATAAGGTTAAGGTTGTGGCAATCAAATTGAAAAAGCATGCTTCTATATGGTGGGAACATGTTAAGAAGCAACGGGCGAGAGAGGGGAAATCGAAAATTCACTCTTGGGATAAGATGAAAAAGTTGCTACGAAGGAAATTCCTTCCGGACCACTATAGACAGGAGGCTTTTCTTGATTACCATAATTTGAAACAGGGGGATATGACCCTTGAGGAGTTCATCAACGAGTTTGATCGCCTGCAGATGCGGTGTGATGTTTCCGAAGAGGATGAACAGACCGTTGCTCGCTTCCTTGGGGGACTACGTGTTGACGTGTCGGAGGTGGTTCAATTGCGGCGTGTGGACCTATGCGGATGTGTGTCGACTTGCCTTGAAGGTTGAGAAACAGTTGAAGCGAAAGAAAGCGGTGAATCGTTGGCCGAGCAGAGATGTTACCAACACTAGGGGCGTTGGTAGTTCTAGCACACCAAAAGGGGTTTCCCCAACTGCTCCAAATACACCAGTTGCAGCCAATTCGGGTACCACTGCAGCAAATACTAGGGGGAGGCAGCCTGCGAGATGCTTCAAATGTCAGGGTATTGGTCACCTTCAAGCCGAGTGTCCCAACAGGAACGTTGTTGCCTTACTTGAGGAAGAGTTGCCGGTCTATGATGAAGAAGAAGTGGTGTTCGACGTCGAGTCCAAGGTGGTTTATGCAGACAAGGGTCCGGCCTTGGTGGTTAGATTTGTGTTGAACACAACAGCTGTGGATGATGATCAGTGGCTTCGCCATAATATCTTCAATACAAAGTGCACTGCCAAGGGTAAGGTGTACAAGGTTATTATCGATGGTGGTAGTTGTGAGAATGTTGTTTCTACTACAATGGTGGACAAACTGAGTTTGCCTACGATTGTACACCCACAGCCATATAAGTTGTCTTGGTTGATCAAAGGCAATGAGCTCAAGGTGGATAAGCGGTGCCTCCTGCAGTTTTCTATTGGCAAGCGTTATAGAGATGAGGTGTGGTGTGGTGTGATGTGGTACCAATGGATGCATGCCATATTTTGTTGGGTAGGCCATGGTTGTTTGACAGGCGGGTTAGGCATGATGGGTTCAAGAATACATACACCTTCCGCATGAATGATGTCTCTATTACTCTTTGTCCTACGGACCCGAGACAGGAGCAGACTACTAGTGAGAAACCTACGACTGCTGTTGTTCACCAACTCCTTAGCCGTGCAGAGTTTGATTCAGCAACTGCAGTGGAGCAGGGGTTCTATGTTCTTGTCTTGCTTGAGGAGAACGAGTCGGGTATGTCCACACTCGCAGAGGTACAGTCATTACTTGATGATTACGGTGATGTTACTCCTGATGAGATCCCTCCGGGACTCCCTCCCATGCGAGATATTCAACATTGTATTGATCTTGTTTCGGGTGCTTCTATTCTGAACAAGGCTGCGTATCGGTTGAGACCCAAGGAACATGAAGAGTTGGAGAGACAGGTGAGGGAGTTACTTGACAAGGGTGTCATTCGGGAAAGTATGAGCCCATGTGCGGTTCCGGCTTTGATGGTGCCCAAGGCGGAAGGGACATTACGTATGTGCATGGATAGTCGGGCGATCAATAAAATCACCATCAAGTACAGGTTTCCCATTCCTCGGATCGATGATTTGCTTGACCAATTACATGGTGCGGTGGTGTTTTCCATGATTGATTTGCGAAGCGGGTATCACCAGATTCGTGTCAGACTGGGGGATGAGTGGAAGACGGCTTTCAAGACTCGGGATGGATTGTATGAGTGGATGGTGATGCCATTTGGGCTCTCTAATGCTCCTAGCACGTTCATGCGACTCATGAACCAGATTTTCAGACCTTTCATTGGTATGTTTGTTGTTGTTTATTTTGATGATATCTTGATTTATAGTAAATCTGTGGAACAACACTTGGTACACTTGAGACAGGTTTTTGATGTTCTGCGTGAGCAGAAATTATATGCTAATCGTAAGAAGTGTCACTTTTTGACGGAGCAAGTGACTTTCTTGGGGTATGTTGTTACCAAGGAGGGTATTCGTATGGATGATTCGAAGGTGGAAGCTATTACTAGATGGCCTACACCGATGAATGTTCATGATGTTAGGCGGTTTCATGGGTTGGCTTCCTTTTATCGCCGTTTCATTCGTGATTTCAGCAGTATTATTGCCCCGCTGATTGACTGCATCAAGGGGAGTGTGTTTGTGTGGAACAAGGCAGCGGAGGATGCTTTTCAGCTTTTGAAAAAGGCGGTGACACAAGCTCCTGTTCTTATTTTACCTAATTTTGATGAAGTCTTTAAGGTTCATTGTGATGCATCCAATGTTGGCGTTGGCGGTGTGTTGAGTCAGAATAAGAAGCCTGTCGCCTTCTTTAGCGAAAAACTAAACGATGCAAAGAAGAAGTACTCTACTTATGATAAGGAATTCTATGCCATTGTTCGTACCTTGGAGCATTGGCAACATTATCTATTGTCACGGGAGTTTGTGTTGTATTCTGATCATGAGGCACTCAAATACATTCAAGGGCAACATAAGCTTAATCTGTGACATGCCAAGTGGGTGGAGTTCATTCAGATTTTTATGTTTGTCATTACACATAAGGCGGGAGTTCAGAACCGTGTGGCAGATGCTTTGAGCCATCGGCATTCCTTGTTAGCTACACTGCGGGTCGAGATTTGCGGGTTTGACACTTTTCGTGATTTGTATCGTGATGATCCATACTTTGGGGAGGATGTGTGGGAAAAGTGTTCCCGAGGTAATTTTCTGCAGTTTTTGATTCATGATGGCTATCTATTTAAGGGTAACAAGCTTTGTGTTCCTTACTGTTCATTGCGGGACCTAATTATTTCTGAGAGTCATGAAGGGGGACTTGCAGGACACTTTGGCAAAGATAAAACCTTGGCACTTGTAGGCGAGTAGCTTTTTTGGCCAAAGTTGGGGCATGATGTTGCTCGGTTTGTGGAAAGATGTCGTGTGTGTCATGTGGCCAACACTCGCAAGTCCAACGCAGGCCTTTATACTCCTTTGCCGGTTCCTACTGCTCCGTGGGAGGACATTAGCTTGGATTTTGTGTTGGGATTTCCCCGTACACAACGACGGAAGGATTCCATTATGGTGTTGGTGGATCGATTTTCAAAAATGTCCCATTTTGTTCCCTGCAGTAAGACATTTGATGCAACACAAGTGGCAGACTTGTATTTCAAGGAGATTGTGAAGTTGCATGGCATTCCAAAATCACTTACTTCTGACAGGGATGTCAAGTTCGTTAGCCATTTTTGGCGCACATTGTGGAGGAAGATGGGTTCGCGCTTACAGTTCAGTAGCTCGTATCACCCGCAGACGGATGGACAGACTGAGGTGACTAATCATAGTTTGGGTAATTTATTACGCAGCTTAGTTGGTGACCATCCCCGCCAGTGGGACTTGACACTTGCACAAGCCGAGTTTGCTTACAACACTTCTCAGAACAGCACTACGGGCAAAAGCCCTTTCCAAGTTGTGTATGGCCGTAACCCGCTCAGTCCCTTAGACCTCATTCCTCTTCTGGTTACCAGTCAATTCAGTTTTGATGCAGAGGCGCGTGCAACTCAGATTAAAGAGCTTCATGAGCAGGTTCACAAGCGCATTATTCATCAAAACAACATGTACAAGCAGCGGGTGGACAAGCATCGCAAGCGGGTTGTGTTTCAGGTTAGAGATTTGGTGTGGGTACACTTGCGCAAGGAGAGATTACCAGCTAGTCGCTTTGGAGATTTCGTTGACGAGAACAGGATCTGCCTCAGAGACGAACGGAACTATGCCCTGGTCAGCTGCAATTTCTAGGACCATAGGATCTCCATCTAGTACCTCACGGATATAGCTCACCCTAGAGCTGGTATGGGTAGTTTTCAGAGATTTAGAGATCTTGATATTATCCTCGGGAGTGTCTATCTCCACGCTTTTGGATTTCTTCCTGCTCTGCACGACATGCTCCAAGAAGTCCTTGGTGGTCGCCCTCACGCATCCAATCCCAGCACGAGTGGGAAATTTGACTCGTTGGTGAGGAAGGGAGGCAACCAACCCATATTTTGCTTGACTTGGAATTCCCAGGATAGCATGATAATCACTTGTTAGATCCATGACTACGAAGTTGACGGTAGCCGTGGATCGGAAGGGATGTTCGCCAATTTCGAGTTCCAGCTCAACAGTTCCCTTGGCACCAACTTTATGGTTGGTGAAACCTTCCAACCTTCCATGATAAGGTTCCAGTATGGTATCTTTTAAGCCCATCTGTTGGAAGGTAGAGTAGTACAAAATATCACGGGAGGCCCCCGTGTCAACAAGCAGTCTTTCAGATTCCACATTATTAATCCGACCCTTTATCACCAAGGGTTGTTCACGGGCGGCACGGCTCCCTGCCAATTCATTGGGAGAAAAGCTAATGACCTCTTTCGCTTTTTAAACCCAAGCAGGAACATGGTATACCTTGCTTAGTTTATGGATTTGGTTCCTTAGCTGTCTAGTAGAGACTGTCTCTTCTCGGATCACATGCAGCTTGGCCCTAGGAGGCCTCTGTTCTCCATCCTCGCTCTTATCATCATCTTCACTTTCCTCTTCCTTCCGTTTCCGCTTGCCATCTTTCTTCATGACATAGCGATCGAGCTTTCCCTCGTCGACCCACCATTGGATCATGCACTTGAGGGCGATGCACTTTTCGGTGTTGTGACCATGGTCCTTGTGGAAATTAGAGAATTTAGAAGTGTCGCGAGGGAATTTTGGGGTGTTTCTCAGTGGACGAGGTGGGGGAAGGTTTACTAGTTGCATGATCTCAGTGATGGGCTTGATAAGAGGGGTAAATATTTTAGGCTTCTCAGTACTCCTCGTTCTATTCTTTCCCTTGGATCCCTTACCATTCCCGTTGTCATTGGAAGCGTGGCGATTGCCAGCCGCTTTTGGCTTCGTCTTTTCGGATCCCCTTTTCTTGCTCTTATCCTCAGCCATGGCAATGGCATAAGCCACGTTGTACAAATCAGCCTTGGACTTAGGTTCTCGGGCGGAGAGTTCATAAATGAGGCGACCATATCTCAGTCCGGAGTTGAAACAAACAATTACCTCCCTATCATTGAGGCTTTTTTCCACTTGTTCCGCCATGGTTCGGAACCGATTGTAATAACTGAGGGTGGTCTCATTCTTCCCTTGCTCGATATTGGCAAGGTCAATCAACCTCTTCTTCCTCCTTCCAGCAGTGGCAAAGTGATACAGGAACATTCTCCTTATGCCTCTCCAGCTATCGATGCAACCTTTTTTCAGCTCACAGAACCAGGTTAAGGCTGTTCCGGAGAAGGTGCTCGCGAAAGCTTTACAGAGCATGTCATCGGCCTTGGTGAGGAGATTCATGGTTTGTTCAAAACTTTGCACGTGGTCCTTTGCGTCTTGGGTTCCATTATACTTTTCAAAGCTCTGGACCTTAAAATGAGGATTTGGTGGTGCATCAGTTATCCTCTGGGAGAACGGACGAGTGGACCAGTGTGAGTACCCCGATCCGAACTCAAGTTTTGGATTCAATCTAATTAAATTTGGGCTTACACAAATTGCTAAGGAGCAATTAGAGTCCAAAAATCCCAGCAGCCCACCAATCCATTGGGCCTGCCAGCCACTTGGCCCATTATGGCCAAAAGATGTACGCTGTCGTCCGACAAGGTACACTAAGGCGGTTTAACTGCCTACGTCGTGCGACATAAGAAGCCCCAGTAGCTCACCAATCCATTGGGCCTGCCAGCCACTCGGCCCATTATGGCCAAAAGATGTACGCTGTCGTCCGACAAGGGACACTAAGGTGGTTTAACTGCCTATGTCGTGTGACATAAGAAGCCCCATCAGGATGCCTATAAATAGAAGTCATGGCTGATCATTTTGGGAGGAGGCAAAGGAAGAGAGCCAAAGTGAGGGTCAAAACTCTAAGAGTAATATCAGTAAAATAGGCGAAACTCTTGCCAAATAGAGTCTCTCCCTCTCTCTCACACACACACACTCATCTCCCTCCTCACACACACACACTTCAAGGCCAAGACTCCAAGAAGCTTCCTTTGGTGGTGATTGAAGGGGTAGACACCATACTATTGGTGATTCTACTTCGTGGACTACAATAGGTAGACACTAAACCTCTCTCTCCCTTTAAATAAAGTCTTTAAATATACCTTTCATGCATACTTGCTCTCTTACCATGTAGAAATTGGGATTTTGCATGACAAAGGTGGTGGAGAAGTGAATCTTCAATATTCACTTCTCCCCACCTCAGATCTGGACATTTGGTGGTACACACACCAATAAAGTTTCAATCTTTGCCTAGCTACATTGGGTTAGGAAGTGATGGCTACTTCAAAGTGGCCATAAAACGTGTGATTTATCACATTTGGTCACTAAAGCCATGTGATCTTCCCATAATACCCATATTATAGTATTATATTACTGTCTACAGTCAATTAATATGCTTGGTTTGCTTGGGAAACAAAGGAGGAACCAAACAGACTGAAGGGCACTGAAACAGGCTCCCCATGTCGTGCGACATAAGTCTCCATGGAGATCCTGTGTCATACGACATGGGACTCCCAGAAGGCTGCAAAGCCATTCTTGGACTTCAGAATCTGCTAGGCCTATCCCTTTGTGACTCAAAGCCTACCTAAGCATCTCCTGGCTCATAAGCCACTATTTGGGTGCCTAAACTCAGTTTGAACGCAACCTACTTGATGGAAGAGGATCACCATATGACATAGAAGACTTCAAAAGACTCTATGTCATGTGACATCCGTGTCGACAAAGCCTATCGTGACTTTGTCCACTCCCATCAACCCCAAACTGGGTTCTAGACCACTAAATAGTGTCCTAAATGAGCTAAATAATGTCTTTTTATTTCTCGAGTAGCTTTACCTCTGTAAGGGACAATCTGTCTCAAAACCTCTGCCTTGTGATAAAAGATATCACGTGTAAAAAGGGTGCGGCCCCCTATCATGGCTCGTAAGTTGTATTCAGTTCGATACCATTAATGAAATCTAAGGCTTGCACACTTTACTTGTCTACACACATCGCACACACATTTTGAATGTCCATATTTGTCCAAATGTTGATTGAAAGTCCCGAAAGGGGCGTGTTGGGTGAACTCTCTAGTTCTTCCCAACACGTAACCAGACTCCCGGACTCAAAATCTCTTAAAATTAGGTTTTTCAATGTTTTCCTCTAAAAACGGCGTGGCGACTCAAAAAGAAAATATCATTTTTTCGGGCGAGCGTTCATTCAGTGGCGACTCTGCTGGGGACGTTGAAAAACTTTTTGTTCTAAAAAGTGAAGACGATACTTGGTATATAGGTGGAAACCACTAATCTTCCTGTATCGCTCCCTAACCCGGGGCTTGGGATAAATGGTGGTCTAACAATCCCACGTACCAGTATCATTCTTCTATTTTCTAAAAGAAGAAAGGTTTTTCTTAAAGAGAGTCTAACTTTCTCCAAATCAACTTGGACAAATTTTTCATTCTTCTTGTGTGTGCATCTATGTCATGTTGTGTGCTTTGCCTTGATTCCATGCTTATATGCTCTATCATGCTTTGGTATGTGATACTATCGAGAGCCAGGGCTCTTTTCCTTTTTGCTACTTGCTTGTTCCGTCAAAATAGAATAGGGGCGAGAAAGATACGGGACTACAGTTTCTTTGGTAAATTCGACATTTGGGGCGATCCCCTTTTGTCATGCTTTGACTTATTCTTTTACTTTTTCTTTGCATACTGCATAAAAAAAAAAAAAAAAAAAAAAAAAAAAAAAAAAAAAAAAAACCTTTTGCAAAAAAGCAAAAAAAATATTTTCTAGAAAATACCTTCACACTACTCGCACTCTACCCGCACATAGAGTTAGAACATGGGAGTGTACGGACGGCATCGCGGAAAGTGACATGTTTCGCTGACGTTTGAGCGCCTAAAGTCCTCCTAGCCTGTGAGTCAGCCAACACTTGTCCGTGACACACTTTCTACCATGACTGGTTGGTTTTTGGCCAATACTTTTCAAAACATTTTAAACTCGGTTTTTCAAAATTTTCTCACAAAGTCCGAGTCATGCTTCGTCTTTGAAAACCTTGGCATACTCTCCCCCCTTCGTGTCGGAATCACGACATAATTCAAACGTAAGTACACGTTAAGATCTCTACATATCTCGACGTAGGTACATATCGATTTCTCGGCGTGGCTTCGTGAGAAGTCATGACGCGTTCTCGACATGTGTCAACACGGGACCATGTCGATTTCTTAACGCATACTAATGAGAGTTATGCCGAAGTTCCGCCACCAAGTGACGAGAGGCCATGCCAGATTTCCAACTC
Organism: Adenophora triphylla var. japonica; assembly: GCA_022495995.1. NCBI lineage: Eukaryota > Viridiplantae > Streptophyta > Magnoliopsida > Asterales > Campanulaceae > Adenophora > Adenophora triphylla. The sequence continues at coordinate 103,544 of JAFEMH010002782.1, forward strand.
GAAAGGAGGAGAGGTCATTGCGGTCTCGTACGTTCAAACGTACGCTCGACCCTCTCTCCTCCCGAATTTAGACATTGACTTGGACTTGGTTTTGAAAACCCCGAGTTTGACTTGTTTTGGCTCGTATGCCCATAGGTCCGTTCTCCCTTTCGGTCGGTGGGTTCCACGTGCCCTATAGGACCTCTGCCGGGATTGTCCGTCCCGGAGGTGCAATACGGAGTGGAATACGGGGTCTATAGACGTAGTGATGGAACCCACCGATCCAGAATAGCGTAGAATGCGAAAAGAAGGTTTCCCCCTTTTCCAACCATTCCTAGGATTAATAAAAATCATTTTTAAACAAAAATATATATATATATATAAAAAAAAAGCATATGCATGAGTTCGTCCTCAGCCTATCCTCTCCCCTGCCTGAAACCGTTCTCTCCCCCTTATAGCGAGCAAGCATTGGGTCAGAGTTCCGGGCGGTCGGTTAATCAGTCTCTCTCTCCAGTCAAGGGTTCATTTCCAGCAGTCTCAGAAATGGCAGATTCGCAGGTCTCAGCGGGTTTGGGTCCGAATGCAAGTGTTGATCCAGCTCAGAATCAGAATGTCAGGAGTGTAGGGCCAGATCGAGGTCAGAATGCGGGACAGGATGTCAGATTTGGATTCCCTCTAGGCTCTGAAAGCAGTAAACGAACCAGTCCTCTCAGGTTCACGTCCTTCCATCAATATGCTCAGTCAACAAAGTTCACCCCCGTGACTTTTCCGGCTCGTTTCTTTGGACACCTTGTACTTGCTCCAGCTGCTCCATGGCCTCAAATCCCTCCACTTCCACCAGTATCATGGGCACGTGACTGCTCAATGTCTCGGTCTGCGGTAATGGAATTCAGAAGTTAACAGAAAATGGAAAGCTCAAGTTCCCTGGCAGTCCAACCAGCGAAGAGTAGCTAGGCTAGGGGAAAAAGTCTCTCAGTCAACCTTCGTAGGTTCTAGTATTCTCCTCTTTCAATCAAGTCCTCTTTGGACATTGTAATTAGTCTTCAATCTTCTATAAAAGAGTCTTCTTCTTTTCTTGCTAGACTTAAGACATTATTTGCACGCCTACATTACATTTAATGAAATGGTTTTATTTCATATGATCACTTGCATTGCTCAACAAATAATCTCATGAAATAATTAACATTCCGATTAATCAGGGTGAGAAAGTCAACTAATGCCTTCCCCATACACTTTCCTTACCCCACAAAAAAAAGAAGCCTTCATAAAGCCATACGCTTCCCAAACCATGTCCTCACCTTCACCTTGACCAATTCAACGACGACGGCATCGTCAAAAGACAACAAAAGGCCACTCAGCTTCGAAAGATTGACCCCATGTCGGCAACAACCTAGGAGCTTGGCTTAGACCTCAAGGGTATCAAGAAAGCTCAAGCAGGGGCTCGCCTTGGCCCTCAGGTGCTTCAAAAAAAAAAGAAAGAAAAAATGTAGTGCAAAAAAAGAGTAATACCTAGCTAGGCTGAAAATCCCAAAAAAGGACAGTCTAGGCAAAAACAGGGTTGCATATATATATAGAAAAAAAAAGAAAAAAAAAGGAAAAAAAAAAAATCTTAGTGCAAAAAGAGTAATGCCCAGCTAGGCTGAAAATTCCAAAAAAGGGCGGTCTAGGCAAAAAACAGGGTTGCACATAAAAATAAAAAAAATGAGGCCAAGGACCCAGCACCGCCAAGCTTGACGGACAGGCAAAATCAAAGCTCAGAGAATGAAAGTTGTCGATAACAATGGGGTGGTCGAAGCAAAGCCAGAAGCATTTCATAAGCTTGTAGGCACGTGCAAATCCTTTCTCCCCCAATAAAAGAGGAAGTAATCAGAAGCAGTCGTCCAAGAATGACTTGGTCAAGGAATCATCCCAGGCCCACGCCTCATCATCCAATCTTCTCATCCGAGCCTTTTCACTAAAGGAACCACAAATCCCATTTCCCAAAGCTCAAACTTGATCCGGCCGAAGCCGAACCACGGCGACCTGAGCTCCTCACAATGAGGGGAACGTAGGCAACCAGGAATGGTCCGGTCATAAGCATATTCAAATTCCAGAAAACCCGGTCTCACCAAAGACCTCCCTATACACAAACCTTTCTTTCACACCTAGCCAACCTTGATCCGTGACATTGGTTGACTTTCTCCTCAGGATTGATCAGAATGTTTTTTTTATATCGAGATTATTGTTTGAATAACCCGAACATCAATAAAGGGTTTTAAGTAATCTTGTGATCATTGTAAATAAAACAAGTTTTCAGATGTCTTGACAAGTCTTCCTCTTCTACATCTTAGGAAAAATAGTGCTAAACACTGATTTTCTGTCAACAGGGGCTTCCATACACTGTTACAAACCTTTCTACGCTTATACTCTCTCAAAAGAGTCAAACCCAAAGCGAGTTTTCGTGCCTACATCGAATAAGGCCATCAGAAAATAACACAAAATCGGGATTTGTTCCCACTTTTCGAAAAATATGCCCCTGCATGTATAAATTCTCTTCTTTTACATCTTCTTAAAGTTGACTGAGTGACTAAAGAAAATAAGAGAGCAAAGGATAGGTTTTTTCCCTCTCCGGCTACAATTCGCATTAGGGCTGCCTTGAAACTCTTCAAGGTTAGAGCTTCGCCAAGCCATTTCTTTAGACTGGGGCTTCTTTGGTCATCTTTGGGGTCCGCGTCGGGTTCCTCGCTACATCACAACATGGATTCAGTCTTATCCAGATCAGCCTCAGGATCACTTTTGCAGTACCAATCAGATTGGGACTGTCAGAACTCTACCGAGTCATCTCTTCCAACCGGGGCTTTTGCCAATCAAAGGATCTCCCCTTGCTTTAACAAAACATGGGGCTTTGCATAAATTTTTTCCTTAGTCTTTGTTTCTAAAAGTCTGTCGGCATCAGCTTCAAGCGCCGGAGTTTGAGAAATGAACTTCAGTCGAAACCCGAGGTTTAAACCCGATCGCAGCCCAAGAGGGAATTTTGGTCCATATGATACCTTTTAGCAGCTTTAGCCAAGTCTCAAGAATAAAGAAGGCTCATTCCGCACCCAAGGGGTACGACCCCATCTCGCTCTCTGAACCCATCAATGTACCGTGGGTATCCATACTGCCTTCGAACAAGTAAGGGGATGCTGAATGATGAAAAGTGTAACCCCTGGCAGCCTCACTATAGCGAGTCATCCCGCCCGCTCATGGTCTCGAGCCTCCATCCGGAACCCAAGATCGGGATATCGGTGGTAGTATCCTGGCCGATGCGCCTCTGTCCAGCTCTCCTGTGAAGCCTCTGGAGCCACTCGCCTCTGCTGCGTAACCCAAGGTGCTGCAGTCTGCCCAACAGGTAATGGGGAAATGAGTCTCAATCGCTCAAAGAGCCACAATGATAAGAGACTGGGGCTGCCACGTCCCATATGCAATGACCCTCTAGACAGTCGGTCCATCCCATGATAAGTCTCTGCCGACAGAAGGGGAACTACATCTCTCTTTCCCTGCCCGGGTCGAACCTCAGTCAGTGTGATACCTCGAGAGCCCCACATCTATCTAACAACTCCCAGCAGCAAGCCGGAGCATACCCCATCATACTCACAGAAGCAGTATAGGGAGATCATAATCAGCATAAAAATGTCCATGGTTGTAGATAAGTCAAACTGTTCTGGGCATGACACAGCCAATCGGGCTATCTGGGCCAGGTCAACAAAGGACAGGTCAAGAATCAGATCAGTCACCTGCTCTGCGCGAAATCCCAAGAAGACGGCCAATTGCTCAGTCAAAGGTCGCGGATCTCGCAGGAAGATAGGATCTCTAAGCTCAGCTCCCAATCAGTGCACGGAACTCCTCAATCGTGGGTGTGAGATCGTTATACGAGAGGGTAAAGACATGCCTCTCCCGATCCCAGTGTCTGGATGTGGCCCAGAGAAGGTTCCAATCTACCGCCCACTCTTTCAATGCCCAGATACATTTCAACCCATATCGTTGGTCAATGATCCTCCTATTGTTGCTGTGATGACGGCGGGTCAGATCTATGAGATCAGAATGAAATTGACGCTCTTTGGTCTTAGATCTGTCGTCATAATGTTCCATTTTGGACCAAAGATCAAATCTTGGGGCTAATTTTGAGGTGGAAGACAAACTTGACACCTGATGTGGCTGCTGGAATGAACTGTTCCCGAATCTGCCTTTTATAAAGTGCTGAAACTTGCTGACCAAGAAACTCCGTCCCACGTACTCTCTATGTCGTGCGACATAAAGGTCCCAAGAAGCCCCGTGTCGGACGACATAGAGAGCTACATCAAGAATAAAGAACACCTGCAACCGCAAAGAATCCCAAAGCGACCCAACGCTTGCTCAAAAGACCACCCAAACCTGTTCAAAGCACCACAAAATCATGCCTAAACACCCCCCTCGCTCATAAAGCCCACGGGAGAGGATGTGGCACATCCAACACACCCACAGACACGTAAATGTCACCCAAAGCATACAAAAATCACAAAAATACCCCAATACATCAAAAGCCACCATCCCGTGCCTTTCTTGGGACGAACTCATGCATATAAGCTCGCAAATGCATAAATAAACAAATATTGTAATTGTCAAAGTACAAAAGTAATAAAAAACATTATTTTACAATCCAAAAGAGCAAAAATAGCACATGCATTTCCTCTCTCCCTAAAAAGAGTCAAAGCATGGCAGAAGGGGACCGCCGTGATCACTCCGACTCGGAGTCGTCATCAGAACCGTCCTCCTCCTCAGAGCCGCTGTCATCCTCAGCGCTGCCCACCTCCTCCTCGGAACCACTCTGCTCCTGGCCATCATCGCCACCCTCCGACACCTCATGGATCTCGCCGTCAGAGTCATCGCCCTCATAATGCGCCCAAGGCTGGGGCTCAGCATAATACCCCTACCACTCAAGAATAGTGGAATAAGGGGGCTGGTAGGGATCATCCTCGCCATCATCATCATCAGGCTGGGGCTGTCGACTCGATCCACACGCCTGAGAACCAGAAGGAGCCAAAGCTGGCCTGGGCCTCTTCTTCGGAGGCACAACGTCACCAGGTTGAGAGCTACACCTCCCCTTCCAATGCTCCGCGCTCCTCTGAAACTGGCGCAACATCTTCACAGCACCGGTGAGCGCCTTCGCCACCGTCCTGAACGTCTTGGCTGGAACCTGTTCAATGAAAACAGAAAAGGCAGTCAGAAGCAATCAATGCAGACAGTAAAACGGTTAAAAGCTGGAATGAATCAGAAAGAAGGGAAATTACTCACAGAGGTGGTCCCTCGGGGCAGCCGCAGATGCGGGTGAGTCTCGGACATATCAAAAGAGGAGCGGCGAATACGCCCTACCTCATACTCAAAAGATCGGGAGGCGCCGGTGCCTGCATCTCCGCTGCCCTCCTAGCAGTCATGACCTGAGGAGTCACCAACCGGGTGAAAACAAAATAGGCATAACCACCCTCCTCATAAAACTCAGCAGCATCAATGCCGGTCCGCAGCCGCTCCAAATCAGGCAGGGCCCGAATATGCCATATCCCCGGAGGAGGATCGCGAGGAACACGAGCAGCCGCACCAGGACCATGCTGCCTGCTCACTCTCTCCCCCAAGTACAGGGCATCGCCCTCCAGGCCAACTAACAGCCTCCTCGTCCTGGTCACCAGTGGCGGCAGACCAATCAAGTCCTCACCATAACGGCCGTGCCAGGGGAAGTGTCTCAACCCGACAGGAGTAGCCCTCAGAGCAATCATAATATCATGATAACAAGCCTTCTTACGGGGCTTAACCCCGTCCACCTTTCGGCTCTCTCTCGCCCCGAAAGTCCAGCGGTGAATGGCAGGGAACAGATCTGCCGCAATCCTCTCGGGCACAGTCCAGGCGTAACAGCCAAACACCTCATAGGCCCACACCTGAAATTAGAGACAAAAGACTCTCAGTGTGTGTAAGTGCTCCAATTTGAGCTTGTTAGCATTTTCGTTAGAAAATTAACGAAAGTTATAACATTACTAACATTCCTAACATTCCTAACTTTTCTAACAAAGTAAGGGTAAAATGGGCATTGCCATTTAAAGTTAAACCAAGAAAAGAATCTCAAAAAGCAAAAGAAATAAGAAAAATCCGAATTGGGCAAGTTGAAAAACATAAACTGCTGGATTTTTGAATTTTATTCTTCCTGTCCAAAGCCTGAAGCTGTAATTAATGAACAGTGCACGCTGTCAATCATATCCGCGCGGACATGTTTGTCAATTTCAGAGGGCTATAAATTGAACCCTCCTCTCTCAATTTACACAACACAATTTGATCACAAAGAACGAAACTCGCAAATATAGAGAGAAAACAAGTGGGAATCCTTAGATTGCCACCATTTTCTCTCCAATCTTTCCCAAATCTCACTCACTCACAAACACTTCAAATCACTCTCATACATACTCTCATACATACACCAATCCAAGCTCAAATCACCCTATAGGAGGAGGATTAGAGAGAAAACATAGAGGACTTCATTGTTATCTACTTGTTTTCTCTTTAACCAACTCAAATCATCAACCCTAAACACCCTCAAACACTCTCATATTCAAGCCTTAAACACTCTCACATTCAAGCCTTCAAACACAAAACACAAGGAAGATAGGTATAACCTCCCTCTCCTTACCCTAAAATTCATCCATGCATGCATTTTCAAGCTACAAAATGTAGTTTATTCATCTTCTTGCTTTAGATCCAAGAAGATCACCATGGAAGTTCATCTCCATGGATGATCTTCTACAAGGATCTACATTATTTTCAAAGTGTTCTTACTTTCTTGCAAAGAAAACACATTTTCAAAACCCTAAAAATCATTTTCATACATCAAATCTCATTTTCAAAGGATAAAATTCCCCTCCCCAAGCAAATGAAGTGCTTAGTCCTAATGTACCCCAAGGATGGTTTGATATAGTTGATTCACCACTAAAATGTCAAGTGATCACTAATCAAAACCTAGGGAAATGGGGACAAGCATGGATGCAAAACCCCCTTTAAAATCATATTTTCATTCATGGGAAGTTGCTGTCCAGTAGCAATTTTCTCAGACCTCAGTCCATGGTCTAATTTTTTGGACATAGATAAACTTGGAATTTGGTGTTGACTACAAAATACTTTTTGTAGCCAACATCCAGATCTTTCCATACATATTTTTACTTTATTTTTTGTGTGATTAAAACTCCTTTTTTCAAATTTTCTTTTAAAGGTCAGTTCATCAGTCTCTGGAAATCCAGATTTCAGATCTGAGATTTCCAGAAGATTTTGACCCCTCAAATCATCTCCAAAATGAAAAGTTCTTTTACAGAAACCTTTTTTAAGGTGTTTTGAACATTTTTCATTCCCGGACTTTTCCCAGATTCTGGAGTTTTCAAGCCCTAAAGTCCATTTCAAAGTCAAGGGTCAACTGCTTTTTTCATTTTGGCAGAAATGGTTTTCAACTTCCAAAAATCTTTTGAGTTACAAATCTCAACCCAAATATCACCCAAAAAATCATGGGATCATTTTAAATCCTTAAAAAGAGTTCCCAATTTTTACTTACCTCAGTTTCAACTTATTTTGGCCAAAACACACACACACACACACACACACACACAACAAAGGATTTTGAATGTTTGGAAGACTCGTTTTTACGAGGCGTTCCGGGTGCACACTAACGTCCTTCCCGGCACGTAACGTGACCTCCGAACCTAAATTTCTGATCTCGGGAATTTTTCAAAGTTTTGGCCCTCAAAATTAAAATGGCGTGGCGACTCCGTTTGATTTCAAAAAAAAATCGGGTACATCACAGTGGCGACTCCGCTGGGGAAAAATAAGCTTTTTCTAAAAAAAAAATGATATTTGGTATATTGGTGGAAACCATTAAACTTCCCGTTATCGCCTCCTAACACGAGTCGGGGATAAATTGTGGTCTAACAATCCCACGTACCGGTATCATTATTTTCAAAAAAAAAAAGGAAAAGCTTTTGAGGGTCAAGCTTCCGTCTCAACATTTGAAAATCCTTTGCTTTGTGTGTGTTGATTTTTGCACAATTTTCGTGTTTGTTTTTGGCCGCCTCGGAAAAGTCAAAATTTTGACTGTCGGAATAATGTCCCTAACTGTCGGAATTTTTGTGCTTATGTGCTTATGTGTTCATAAAATTTTCAAAAAAAAATTTTCAAAAAAAAAATCATGCATCATGCCTTTTTAAGACACATAAAAAATTTCTATTTTTCTCAGAAAAAGAAGATAGACTGCTTGCACACTACGCGCACATGACCTTACACTGCACACTACGTCCCTAACCCGGGGAAATCCTTGTCGCGGTCCGTTTGGTCTTATTACGCCTCTCGGATGAGCACAGGACTACCCAAACATCCCATGGAGCCTCGTGTCGACCATGCACTTGTCCGTGACACACTTTGTCCGAGACCCGGTTGGTTTTTAGTGCAGTGCATGTCATGCCTGTCTGTGTATAGACCTTTCCTTTCAAGCCTTTTTCGGCATACCGACTCAATATCTTTCGGGTCCCTAATCGGTCGAAGTCATGCCGGTTTCCGCCGCGAGACTTTGACCAAGATATTGACCGGCGCCTTGACTTCGGCTCGGCGGCACAAATTATACACAGACTCCCGGCATGACCGAGTCATCAAGGATTAACGGTTATTCCATGCCTGATTACGGCTTAGCGACGACAAGTCAAGATCAATTGTGGACATTTATCGGTCCAAATCATGCCGAGCTTTTTGTCGAGCCCTCGGACACGATCTTGACTTTGACGTCGGCTTTGTCCGTAATTTACATCGAATACTCGTCAAGACTCGATTACCCGCCGGACTTCTAGGATCGTTTTCTTTTCGGTCGGTGGGACCCGCTTGCCCTATAGGACCCTCGCCCGGGGCATCCGCACAGGAGGTCGAAATACGGTGGAATACGAGGGGCTTATAGACGTAGTGACGGGGCCCACCGATCCGGGAATCGAGTAGTTCGCGAAAAGAAGAGCAATCTTTTCCAACCGATTAGGTTAATAAAACATGTTTTAAGTAAACAAGAACAAATAAGCGCATGTTGCATGAGCCCTAAGCCCAAACACCAACCTGTTTCGCTTTCCCGAGTCCGAACCACACCCTTTTGTGCCTTCCACGGTAAGCAAAGTTTGGATCGAGACCCCGGGTCATCGTTTGTTCGGCTCGGTCATTCCGAAGTCGGATACTTCATCGGTTTCCTCCTTCGCTTCAGCTCAAAGTTTCAGAATGACCAACTCGAGAGGAGAACGGTGGGGACGTACAACTCCACACCCCGAAAATTCGCAAAATGCCGAGCAGTGGAATCGGATGTTGGAACAGATAAGACAAAATCAAGAGGCTCGAATCGATCGGTTATTGGAAAGTATCAGAACCCAGGGGCTAGCAATTGTTCACCACCCTAATGGAACCTTTACGGTTGATGCGAAGATTGGAGCTAATTACCCTCCCGGGCATGCCAACTACCATCAAATGCCCTGTCCCCTTTCGTGTGGAACTACTAATGGGCCAAGCATCCCCAAGCCTATCACTCAGCCTGCCTCTCGGCCTCATCGTATCGATCTAGGTCAACCTGCCCCCGGTGCCTCTCAGGTCTCACCACCAGGATTGAGTCAGTTGGCTTTCGCCCCGCAGCTTGGAAGGGGTCGGTTACTACTTCACAACATCGTGCAGTTCGGGTCATCGGCTTGGAAGGGGTCGGTTTACTACTTCACCGCATCGATCGGCTCGGGTCACCATCTCGGAATGGGACAGTTCGTTTCTCGAGCTCCATGGTTCGAGAGGGGGCCGGCTTGCTTCCTCCAATTCTCAAAGCACACTGGCCCCTATGATACTGCAAGATCACGTGGGCCACCAGGCTTTTATCACCACTTCATCAGGCTCTACCCCGCCCCTCCGGTTGGGAAGTCCGACAAGGTCAAATGCTCCTCATCAAATTCTCCACCCGGCCGTTACGCAAGCCGCTCACCGCTCATCAAGTACAGTATACACATTTCCCTTGCAGTCATGTTCCTCGGTGCGGTCAAGACACATTCAATCCTACTTGTTACGATGCCTCAAACCTCATGTTTTCGACGGCCTTTTGGATCCGCACTCAGCTTGCTCCACTGGTATCCACCCATTACGAGCCATATATCTTCATCTTCGGCAACTGCCCGGCCTTATGAGGAAGATTACGGTCACGCTTTTAATGCTCAGACTGTCATTCCTCCCACCAGAGTACTTCCTACTGTGGTTTCGTTTGCTAATGCCAATCTTGTGGCGGGGTCATGCAATCCTAATGTTCCTATTGATAATGGATTATTGGTAGAACCAAATAAGAAGGTACAAGAAAAGCCTAGCAACGAGAGTATCGACGATCGCTCGACTCGGGCCATCTCACCATATCAATCTTGTGTATCTGACACGAATGAAGTTTACAAAAGGTCGAATCTCGACGATTACATTGATGATTACATCAAAAGGTTTCGTGCACGGGAAAAGACTACGAGTCTGAACATGTCTCGCCGCTATAAACCTTACCCTTCCAACACGGCTCCGACATCCGGTAAAGGAAAGAAGGCATTGTGTACAATTGACGGCCCCCAAAAGCAACCAAGAAATGGTGGTCCTTTAAGGCAACGAGAACGTTTTGATGATCTTGGGATGCCCATGGGCTTAATTTTCAAGGGCTTAGTAAGGGTAGGCCTTTTGGAGCCTCTCAAGGACTACCATCCAAGGAGCTCAAATGCACCTCTCGACATGAGTAAGCACTGCGCCTTCCATAATCATTATGGCCACACGACCGACAACTGCATAGTCTTGTAGAGAGCGGTTCAAAGGTTAATCGAAACGGGCAAGCTTGAGCGCCCCAATGGACCAAAACCGGCAAACCACTGTTCGAATGGTGACCAAGTCAATGACCAAATCTCGAATCCCGAGGATTTGGGTGTTCCCTTAAGCAAAGTTTTAAATAGCTTGCTAGAGCGGGGTCTCCTCGAACCCATGAGAAACTATCGGCCCAAGGATCCCAAAATCCCTTTTGACACCACTAAGCATTGTGCTTTCCACCGGTACCACGGTCATACGGCCGACAACCGTACGGCTTTGAGAAAGGCGATTCGGGGATTAATTAAGAAGGGCAAACTCGAGCGCCTCGGTGATCTCAACCCCGCCAATGATCATTTCCCAAACAACGCGAATGTAAACATGATTGAATTTTATGATTCAAACTCTGTGAATTCAACAGACTACGACAAGCCGGATGATTTAGTCGCAACAAATGTTGAGAATGGATGGTTTGGCGCAACAAGCATGTGGCCATGGCAAAGCTGGATTTGGTGAAATGCTTTGAACTCTCGCCCTCCGATAAGTTCACGGCGACGCCAAGGTTAAATGGGATGATAATGATGCGATGGCGGATTTGGCGAAGCGATAAGGATACAAGAAATCCGATGATTAGGAAGGAAGAGTTAGTCCTGGCTTTGGAAAACGCCCATAAGATTCATGAAGAACAGTGACCACTGCTCATCAATGCTCTCCACCGCCATGGAGTTCGGGTAACGGTTGAGGCGAATGGTTCCCTGGTCATGGTCGAAGATGAGACTTCGAAAGCTTGATTTCGGTCCCTTCATCCTATAACTCTCCATCCCACGGCCAACACCTCCCTCCATCCACATATGATCCCTTGCCAAGGACAATTCCTCTTCAGCCCTTTCCGGCACCTCGGGCCATTAGGGCTCCATCGCCCTCGGCTCCTCGGAACGAGTTGGGCTCCATCACACTGTTCCTCAATTTCGGCCAATACCGCCGGTTTATGCTCCGGCTTCACATAATCGGTTTGAGCTATGTGGCTATGTTACAAGCCTCTACACCCACAGAATGCGATCATGAGTTGCTAAAAGAAAATCCGGATGCCACAAGTTTTCCGTTGTCGTCTACCGGACTTAGTGAATTCACCCGTCGGTTTCACCGATGCGGTGTGTTTCCCTCTGGCGATAAGAGTCTTGTTGCGAGTTCCAAGAACTCGAATGTTCCCGTTGATCCCCATGTGGCAATATTGATAGAGCAAGTGAAACAAATGCAGGAGAAGCTTGATCTTATGATAAGTACTAGCACTCCTTTGACCCAAGATGTCGAACCGAGGCAAAGAAATGATTACGTCGCGCAAAATTCAAGTGCCCGAAGTGAGAGAATCCGATAGGACAACCTCGCCCAGCAGCACACTTGTCTAATGCCAGTTCCAAGCTTGAGAAAGGCCCGAAGACACAATCGGCTAGTATCACCCCTTTCACTCAAAACAACGTGCGCATCGTGAATCCTCCCAAACAGGCCCAATACCCCTCAAGGTCCTCTCGGGTTCACTTCCTTCCATCAATATGCTCGATCGACAAAGTTCGTCCCCGTGACTTTTCCGACCCGTTTCTTTGGACAACTTGTGCTCGCCCAGTTTGCTCCATGGCCTCAAACTCCTCCACTCCCACCGGTATCATGGGCACGTAAGCGATCACCGCCTCTGCTGCGGTAATGGAATCGAAGTTAAAAGAAAGATGGAAAGCTCAAGCGTCTTGGCGGTCAACAACAAAGAGTAGCTAGACTAGGGGCTACCCATCCTTTAATATTAAAACAGTCTTTTAGTCAACCTTCGTAGGTTCTAGTACTTTCTTCGTTCAATCAAGTCCTCCTTGGACATTGTAGTTAATCTTAAGTTTTCTATAAAAGAGTCTTTTTCTTTTCTCGCTAGACTTGAGACATTATTTGCACACCTACATTACATTTAATGAAATGGTTTTATTTTAAATGATCACTCGCATCGCTCAACAAATAATCTCTGGAAATGATTAAGATTTTAATTAATTGGTGCGAGAAAGTCAACTAATGCCCTCCCTATACACTTTCCTCACCTCACAAAGGCCTCCATCAAGCCATACACTTTCCAAAACATATCCCCATCATCACCTTGATCAAGTCAACGAAGGCGGAAACATCAAGGGACAACAAAAGGTCACTCAGCATCGGGAGATCGACCCCATATCGAAAAAAACGGGGCTTGCCTCCGCCCCCATGCATCAAGAAAGTTCAAGTAGAAGCTTGCCTTCGTCCTCAAGTGCTCAAAAAAACAAAAGCTTCAAAAAAAAAAAAAACAAAAGCTTCAAAAAAAAAAAACAAAAGCTTAAAAAAAAAAAACAAAAGCTTCAAAAAAAAAACAAAAGCTTCAAAAAAAAAAACAAAAGCTTCAAAAAAAAAAATCAAAAAAAAACAAAAGCTTCAAAAAAAATGAGGCCAAGGACCTAGCACCGCCGATCGAAGGTTTGACATATGGGCAAAATTAAAGCCCGAAGAACGGAAGTTGTCGACAACAAGGGAGCGATTAAAGCAACGGCAAAACATATCATAAGCCCTTAAGCCGCATCCAAAATCTTTCTCCCCGATGAAGGACGACGATCAAGAAGCAACGGAATCGCTCAAAATGACTTGTCAAGGAATCACCTCAAGGCCCGCACCTTATCATCCAAACTTCCTATCCGAGCCTTTTCACCAAAAGTACCACAAATGTTCATACCCCTTTTCTAAAGCCAAACACGGTTCGGACCCGAACTACGGCGACTGAGCTCCCTCACAATGAGGGGAACGTAGGCAACCGAGAAATGGTCCGGTCATAAACACATTCAAATCCCGGAAAATCCGGCCTCACCAATAGCCTCTCCTATACACGATTCCTCTTCACCATTCGCCAACTTCGACTCTTGGTATCGCTTGACTTTCTCCTCATGATTAATCAAAATGTTTGTTCATATCGAGATTAGGGGTTGAATAACCCGAACATTAATAAAGGGTTTTAAGCAATCTTGTGATCATTTTGAATAAAACATATTTTCGTATGTCTCGACAAGTCTTCTTTTTCTACATTATAGGAAAAATAGAGCTAAACACTAATTTTAAATCGGCGGGGGCTTCCATACACTTTTACAAACCTTTCTAAACTTATGCTCTCTCAAAAGAGTCAAACCCAAAGCGAGTTCTTTTGTGCCTTCGTCAAATGAGGCCATCAAATAATACAAATCGGGATTCATCCCCACTTTTCGAAAAAAATATATGCCCCCGCAGTATACATTCCTAAAATTGTCTTGCTTTTACATTTTCTTCCGGTTGACTAATTGAATAAAGAAAATAATAAAGTAAATATGGAAGGATGGGTTGCCTCTTTTGCTACATGATAATTCAAGAACGTTGGTTCTTCACTCTGCTACAAGATGGGTTGGGTCTCTGTTCGGCATCGGTCTACGGTGCCTACCGAGGTTGAAGCCTCTCTAATTGTGTCGAGATTCACGGTCATGAGACCGAGGCTTTGCCAAGTTACTTCTTCCAAATCAAGACTTCGCAAATACATCTCTTCGTACCAAGGCTCCACCAAGCAAGATGAGATTTGATCGCCATGTCGGGTCAGCGGGCTAGTCAAGTGCGGTTCTTTGATGTCCAAGGACGAGGACGGAATTTTAACCAAGACCAGAAATTCATCATATTTCTATGGCTAATATTGGAACCCGAGTCCATAAAACTCCTTGTGCCAATCGAATGAGGTTTCGATGTTCATCCTTGGAAGATGTCGGGAATTTTGGTTTGACGATTGCCCTCAACCCCGATGGAACTTTCACGGTAGAAGAGGAAAAGGATCCCCATCCCTATCTTGGCCGTACAGACTACCACCTCCTTCCTCACACTCTTCTCAACTTGCGAATCGGCCATCCTTTCGGCCTCGGTCGATATACATTCCACGATTCGATGCAGGACGGTCGTTTGGGGAAACAAATTGACTTGATCCGATTTGGGCCGATATGGTATGCCTCAAAGCGGTCGGGGTCGGCTCGGTATGTCACAGCGGTTTGGTATGCCTCGGCGGTTCGGTACGGATCGGTCGGGAGCTTCTCGGTTACATCGGTTTGAAATGCCTTGGCAAAGAACCCGGTTCAAGATGTCCAATCCCCGGCACCGCACAAGCCTCACAAGATTCCTTCATGACCGTCTCAACGGGACAAATAAACCCCAAATACGAGACTACTAGACCCGTACGGCCTAACGTAACCGATCGGTTCACGGCTCCTCGGCGGGGCAAAATCGGTACGGAATGTCTCCTCATGGTTGGGGATACCTCGGAATGCCACGGATTGGAATCCCACCTCGGTTTAGAACCAATCTATCGGGGCCTTCGCATCAGCGGTTTGGAATGCTTCCACGGTCGGTCCGGGGCAACGGTCGAAGCCCTTCCTCGGGATGATGCTAGCTCGGCCGCTCCTCACACAAGCTTTCACAAATCCATTCCTCACTCGAGCTTCGATGGGTTACCAAGCCTCCATCCCGGTTTCATAAGAATCACCAGGGACCGCAGCACCCCCTGGTCATGCACCTTCGGTATGCAATTCAACAATCGGGGACAAGCCCGCACTTAAGCCTACTTACGGGCCCCACTCCGGAAATTCGAGTTACCCAGTACATCGAGACCGCCTTTGCCCTCTTTGCCGGTTGAAAATCAACAACAAGCCGCAAGAGTTCTATCCCTTTGCCCGGGGTCCTACTCAAGCTCCCGGGGTGATTCGGGCCCGGGACGCAGGATTTCACCTATGTCCCCAGATCGGCGTTCCCTCCACTGTGTGCCGCCAGTGGTAGCTCCTCTCTCTCTAGCTCGATCGCTGGTTTGAATGCCATGGTTCCACCACAAGACCCTCATTTGGCTTGATTCGTGGAACGACACAAGGAAATGAAAGCACAGATTGCTGAATTATTGCTAAGAAGTCCGCTTTCCGGCCACAACGAACCCGGACTCCTTTGTTCCCCACAAATTCGTGATGCCTAATTTGGATCTCTTTGATGGCACCGCATGCCCGAAAACCCATCCTGGACACGTATACCTTGGCAATGAAGGTCAAAAGGGGCGCCGATCAGCGGTTGGGCGACTATTTCGATCTCTCTTTGAAGTCCAGTGCTCTAAAATGGTTCTTCCGCTTAAAATCCGAGGCCAGGGCTACATGGGACCAGACTACTAGCCAACTTGGAGTGGGAAGCAAATAGATTTGACCTGCGGACAACAATGCAGCGTCCCGACGAGAACATCAGGGACTTTTACAAGCAAGATGGCAACTCCTCCTTTTGAAGAGGAACAACTAGACATCTTTCGCCACGCCCGAAACCACATCCGAGGATCTCACTTAGCAATTTCCCTATCCGGATCTACGGGCAATGATCAATTCCGGGCTAAATTTGAGAGGGCTTACAATCGCAGCGAGTTGTCGCACACGCTACGGATACCGGGTTTCTTCCACCTCCAACACGACTCTGAAAAAGGGCGGTGTGAGCGATCGAAAAGGGGACCCCAAGGACCCAATACAGTCAACAATCCATTCCCTAAAAAAAAAAAAGTAGTGTGAATATGATTGAAGCCACGAACAAGCCAAGTGCCACTATGGCTAACAGTTCCCATATGGAAGACACTCTTCGAAGAGAGGATTCTAGTTTCATAGTCGGTATCAAAGATGGGTTTCTCCCTTCATGACAACTTCACCTTGAAGGCTCTCACGTTGATCGATTGGCTCGGTACTTCATCAGTATGTCAGTCAAACCTTTACTTGGACCTCTGTAGTGACGCTTTGTCAAACACAGGGCTTCATCAAATCATTCAAAGAAAGATTTCGTGGTTTTCGCCATGTCTTTTCCATGGAATGGGGCTTTATCAAGTCACACCTATCTTCGGTAAGAAAGGCCTAGTCACCTCAACAACTATCTTGGAGTTTCGGCTTTAGAACTTGGCATATGGCAACTCCTGCATCATCAAAAAGTTGAGAATTGGGAATCTCCTCATATCGGCATTTCGTCAAATCACAACTAACCCAAGCGAAAGAGGGTTCATTCATGTCAACATTCTAGAGCTGTGGCGTCGGCTTCGGATGTCCGAGACCGAAAAGAAATTTCAATCGAGACCCGGTTCAAATCCAACTTCATCCCAAGATCAAAATTGACCTCATCAATAACATGCAATTCAGTCCGCAACTAAAGGATATCACCCCACCCGCCTCAAAGCTTGTCCCAAACAAATAACAACACATATATCCCCTCTCATCACCATGCATCCCCACAAAAATCTCCCCGGGGCTCATGTAGCATGCACGGAAACTTGAATCAAATAGGAAAAATCCTAAGTGATTGAAAATCATAAATCGAAATTTCCCTGCCAAAAGCTTAGGCCAAGTGCATCTTCGAAAGCAAATAAACGCATCATCTCATAATCATTTTTGGTTCTATGCATGCATCCGCCATCATGAATGCCATATATGCATCTTCCTCTTCACTAACAAATGCAGAAATTCAAACGTAATCCCCCTTTTCGGCAAGGATGATCTTCACCAAAGACGACCTCAAATGGATGAAAACGAGTCCCCAACATCCACAAACATATGAAGACCGCCTCCAGTGTCTACAAATCGGTCAGGGACGCCAAGCTCTCCAATACAATTCGGTCGGAGACGCCAAGTTCTCCAATACAATTCGGTCAGAGACGCCAAGTTCTCCAATACAATCCGGCCGTAGACGCCAAGCTCTCCAATACAATCAGGTCAAGGACGCCAAGTTCTCCAATACAATCCGGTCAGAGACGCCAAGCTCTCCAATACAATCAGGTCAAGGACGCCAAGTTCTCCAATACAATCCGATCAGAGACGCCAAGCTCTCCAATACAATCAGGTCAAGGACGCCAAGTTCTTCAATACAAATCGGTCAGAGACGCCAAGTTCTCAAAACGCAAATCGGTCAAGGACGCCAAGTCCTCCAATACAAATCAGGTCAAGGACGCCAAGTCAAATCGGTCAAGGACGCCAAGCTCTCCAATACAAATCGGTCAGGGACACCAAGCTCTCCAATACAGTACGGTCGGAGACGCCAAGTTCTCAAAATGCAAATCGGTCAAAGATACCAAGGTCTCAAATACAGTACGGTCAGAGACGCCAAGTTCTCCAATACAAATCGGTCAGAGACGCCAAG
The DNA here is from genome assembly GCA_022495995.1 of Adenophora triphylla var. japonica. Classification (NCBI taxonomy): domain Eukaryota; kingdom Viridiplantae; phylum Streptophyta; class Magnoliopsida; order Asterales; family Campanulaceae; genus Adenophora; species Adenophora triphylla. Next base: position 121,571 of record JAFEMH010002782.1, read on the forward strand.
TTCTCAAAATACAAATCGGTCAGGGACGCCAAGTTCTCAAATACAATGCGGTTAGAGACACCAAGTTCTCAAAAGCAAGAAGTCCCAATGTGAAGACAAGCTCAAAAACCTCTACAAGTTTGACGATCACCAGCAAGATGCAGACTCAACCAAACTCCTCCTTCAGGTCAAAATGCCTCCAAAGACAGCAAATCGTCAGCAGAAACCGTCCCACGAACGGCAACCTAACAACTCTTCATCAACACCAGCCGTAGCCTCAGCTACAGGTAAGCACAGCACAGGTATGAAAGCATATCTTAATCAACTACTTTTCTAAAAGAACATTATCATCAAATCTTAGGGCGACTTCCCAAAAAACAGTCAAACCTCAAATACTGTCAAACCATCAAAGACCATCCCCAGCTATTTTCGAACTACGACCGGCTTGATTCCCTCTTAAGGATACGTAGGTAGCCTATCATTAGGTCCAGCCACTCGACCAGCACGGTCATCCTTTCCTTCGGCAGCAGACGTAAAACCGATCCCTTCAAATGAAGTCCACTAGAGGACCATCTATCCTAAAACGCCATCATCGAGGTTCGAGGCACCTAAGACGCCATCATCAAGGTTCGAGGCACCTAAGACGCCATCATCAAGGTTCGAGGCACCTAAAACGCCATCATCGAGGTTCGAGGCACCTAAGACGCCATCATCAAGGTTTGAGGCACCTAAGACGCCATTGTCGAGGTTCGAGGCACCTAAGACGCCATCATCAAGGTTCGAGGCACCTAAGATGCCATCATCAAGGTTCGAGGCACCTGAGACGCCATCACCGAGGTTCGAGGCACCTAAGACGCCATCATCAAGGTTTGAGGCACCTAAAACGCTATCACACACAACACGAGGAAAGCGATAAATCGCAATTATCCCTTAGGGTGACTTCCCAAAAATAGTCAAACCATAGGGTGACTTCCCCAAAACAGTCAAAACCTTAGGGCGACTTCCCAAAAATAGTCAAACCATAGGGCGACTTCCCAAAAATAGTCAAAACCGTAGGGCGACTTCCCCAAAATAGTCAAGTCATAGGGCGACTTCCAAAAAATAGTCAAAACCGTAGGGCGACTTCCCAAAAATAGTCAAACCATAGGGCGACTTCCCAAAAATAGTCAGACCTTAGGGCGACTTCCCCAAAACAGTCAAAACCTTAGGGTGACTTCCCAAAAAACAGTCAGATCATAGGGCGACTTCCCAAAAATAGTCAGACCATAGGGTGACTTCCCAAAAATAGTCAAATCTTAGGATGACTTTCCTAAAACAGTAGGGTCGACGACTAAAGATAGTCGAAAGACCCGAACTACGGCCGGCTTGATTCCTCTTAAGGATACGTAGGTAGCCTATCATTAGGTTCAGCCACCAGACCAAAATGGTCATTCCTATCCCCAGCAGAGCGGATATACAACCCTAGCCATCAGACCAAAATGGTCATTCCTATCCCCAGCAGAGCGGATATACAACCCTAGCCATCAGACCAAAGAGGGTCATTTCTTATCCCCAGCAGAGTTTCTTTCAGCAATCGACTGTAGAACTCGCTCGCCAGGTTGACATCCTAAAACAGTCACTCCAGGGTCGACAACTAAAGATAGTCGAAAGACCCGAACTACGGCCGGCTTGATTCCTCTTAAGGATACGTAGGTAGCCTATTAAATAGGTTCAGCCACTCGATCACTTGATCATCCTGCCAAAATATGGAGCCTTACTCTTATCGACGACCCCGCTTCCTTCGAAAGCGCCGTCGCCGAGGGGCTACTGTAAGTGCTCCAATTTGAGCTTGTTAGCATTTTCGTTAGAAAATTAACGAAAGTTATAACATTACTAACATTCCTAACATTCCTAACTTTTCTAACAAAGTAAGGGTAAAATGGGCATTGCCATTTAAAGTTAAACCAAGAAAAGAATCTCAAAAAGCAAAAGAAATAAGAAAAATCCGAATTGGGCAAGTTGAAAAACATAAAGCTATTTGGATTTTTGAATTTTATTCTTCTGTCCAAAGCCCGAAGCCGTAATTAATGAACATTGCACGCTGTCAATCATATCCGCGGACATGTTTGTCAATTTCAGAGGGCTATAAATTGAACCCTCCTCTCTCGGTTTACACAACACAATTTGATCACGGCAACGAAACTCTGGCGAAATATAGAGAGAAAACGGTGGGAATCCTTAGATTGCCACCATTTTCTCTCAATCTTTCCCAAATCTCACTCACTCACAAACACTTCAAATCACTCTCATACATACTCTCATACATACACCAATCCAAGCTCAAATCACCCTATAGGAGGAGGATTAGAGAGAAAACATAGAGGACTTCATTGTTATCTACTTGTTTTCTCTTTAACCAACTCAAATCATCAACCCTAAACACCCTCAAACACTCTCATATTCAAGCCTTAAACACTCTCACATTCAAGCCTTCAAACACAAAACACAAGGAAGATAGGTATAACCTCCCTCTCCTTACCCTAAAATTCATCCATGCATGCATTTTCAAGCTACAAAATGTAGTTTATTCATCTTCTTGCTTTAGATCCAAGAAGATCACCATGGAAGTTCATCTCCATGGATGATCTTCTACAAGGATCTACATTATTTTCAAAGTGTTCTTACTTTCTTGCAAAGAAAACACATTTTCAAAACCCTAAAAATCATTTTCATACATCAAATCTCATTTTCAAAGGATAAAATTCCCCTCCCCAAGCAAATGAAGTGCTTAGTCCTAATGTACCCCAAGGATGGTTTGATATAGTTGATTCACCACTAAAATGTCAAGTGATCACTAATCAAAACCTAGGGAAATGGGGACAAGCATGGATGCAAAACCCCCCTTTAAAATCATATTTTCTTTCATGGGAAGTTGCTGTCCAGTAGCAATTTTCTCAGACCTCAGTCCATGGTCTAATTTTTTGGACATAGATAAACTTGGAATTTGGTGTTGACTACAAAATACTTTTTGTAGCCAACATACAGATCTTTCCAAACATATTTTTACTTTATTTTTTGTGTGATTAAAACTCCTTTTTTAAAATTTTCTTTTAAAGGTCAGTTCATCAGTCTCTGGAAATCCAGATTTCAGATCTGAGATTTCCAGAAGATTTTGACCCCTCAAATCATCTCCAAAATGAAAAGTTCTTTTACAGAAACCTTTTTTAAGGTGTTTTGAACATTTTTCATTCCCGGACTTTTCCCAGATTCTGGAGTTTTCAAGCCCTAAAGTCCATTTCAAAGTCAAGGGTCAACTGCTTTTTTCATTTTGGCAGAAATGGTTTTCAACTTCCAAAAATCTTTTGAGTTACAAATCTCAACCCAAAAATCACCCAAAAAATCATGGGATCAGTTTAAATCCTTAAAAAGAGTTCCCAATTTTTACTTACCTCAGTTTCAACTTATTTTGGCCAAAACACACACACACACACACAACAAAGGATTTTGAATGTTTGGAAGACTCGTTTTTACGAGGCGTTCCGGGTGCACACTAACGTCCTTCCCGGCACGTAACGTGACCTCCGAACCTAAATTTCTGATCTCGGGCATTTTTCAAAGTTTTGTCCCTCAAAATTAAAATGGCGTGGCGACTCCGTTTGATTTCAAAAAAAAATCGGGTACATCACAGTGTGCAGCAATAGTATGAAATGAAGACAGAAAAGTCAAGTGCAACAGTCAATGTGTGAAAAAAAAGCAAAGGACATACCTCCAGCACGGTCTGGTAAAAATCCAAAGAGGTCACGCTGCCCCTGCTCACCTCATCCAGGCCTCTGTACACCTGGGCCAAACCAGCCTCTCCCCATGAAAAAGTGGACACGTGGCTCCAATCATGAAGAGGTTCCAGCAAAAGGGTCTATGCCGTCGTGGAAGCATTACAGAACAGGGTGTCAGACAACCCGGCCCAGACAAAGGCCCTAGCCAACTGCTCAGCAGTAACAGTAGCGGCATCCTCGGCAAAAAGACGACACTGGTGCGTCAAAACAGAATGCAAATCCGCCAAAGGAACCCCATTGCCCTTCAGGCGAAGGGTCATGCCAGTCAAGGCTCTGATGGCGTCTGGGCTCAGCACGCCAGGGTCCTCAGAAAAGATGGGCCTATCTGTAAACTGCAGACCGGTAATGGCAGTGAAGTCATATGGAGTGATGGTCGCCTCACCCCAGGACAGATGGAATGTGTGGGTAGAATCCCACCAGAACTGTCTGAAGGCACGCACTAGCTCGACGCTCCTGGTCGTGTCCCCAAAAGCTCCGACAGTTGTGAAGAACGGTCCAAGATCAGCAGCAAAGACCAGTCCCTTAGGACTGTCCGGCAAATCAGAAGAGCCCGGTAAAAGACCCCAAATGGTCGCAATAGCCTCAGGAGACCCCTTGGTCCGCAAGGTCTGCAGGTAAGCACAACACATGTATCAAAAATCATACTCATAACAATATGTGCATGCATTCATCATCACTAAATTCTTTCAAAATAAAAAGAAACAGAAAAGGAAAAAAACTTTTCAAAACACATTCATCCCATGCCAAGCATGCAATTCCTATTTGGGTGCGATTTCCCCCAATTTCAATCCCTAACCCTAGAAATCAAATTTCGAAAAGGGTTAATCTTCCAATACTTACCCCCTTCTGCTCCAACGTAGAAGTGTGAAAATCAAGACCCGGGTAGAGCCCATGTCCCTCGGGGAATTTCTTCCGCTTGTTCCGATCCACAAGCATCCGTCTCTCGGACAACACTTGTTGCACGTTCCTTCTCGATTCGGCCCGCGGAGGCATTTTCAATGTCTTGATCTAAATCAAAATCGGAGGGAGAATTTTCAAAATTTTATCTCTTTCTTTCTCTCTGTTCTCGGCGGCAATGGATGGTCTTTTAAGACCTGTCTTACGACCTGCGGTTTTAATTAAAAGCGCACAGGAACCTCCCCATGTCGTACGACATCCATGTCCCAGAAGGGTGATTTTCCCCTTTTGCCCCTGATCAACTTTGTCAGCCTATCTTGGCTACCTGACGTTAAAATCCGTCGTTATAATTGGGTTCAAGTACCCACCTCTCTCGGTTAACACAACACAATGGCCCGGAACGGCCTTAAACTACCCGATCCGGAAAGACCGCACAGATTTCCACAGTCAGATTAGCGGGTGACTCCCAAAGAAAAAAGTCAACATTTCCAGCGGGTGACTCCCAAAGAAAAAAGTCAAATCCCCGGGGTGACTCCCCATTAAAAACAGTCCAACCAGCGGGTGACTCCCAAAGAAAAAGTCAAATCTTCGGGGTAACTCCCCATCAAAACAGTCAAATTAGCGGGTGACTCCCAAAGAAAAAAGTCAACGTTTCCAGCGGGTGACTCCCAAAGAAAAAAGTCAAATCCCCGGGGTGACTCCCCATTAAAAACAGTCCAGCCAGCGGGTGACTCCCAAAGAAGAAAGTCAACATTTCCAGCGGGTGACTCCCAAAGAAAAAAGTCAAATCCCCGGGGTGACTCCCCATTAAAAACAGTCCAACCAGCGGGTGACTCCCCATCGAAACAGTCAATCTTCGGGATGACTCTCCTTAAGAACAGTCAAACTCCAGTGCAAATGCACATCTTCGGGGTGACTCCCCTTGGAACAGTCACTTTCGGGTATAAAACCCGTAGCCTTTCATTTGGCACTTCATCTTTGCCTGAACTACGACTTGGCTTGATTCCCCCACGGGATACGTAGGAATCCTCTTCATAAGAGGTCCAGCCACTTGACCATCTTGGTCACCTCTTTCCCCGTCGTTCGTGTCCGGCTCGGGATTCACATTTTTTTTTGTCGACGACCCCGCTTCCCGTGGAAGCGACGTCGCCGAGGGGCTCTGTGAGTACCCCGATCCGAACTCAAGTTTTGGATTCAATCTAATTAAATTTGGGCTTACACAAATTGCTAAGGAGCAATTAGAGTCCAAAAATCCCAGCAGCCCACCAATCTATTGGGCCTGCCAGCCACTTGGCCCATTATGGCCAAAAGATGTACGTTGTCGTCCGACAAGGTACACTAAGGCGGTTTAACTGCCTACGTCATGCGACATAAGAAGCCCCAGCAGCCCACCAATCCATTGGGCCTGCAAGCCACTCGGCCCATTATGGCCAAAAGATGTACGCTGTCGTCCGACAAGGGACACTAAGGCGGTTTAACTGCCTATGTCGTGCGACATAAGAAGCCCCATCAGGATGCCTATAAATAGAAGGCATGGCTGATCATTTTGGGAGGAGGCAAAGGAAGAGAGCCAAAGTGAGGGTCAAAACTCTGAGAGTAATATCAGTAAAATAAGGGAAACTCTTGCCAAATAGAGTCTCTCCCTCTCTCTCACACACACACACTCACCTCCCTCCTCACACACACACACTTCAAGGCCAAGACTCCAAGAAGCTTCCTTTGGTGGTGATTGAAGGGGTAGACACCATACTATTGGTGATTCTACTTCATGGACTACAATAGGTAGACACTAAACCTCTCTCTCCCTTTAAATAAAGTCTTTAAATATACCTTGCATGCATACTTGCTCTCTTACCATATAGAAATTGGGATTTTGCATGACAAAGGTGGTGGAGAAGTGAATCTTCAATATTCACTTCTCCCCACCTCAGATCTGGACATTTGGTGGTACACACACCATTAAAGTTTCAATCTTTGCCTAGCTACATTGGGTTAGGAAGTGATGGCTACTTCAAAGTGGCCATAAAACGTGTGATTTATCACATTTGGTCACTAAAGCCATGTGATCTTCCCATAATACCCATATTATAGTATTATATTACTGTCTATAGTCAATTAATATGCTTGGTTTGCTTGGGGAACAAAGGAGGAACCAAACAGACTGAAGGGCACTGAAACAGGCTCCCCATGTCGTGCGACATAAGTCTCCATGGAGACCCTGTGTCATACGACATGGGACTCCCAGAAGGCTGCAAAGCCATTCTTGGACTTTAGAATCTGCTAGGCCTATCCCTTTGTGACTCAATGCCTACCTAAGCATCTCCTGGCTCATAAGCCACTATTTGGGTGCCTAAACTCAGTTTGAACGCAACCTACTTGACGGAAGAGGATCACCATATGACATAGAAGACTTCAAAAGACTCTATGTCATGTGACATCCGTGTCGACAAAGCCTATCGTGACTTGTCCACTCCCATCAACCCCAAACTGGGTTCTAGACCACTAAATAGTGTCCTAAATGAGCTAAATAATGTCTTTTTATTTCTCGAGTAGCTTTACCTCTGTAAGTGACAATCTGTCTCAAAACCTCTGTCTTGTGATAAAAGATATCACGTGTAAAAAGGGTGCGGCCCCCTATCATGGCTCGCAAGTTGTATTCAGTTCCATACCATTAATGAAATCTAAGGCTTGCACACTTTACTTGTCTACACACATCGCACACACATTTTGAATGTCCATATTTGTCCAAATGTTGATTGAAAGTCCCGAAAGGGGCGTGTTGGGTGAACTCTCTAGTTCTTCCCAACACGTAACCAGACTCCCGGACTCAAAATCTCTTAAAATTAGGTTTTTCAATGTTTTCCTCTAAAAACGGTGTGGCGACTCAAAAAGAAAATATCATTTTTTCGGGCGAGCGTTCATTCAACCAGTCATAGTCGTCACTATCAACCTTCTTTCCCATTTCCATGTCATCAAGCCTTTGCTTCAAGAGTTCCCATTGTTTAGCTTCCACTCCCCTGTCAGTGCTAGAGTGAGTACTGCGTTGGGAGCTACGGTGGGACTTATCTCTGGGGTGACCGTTCACCCTACTATGCTCCTCGTCATTTCGACGGTTGTCTCCTCGTCTAGATGGTGCTTTGTCCTGCCTTAGTTCTGCTTCATATCCACCAAGTACCATTCTGTACGGTTGGGAAATCCTCGGCCTTGCAAATGGACGAGGACGGGGAGAGTCTCGCCGAGGTCTAGGAGAATCACGCCGAGGTCGAGGAGAGTCAGGACGACGAGGTGCCATGACGAGACGAGGAGGGGACAAACGTTTAGACAGACTGAGCCTCGTCCTCAGGTCTCTTGAGTCTACCTCCTGCTCCTTGGAATTCAACTGTCTTCTCAGGTCTATCACCTTGTCTTTCTCCTGATGTCGAGGCCGAGGACGAGGAGCATCTCGGAGGCCTGCTTAGGTGGTACAGCAGGATCACGGGGAGGATCTCGTCGCTCACCCGTTTCCCTTCCATGAGAGTTGCCACCTGTCTTCGACGACCTGATAAACTCGGCCATTGAGTTGTCTAGGTCTAATTGTAGTAGAGCAGCTTGAGTCTCGTAAAATCTCTGCAATGTCTCCATTTGTCTATGCAACAAAGTACGTCGGTTGACGGGCTGGGTGTTTTTAGCTCGGCCAATGTCGGCGTTCTTCATCATCTTCCTTCCCGTTCGTTTCCCTCGAGGACGAGTGATACGAGGAGGGTTGGCACCTGCCCCCTCAACAGCTGGCTGTCCCTTGGAACGGAGAGTCATGGCGAGGGGAGGTGGTCCTTCGGGTTGAGGAGGAGGAGGAAGCACATCAGTGTTAGGTAGGACCTCATTTGTTTGGGTCTGCTCCTCGGCGGTAACACTTGTAAATCGTCCGTCTTCCATTGATATCAAGATTGCAAAAATACAAATTACCATACGAAGGATTTCTTCAGTTACCGGAATCTGGTAAACACAACAATTCCGGTCAAATCAACGATTTTCCAGCAAAAAATTCCGATGGGTTTCAAACGCCAATATTCGGAATCCAATTACGACTGTTAATAACACCAAAATTCTGGCCAAAAACCAACTTTCTAGGCGAAAATCGTAGATCCAACTGAACGTAAAAATGGAGCACAATCGGAAAAGAATTTTTCGTCCGAATAATAAGTATTATCCGGCAGAAACTGTGGCTTCAGGCGAGCGAAATTCCAGGCCAAACAAAGGGTGTTTGAGTCGATTACCGGCAATGGAACCAATTGATGATGCCAAAATCGTCAATTCAGCCCAAATCCAAGCGATCGTTTGCTCCGACGATTGCTTAACCTGAAAATAAGACAAAACACGTAAACTAAGCCGGGGCTTCACCGGTGAAGGCCCTCCGGCGTGAGAGTAAGTTCACGGTTTATGATGAGAGAAACTAAATTGACAGAGTTTCGGTATCTCAAAAGTAACGTACCAAATAATGTGGTATATGGCTTGTATTTATAGGGATGGATTGACAGCATCCATATTGAACCTGGACTGTAAAGAGATAAGGTATAATCCTAGGAAGATTATATCTGTTAGAGAGTCCTTATTTGATCTGAGTTGTAGGAGGTGGTTACAATTCTGATAAGATTGTAGCTGCTGAATCCTTGTTTGACTAGGATTTTTGTAACTGCTGGCCGGTAAATCGAGGAGAGTAATTTCCTTATCTCGTCATTCGCAGGTAGATCGAGATGCATGAATTTGTCTCCTCGTCATATAAAGATCTGTCGACATGAAGAAATGCCGAGGAGAATGATTTTGGTTCCTCGACATATGAAGATATGTCGAGGTGCGAACTTTTCTCTCCTCGTCATTCATGGCTTTCTCGGTCCATGATGAGCCGGGGAAAGAACAAGTAACACGGAGAGCCAATTGGTAACGTCAAGGCCGAGGAAGGCACCTCGCCCTCTATGGAGGTGATCTCGGCATACGAGGGAGGTCCCCTCGGCACTCATAGTTGGGGCATATTTTGCTTGCTTATTGGGCCTAGATTGGCCTTATTGGTGACGAGGCACGAGACCGAGGTGGCTCATTGTTGCCTCTCGTAACTCAGAAATGGATTATGTTTAGGGCCCAATCCACTTGGGCCTGACCTGGACAAGCCCATGTTCGTATCTCAGTTTATACTGTTCAGTGGCCCCCGACTTTCTAGCTCGGCTTAGGATGAGGAGAAAGTCATCTCGTCCTCGGTTATGAGAATACGAACAGGTTGCCACGTGTCGAAGTCACTTCAACTGAGAGTCATTCCATTATCCGCCAGTTAATAGCATGATAATGACGTGTGGGCCCCAAGACCTGACATGCCTTGGAAGTTGTTACACGCATTTAAATTTTGGGGGCGTCCTACCCATTAGCCCGCTTTGATTTCGGGTTTAACCCATTTTGGTGAGTATAAAAACAAAATTCCTTTTCTATTTTAACCTTTTAGCATCCGTGTGATTTGAGAGCAAAGGCAAGAGACTTTAAACCCTCCGGCGAATTCTTGAGCTTTCGAACCCAGTTACCGGCGACGTTTGTTTTTCCAGCGTATTTGACTTCGCCACTTGATTCCGACAATATTTACAGCAATCAAGTATACATTTCTTCCCTTTTGCTTCTTTTCGTACGTAATTTTGCAATTTCTAGGGCTTTGGTAGGACTTTAGATTTCAAAAACCGCCATTGTTGAGCTGTTGAAGCTTTTTTCCGGAAAGTTTGATTCTTGAATCTTCTTGAAGTTTTTGATTTTCTTGCATATTTGTTTGAACTCCCCTATTGATCATTCGCTCCCCCTTAGAAAATGGCTCGTTTTTTGGACCATAATATTTTAGACTTTTTTATTAGTGATTTTTTTTATGAAAATGTATATAAAAAAGATAGAAAAAAACTAAACAAATGAAAGTATATAAAAGAAAAGAGGGATGGACTACCCTTTATTTTTTGTATATATTTTTATTGACTAGGGAATAATATTTTAGACATTTTTTATTTGCTGATTTTTTTTTACAAAAAGGTATATAAAAAATGTTAGAAAATTTAAACAAATGAAGTATATAAGACTTTATAAGTCTTATAAGCTACTTACTTATAAGAGTTATTAAAAAGTCTTATAAGTAACATATACTACTACATTTTTGAGCTAATGTACCGAATCTAATGCAACGATCAAGCTAATGTAACGCATCTAATGCAACGATTTAAAAATGGCGTTGCATTATTTTATCTATGCAACGATGATTTTGAGTTAATGCAACAACTATGACCTCGGTGTTGCATTAGGATATTTGGCATTACATTAGATCTTTCTAATGCAACGACTTAGTTAGTAATGCAACGCCCTATGTAAAGCCAAATGAATTACGCGGGCTTTAATTTTCCCCAAATTAATACTTTTCTCGTTTTTTAATGGGAAAAATTGAAGGACTACAAAACTCGCTTTCTCTCTCCAGATCCACAAAACTCGCTTTCTCTGTCACCAGTCTCCTCCCAAATTACTCGAACCATACCTCGAGCTCGATCCATATCTCTCAATCATCTTAAATTCGCTTTCTCCCAAACAAATCTCTAATGGAGTCCAGATCCACTACCAGTACCACCACGACTACCACCACTACTACCACTACCACTACTACCACCACTACTACCACTACCACCACTACTACCACTACTACTACCATTACTACCACTATTAATACCACAACCACCCACCACCACCACCACTATCACTACTACTACTATCACTACTACCATTACTACCACTACTACCACTACTACTACTACCATTATTACTGCTACTACCACCACTACTACCACTACTATCGCTACTACCACTACTACTATCGCTACTACCACTACCACTATCACTACTACCACCACTACCACCACCACCACTACTACTACTACTAGTACCACTACCACTATCACTACCACTACCACTACTACCACTATCACCACTATCACTACCACCAATAGCATTTACTTCTAACATTTTTTGAATAAAAAAGTTAACTTTTTAACAATTTTTTTGAAAAACTAGTTAACTTTTTAACAATTTCTGTTAAGTTCTATACTGTATATTAACTTTTTTTTTTCATTTTTTTATAAAGAATACTATTTTAGACTTTTGTTTACTACTTACATTTTTTGCAAAAAGTTATATAAAAAAGTTATGAATTTTGAAAGAAATAAAACTTATTTTTTTTAAAAGATCCTCCTCATTAGTTACTTGGCGTTACATTATATTCTCTAATAATATGGCGGGCTATTAAATTTAATTCTCCTCCCTTTTTTTTTTGGGAAAATTCAAAGGGTCTGTAATCATTTCCTCCTTTTTCATTACACAAGCCTGTAATCTTGAAAAGCTTTTCTTTTTCTCTCTAAGAAAGTTAACAAAAATGATAAAAGTAAGTAATTCAAAGAACGATTGAAATAATGTTGAAGTATTTAACGCAAACAATTTATTAAAATATATTACTCGTACAAAAAAGAAATTCAAATTTGCTAATTAAACTTGGGATAATAGGAAGAAAGACCAAAAACAAAAAAAATGGGAAAAGCCTAACTAATTAATTAAGATTGAAAAAATGTGAGGAAATTAGGAGAAAGAGAATTTAAACAAAACTGTTAAGAGAAAGAAATGGAGAGAGAGAGAGAATAGCAAAGATGGAGGACAAATAAAATTAATTGAAAATGTAGGCAGCAGGGCTCGAACATGGATTTGAAAGGAAACACCAAAGGCTTTAACTTCACCCCTTCTACCGCTGAACCGCACCACTCAGTTGTGCTAATCTTGAAGTTAATTATATATAACAAAAAAATATGGGGGGGGGGGCAAAAAAAAAAAATTCCACTGCACTTCCGCTGCTGGGGGGGGGGGGCAAGTGCCCCCATGCCCCCTGGCTCCGCCCCTGATTCTTCCTCCTCCTCTAGCGCCGATTCTTCCTCCAGCGCCATAAAAGCACAAACCCTTTTATCCCTTGAATATAAACCCCTCTTCCGATTTAGGGTTCCAATTTCTCCCCTCTACTTCACTCCTGCACACACTGCAGTGCATACTCACATTTCATCTTCTTTATCTCAACAATCATGGTTGAGAGAGGCGGCGGCGATCGTGGCGGTTTCGGTAGGGAATTCAGTGGTGACCGTGGTGGCAGAGGAGGCCATGGAGGTGACCGTGGAAGAGTAAGAGAGATTGAAATTCATGATATTGGAAGTAGAGGGAGAAATTCCATGGATTCCTGATCGTTATCTTCATCTTCACTGCTACATACAAGAGGCCATCGTTGAATAATTGATTATCTCCCCAATTCGCTTTCACCGGGTCAGTTTTCAAACCCTAAGATTTCTCAAACCTCACATTTCAAGGCACAACCTAGTTGTTTGTTCGCGTTGTTATTAAGCTTTCATTTTGTTTGCCTAAAAAATTCGACATCTTCCATCACTGGACTGTCAATTTTCATACTGTCTCTCCACTTCAACTAACCAGTATTGTGATTTAATTCTTCTAGCTTCCTACATTGTTTTTAAATCTTTAATTGTAATGATTTCTGTTTGATTTTGGTTGTTTGGTGTGTGAATTGTGCTAATTAAGTTATTTTGTGATTGACGCTGACTTCTTTTGATGTTGGTTACGCTTAAAATCCACTAATTGTTATTGTCAACACTGACCTGGTCCCAATCACTTCAGGTACTCTAAATGATTCATTTATGTTTGATCCAAAAAAAAAACTATTAAACTTTATATCATATCGTATGAATGCCCCACCAGCTAGTTCATAGCTTGAATCCGAGAGTGCACGATGTTTCTACAACAAATTGATTGGCAATGGATTTTTTATATGTTGCCTTGTACTCAGTGTTTTTGATACACCAACACTATGAGTATTTATGTCTCATTACATTGTTTTTATTTTTAATCATTAACCCTTGAGGTGCTGTTTACATAAGTCAACTGCATTATGCTTATAATCTTTTTTTAGGACGTTTGTCATGGAATTTTATGGTATTCCTAGAATACCATAAAAAGGTGCTGTTTACATAAGTCAACAGCCATAGTAACCAAAGCAGCCATGACCCAAGGGATGAGCAACTTAGTCTTTGTCGTTTACTCAGACCTGGTTGCTGTTATCATCCTTCTCCCTCTAGCTATTATCAGGTTCACTGGAACAACAACCTTCCATTTTCAAGTATACCCTCTCCATCCCAAAATGAATGACCCTTTTTTTTTCAAATTTGCTCTTGATCAAGAGGAAATTCGAAAAAATGTCATTCATTTTGGGACAGAGGTGTAAGTGCTCCAATTTGAGCTTGTTAGCATCTTCGTTAGAAAATTAACGAAAGTTATAACATTACTAACATTCCTAACATTCCTAACTTTTCTAACAAAGTAAGGGTAAAATGGGAATTGCCATTTAAAGTTAAACCAAGAAAAGAATCTCAAAAAGCAAAAGAAATTGGAAAAATCCGAATTGGGCAAGTTGAAAAACAAACTGCTGGAATTTTCTGAAAATATTCCTCATGTCCAAAAGCCAGCACTGTAGCAGATGAACAGTGCACACCAGCAACCTCCTCCGCGCGGATATGATTGCTTCTCACAGAGGGCTATAAATTGAACCCTCCTCTCTCAGTCTACACAACACAAATCACTCACAGCAACAACACCTTGGCGAAAAATAGGGAGAAAACAGTGGGAATTCACTTGAATTGCCACCATTTTCTCTTCAATCTTTCCCAAACCCCACTCACTCAAAATACTTTCAAAACACTCTCATACATACTCTCATACATACACCAATCCAAGTTCAAATCACCCCTTAGGAGGAGGATTAGAGAGAAAACATAGAGGACTTCATTGTTATCTACTTGTTTTCTCTTTAACCAACTCAAATCATCAACCCTAAACACTTTCAAGCCCTAAACACATTCAAGCCTTTGAATCCATTCAAACACAAAACACAAGGAAGATAGGTATAACCTCCCTCTCCTTACCCTAAAATTCATCCATGCATGCATTTTCAAACTCCAAAATGTAGTTTGTTCATCTTCTTGTCTTAGATCCAAGAAGATCACCATGTAAGTTCATCTCCATGGATGATCTTCTACAAGGATCAACATTATTTTCAAAGTGTTCTTACTTACTTGTAAAGAAAACACATTTTCAAAACCCTAAAAATCATTTTCATACATCAAATCTCTTTTTCAAAGGATAAAATTCCCCTTCCCAAGCAAATGAAGTGCTTAGTCCTAATGTACCCCAAGGATGGTTTGATATAGTTGATTCACCAATAAAATGTCAAGTGATCACTAATCAAAACCTAGGGAAATGGGGACAAGCATGGATGCAAAACCCCCTTTAAAATCATGTTTTCCTTCTTGAGAAGTTGCTGTCCAGTAGCAATTTTCTAAGACCCCAGTCCATGGTCTAATTTTTTGGACACAGATAAACTTGAAATTTGGTACTGACTACAAAACACTTTTTGTAGCCAACATCCAGATATTTCCAGAAATATTTTTACTTTATTTTTTGCGTGAGTAAAACTCCATTTTTCAAATTTTCTTTTGAAGGTCAGATCACCAGTCTCTGGGATTCCAGATCTCATATCTGAGATTTCCAGAAGGTTTTGAGTCCTCAAATCTCCTCCAAAATGAAAAATTCTTTCACAGAAATCTTATTTGAGGTGTTTGGAACAACTTTCATTCTCTGAGTTTTCTCAGATTATGAAGTTTTGAAGCCCTTAAATCTATTTCAAAATCAAGTGTCCACTGCCTTTTTTATTCTGGCAGAAGTGCTCTTCAACTTCCAAAAATCTTTTGAGTACCAAAACTCTGCCCAAAAATCACACCAAAAATCATGGGATCTGACCAAAGTCTAATAAAGAATTTCCAATTTTTACTTTTCTGAGTTTCAACTTATTTTGGCCAAAACACACACACACACAAATGATTTTCAGCTTGGAAGACTCGTTTTACGAGGCATTCCGGGTGCACACTAACGTCCTTCCCGGCGTGTAACATGACCTCCGAACCCAAATCTCTAATCTCGGGCATTTTTCAAAGTTTTTGCCCTTAAAACAAAAATGGCGTGGCGACTCCGTTTTCCGGTTTTATTTGGTTTTCAAAGAAACGAAAAATCGAATTTTCCCGCGAATGGCAACATCATCACAGTGGCGACTCCGCTAGGGAATGAAAGCTTTTTCTAAAAAAAATGGTATTTGGTATATTGGTGGAAACCATTAAACTTCCCGTTATCGCCTCCTAACACGAGTCGGGGATAAATTGTGGTTTAACAATCCCACGTACCGGTATCATCGTTTTCAAAAAAAAAAAGCTTTTGAGGGTCAAGCTTCCGTCCCGGCTTTAAAAATCATTTGTGTGTGTGTGTTGATTTTTGCACATTTTCGTGTTGTTTTGGCCGCCTCGGAAAAAGTCAAAATTTTGACTGTCGGAATCATGTCCCTAACTGTCAGAATTCTTGTGCTTATGTGTGCATTTACTTTCAAAAAAAAAAATTTCAAAAAAAAAAAAAGAATTTCAAAAAAAAAAAGATTTTCAAAAAAAAGAAAATTTTCAAAAAAAAAAATCATGCATCATATTTTTAAGACACATAAAAAAATTTCTATTTTACTCAGAAAAAGAAGATAGACTGCTTGCACACTACGCGCACGTGACCGTACACTGCACACTACGTCCCTAACCCGGGAAAATCCTTGTCGCGGCCCGTTTGGTCTTATTACGCCTCTCGGTGCAAGCACAGGACTACCCAAACATCCCATGGAGCCTCGTGTCGACCATGCACTTGTCCGTGACACACTTTGTCCGAGACCCGGTTGGTTTTTAGTTTGGTCTGTGTCATGCCCTGTCTGTGTATAGACCTTTCCTTTCAAGCCTTTGTCGGCATACCGACTCAATATCTTTCGGGGACCCTAATCAGTCGAAGTTCTGCCGGTTTTTCGCCGCAGACTTTGACCAAGATATTGGCCGGCGCCTTGACTTCGGCTCTGACTGGCACAAATTATACACTGACTCCCAGCATTGACACTGAGTCATCCAGGATTAATGATTATTCCATGCCTAATTACGGCTTAATTGACGACAAGTCAAGATCAATCGTGGACATTTATCAGTCCAAATCATGCCGACTTTACTGTCGAGCTCTCGGACATGATCTTGACTTTGACGTCAACTTTGTCCGTAATTTACATCGAATGCTCGTTAAGACTCGATTACCCGCCAGACTTTTAGGATCGTTTTTCTTTCGGTCGGTGGGACCCGCTTGCCCTATAGGACCCTCGCCCGGGGCTATCCACCCTGGGAGGTCGAAATACAGGTGGAATACGAGGGGCTTATAGACGTAGTGATGGGGGCCCACTGATCCAGGATCCAGAGTAGTTTGCGAAAAAGAAGAGCAATCTTTTCCAACCGATTAGGTTAATAAAACATGTTTTAAGTAAACAAGAACAAATAATTGCATGTTGCATGAGCCCTAAGCCCAAACACCAACCTGTTTCGCTTTCCCGAGTCTGAACCACACCCTTTTGCGCCTTCCACAGTAAGCAAAGTTTGGATCAAGCCCCCGGATCATCGTTTGTTCATCTCAGTCATTCCGGAGTCAGATACTTCATTGGTTTCCTCCTTCGCTTCAGCTCAAAGTTTCAGAATGGCCAACTCAGAGGAGAACTGTGAGGGACGTACAACTCCGCACCCCGAAAATCCGCAAAATGCCGAGCAGTGGAATCAGGTGTTGGAACAGATAAGACAACATCAAGAGGCTCAGATCAGTCAGTTATTGGAAGGTATCAGAACCCAGGGGCTAACAATTGTTCGCAACCCTAATGGAACCTTTTCGGTTGATGCGAAGATTGGAACTAATTACCCTCCCGGGCACGCCAACTACCATCAAATGCCCTGTTCCCTTTCGTGTGGAACTACTAATGGGCCAAGCATCCCCCAGCCTATCACTCAGCCTGCCTCTCGGCCTCATCGTATCGATACTCCTCAACAGTCCGATCTTGGTCAACTTCCCCCTGGCGCCTCTCAGTTTTCACCTTTGGGTTTCAATCGATCTGTTTACGCCCGCGGCTTGGAATGGGTCAGTTCGCTATTCCAAAACCTCGGTCGGCCCGGGCCATTAGTGCAGGAATTGGTCGATTCGGTACATCTCGGCCCTACTGGCTCGATACTCCTCACCAGCCCGATCTAGGTCAAACTGCCCCCGGTGCCTCTCAGGTCTCACCACCAGGATTGAATCAGTTGGCTTCCGCCCCACAGTTTGGAAGGGGTCGAGTTGACTACTTCACAACATCGGTCGGGTTCGAGTCATCATCTCGGAATGGGTCGGTTCACGACTTCTCAAACCCAGCCGGTTTGACATGGCTCGGCCAAGCCATTTTGGGGACGGTTGCTTCTCGGGCTCCATGGTTCGAGAGGGGCCGGCTTGCTTCCTACAATTCTCGAAGCACACTTGCCCCTATGATGCTGCAAGATCACATGGGCCACCGAGGCTCTTATCACCACTTCATCGGGTTTACCGTATTCACAACATCCTCCAAGCTCTACCTCGCCCCTCCGGTTGGGAAGTCCGACAAGGTCGAAATGCTCCTCATAAAATTCTCCACCGGCTATTACGCAAGTCTCACTGCTCATCAAGTACGGTATGCACATTACCCTTGTAGTCACGTTCTTCAATGTGGTCAAGACACGTTCGGTCCTCTTGTTACGATGCCTCAAACCTCATGTCTTCGGCGGCCTTTTGGATCCGCACTCCTTTGCTCCACAGTATCCACCCATTACGAGTCATATATCCTCATCTTCGGCAACCGCCAGGCCTTATGTGGAGGGTTACGGTCACACTTTTAATGCTCAGACTGTCATCCCTACCATCAGAGTACTTCCTATTGTGGTTTCATTTACTGATGCCAATCTTGTGGCGGTGTCGTGCAGTCCCAATGTTCCTATCGACTCGTCCAAAGGATTATTGAAAGAACCAATTAAGAAGGTACAAGAAAAGCCTAGCAACGAGAGTATCGACGATCGCTCGACTCGGGCCATCTCACCATACCAATCTTGTGTATCTGACACGAATGAGTTTTACAAAAGGTCAAATCTCGATGATTACATCGATGATTACATCAAAAGGGTTCGTGCACGGGGAAGCACTACGGGTCGGAACATGTCTCACCGCTATAAACCTTACCCTTCCAACATGGCTGCAACATCCATCAAAGGAAAGAAGGCATTGTGTACAAATGACGGCATCCAAAAGCAACCAAGGAATGGTGGTCCTCTAAGGCAACGAAAACATTTTGATGATTTAGGGATGCCCATGGGCTTAATTTTCAAGGGTTTAGTAAAGGAAGGCCTTTTGCAGCCCCTCAGGGACTACCATCCAAGGAGCTCAAATGCACCCCTCGACATGAGTAAGCACTGCGCCTTCCATGATCATTTTGGCCACACGACCGACAAGCTGCACAGATCTTGAAGAGAGCGGTTCAAGGGTTAATCGAAGCGGGCAAGCTTGAGCGCCCCAAGGGACCAAAACCGGCCAACCACTGTTCGGAATGGTGACCAATTCTCGAATCAAGAGCATTAAGAGTTCATTCTCCCCCCAAAGGAGAAATCACATCCCAAAGATTTGGGTGTTCCCTTAAGCAAAGTTTTAAATAGCTTGCTAAAGCAGGGTCTCCTCGAACCCATGAGAAATTATCAGCCCAAGGATCCCAAAATCCCTTTGGACACCACCAAGCATTGTGCTTTCCACCAGTATCACGGTAATGTAACCGATAACTGTACAGCTTTGAGAAGGGCAATTCAGGGGTTAATTAAGAAGGGCAAACTCGAGCGCCTCAGTGATCTCAACCCTGCCAATGATCATTTCCCAAACAACACGAATGTAAACATGATCGAGTTTTATGATTCAAGCTCTGTGAATTCAATAGACTTTGGCAAGCCAGATGATTTAGTCACAAAAAATGTTGAGAATGGCTGGTTTGAGTGTAACAAGCATGTGACCATGGCAAAGCCGGAATTGGTGAAATGCTTTGAACTCTCGCCCTCCGATAAGTTCACAACTGACGCCAGGGGTAAATGGGAGGATAATGATCTGATGGAAGATAAGGCAACCGTCAAGGCCGGTAAGCGAGGAATTCCTTGAAGTTACCAAAGGCGAGCATAGTCTACTAAAGGATAGAGACATGGTCCAACAACAAAGAGTAGCTAGACTGGGGGCTACCCATCCTTTAATATTAAAACAGTCTTTTAGTCAACCTTCGTAGGTTCTAGTACTTTCTTCGTTCAATCAAGTCCTCCTTGGACATTGTAGTTAATCTTAAATTTTTTATAAAAGAGTCTTTTTCTTTTCTTGCTAGACTTGAGACATTATTTGCACACCTACATTTAATGAAATGGTTTTATTTTGAATAATCACTCGCATTGCTCAACAAGTAATCTCTGGAAATGATTAAGATTTTAATTAATTGGTGCGAGAAAGTCAACTAATGCCCTCCCTATGCACTTTCCTCACCTCACAAAAGCCTCCATCAAGCCATACACTTTCCAAAACATGTCCCCATCATAACCTTGACCAAGTCAACGACGGCGGCAGCATCGAAGAACAATAAAAGGTCACTCAGCATCGGAAGATTGACCCCATGTCGACCAAAAAAAAAAAAACAGGGGCTTGCCTCCGCCTCACGTGCATCAAGAAAGTTCGAGCGGGCGGCCTTCAAAAAAAAAAAAAAAAAAAAAAAAAAGCTCAAAAGCTTCAAAAAAAAAAAAAAAATAAAAAAAAATAGCAAAAGCAAAAGCTTCAAAAAAAAAATGAGGCCAAGGACCCAGCACCTCCGATCAAAGGCTTGACATATGGGCAAAATTAAAGCCCGAAGAACGAAAGTTGTCGACAACAAGGGAGCAGTTAAAGCAACGGCAAAAACATATCATAAGCCCTTAAGCTGCATTCAAAATCTTTCTCCCCGATGAAGGACGACGATCAAGAAGCAATGAAATCACGGAAGAAGCCGTAAAAAAAAACGACTTGTCAAGGAACACCTCAAGGCCCGTACCTTATCATCCAAACATCCTATCCGAACCTTTTCACCAAAAGTACCACAAATGTTCATACCCCTTTTCCAAAGCCAAACACAGTTCAAGCCCGAACTACGGCGACCTGAGCTCCTTATATTAAGGGGAACGTAGGCAACCAGAAATGGTCCGGTCATAAACACATTCAAACCCCAGAAAATTCGGTCTCATCAATGGCCTCTCATGTGCACAATCTTTCTTCGCAATTCGCCAACTTAACCCTTGGTATTGGTCGACTTTCTCCTCATGATTAATCAAAATGTTTGTTCATATCGAGATTAGAGGTGTGAGTAACCCGAACATTAATAAAGGGTTTTAAGCAATCTTGTGATCATTTTGAATAAAACATGTTTTCAGATGTCTCGACAAGTCTTCTTTTTCTACATTATAGGAAAAATAGAGCTAAACACTAATTTTCTGTCAGCAGGGGCTTCCATACACTTTTACAAACCTTTCTACACGTGTGCTCTCTCAAAAGAGTCAAACCCAAAGCGAGTTCTTTTGTGCCTTCAAATCGGGGATTCATCCCCACTTTTTGAAAAAATATGCCCCTGCAGGTATACATTCCTAAATTGTCTTTCTTTTACATTTTCTTCCGGTTGACTAATTGACTAAAGAAAATAATGAAGTAAATATGGAAGGATGGGTTGCCTCTTTTGCTACAAGACAATTCAATTTGCATTAGAGCTGCACTGTAAGGGAGGACTTTCGTCAAGCCATTTTTTTAGAATGGGGCTTCTCTGGTTATACCGGGTCCACGTTGGTTCCTCACTTCACTGCAAGGTTCACAATCATGAAGCTGAAGCTTTACCAAGTCGCTTCTTCAAAATCGAGACTTCTCCAACACATCTCTTCAGACCAAGGCTCCGCCAGGCAAAGTGAGATTTGATCGCCATGTTGGTCATGGGTTTGTCAAGTGCAGTTCTTTGATGTCAAAGGATGAGGACGGAATCTTAACCAGGACCAGAGATTCATGGCTAATGTTGGAATCCGAGTCCATAAAACTCCTTGTACCAATCAGAATGAGGTTTCGATGTTCATCCTTGGAAGGTGTCAGGAATTTTGGTTTGATGATTGCCCTCAAACCCGATGGGACTTTCACGGTAGAAGAGGAAAAGGATCCCCATCCCTATCTTGGCCGGACAGAGACTACCGCCGAACGCCACCACCTTCCTCACATGGAACCTCCACCGGGCCACACTCTTCTCAACACGTGAATCGAGTCATCCTTTCGGCCTCGGTGCAGTATACATTCACGGTTCGATGCAGGGACGATCGTTTGAGGAAACAAATTGAATTCAGTCCGATTTGGGCCAGTATGGTGTGCCTCAATACAGTTGGGGTCAGCTCGGTATGTCACAGCAGTTTGGTTCGGTACAGATCAGTCAGGAGCTTCTCAGATTACATCAGTTCGGTAAGATTTCTCAGTTGGGTTTGGGACGATGGTCAACTATGGATCAGTTTGAACTTCTCAGTCCCGGTAGTTTGGAATGCCTCGACAGCAACCCAGTTCAAGACAGCCAGTCCCCAGCACCGCACAAGTCTCACAAGATCCCTTCATGACCGCCTCGTGGGACTGCGAGCCCCCAATCCCACTCTCGGTCGCCCGGACTACTCCAGGATGCCACCACCGGCCTCCTATGGTACTATCTCCTCGATCTTTGGGTCAGCCAGCTCCCCAACTACAGACCACTGGATCCATGCAGCCTGACGGGACGAATCAGTTCGCAGTTCCTCAGTAGAAACAAAATCAGTACGAAATGTTTTCTCATGGTTGGGGGTACCTTGGAATGCCACAGCAAATTGGGATCCCGTCTCAGTTCGGAAATGATCAAGCCGAATCTTCACAACAACAATATAGAGTGTCGCAGCAACAGTTTGGGATGCCACCACAGTTTTGTTCGGGACAACAAAATGATGCTAGTTCAGCTGCCCCTAACACAGCTTCCACAAACCCATCTCTCACTCAGGGATCAATGGGCCAGCAAGCCCCTATCCCAGTTTCATCAGAAATCACCAGGACCGCAACATCCTCCTGGTTATGCACCCTCGCCACAACTAGCCATGCAATTCAACAATCAGGGACAACAGCCCACACTTAAGCCTACTTATGGGCCTCATTTCGGAAACCCGAGCTACCCGGCTACATCAGGCTTGCCTCCACCCTCCTTGCCAATTGAAAATCAACAGCAAGCCGCAAGGCTCTATCCCTTTGCCCAGGCTCCTACTCACACTCCCCCGGGTAGTTTGGACCAAGGACAGGTTTTCACCTACGCCCCCGGACCGGCCGTTCCCTCCACCAGTCTGCCGCCAGTTTGAATGCCATGGTTCCACCACAAGACCCTCATCTGGCCTGGTTCATGGAACAACATAAGGAAATGAAAGCGCAGATTGCCGAATTGACCGCTAAGAAATCTGCCTTCCGGCCTACAAACCCGGACTCCATTGTTCCCCTGCCCCACAAATTCGTGATCTGGACCTCTTTGACTGCATGTCCGAAGACTCATCTGGACACATATACCTTGGCAATGAAGGCGAAGGGTGCACCAATCGGCGGTTGGTGACTATTTCAGTCTCTCTTTGAAATCCAGTGCTTTAAAATGGTTCTTCCGCTTAAAACCCGAGGCCAGGGTTACATGGGACCAGGTCACCAGTGCCTTTACAGAGAAGCATAAAGCTAATTTGGAGTGGGAAACAAATAGAGTTGACCTGCAAACAACAGTGCAGCGTTCCAAGGAGAATATCAGCGACTTTTACAAGCATTGAAACCTCAAGTTGAGTAAAATGACCAACCCTCCTTCTAATGAGGAACAATTGGACATCTTTCAATCATGCCTGGAAGCCTCATTTGAGAAAGTCCCTTAGTAACTTCCCCTATTCAGATCTGCATGCGACAGTCAGTTCTGGGGCTAAAGTTTCCGCCCCTAACTCAACTCCTGTCCTACCCCAAAAGGCAAGGAAGCAACTAATTATGCGGGCCAGGATCGCAACAATGCCACTCCTCTCATGCCAAGGAAAGGTAATGTGCCCAAGCCGCGGAGCCTTAAGCTTAAAGATTTCGAAATGCCTCTGAGCAAAGCTTTTCAAGGACTTGTGAAGGAAGGTCTGACCAGACCTTTGGACAACCATCAGCCCATGGATCCTGATAGACACAACTAAACTCTGTGCTTCCCACTAGTATCATGGGCACGAAGAAGGGCGGTGTGAGAACTGATCGAAAAGGATACCCCAAGGGCCCAACACAGTCAACAATCCACTCCCTAAGAAAAACCATAGGGTGAATATGATTGAAGCCACGAACAAGCCAAGTGCCACTATGGCTAACAGTTCCCATATGGAAGACGCCCTTCGAAGGGAGGATTCTAGTTGCATAGTTGTTATCAAAGATGGGTTTCTCACTTCATGACGTAATGCTGCAATGAGTTTGGGGCCACATCAACTTCACCTCGAGATCTCTCACGTTGATCGATCGGCTTGATACTTCATCAGTATGTCAGCTTTACAGTCAAACCTTTGACTGGACCTCTGTAGTGACGCTTTGTCAAACCTGGGGCTTCATCAAATCATTCAGAGAAAGATTCCGTGGCTTTCGCCATATCTCTTCCACGGAATGGGGCTTTATCAAGTCACACCTATCTTCAGAAGAAAGGCCTAGTCACCTCAACAACTATCTTGGAGTTTCAGCTTTAGAACTTGGCATATGGCAACTCCCGGCATCATCAAAGGTTGAGAACTGGGAATCTCCTCATATCAGCATTTCGCCAAGTCATTCTCCAAATTTATGTCAAGTCACAACTAACCCAAGCGAAAGAGGGTTCATTCATATCAACATACTTTGATGCTAGAGCCCGTCAACGTCAGCTTCAAATGTCCGAGACTGAAAAGAGATTTCAATCGAGACCCGGGGTTCAAATCCAACTTCATCCCAAAATCAAAACTGACCTCATCAATGACATACAATTCAGTCAGCGACCAAAGGATATCACCCCACCGCCTCAAGCTTGTCCCCAAATAGTCCACAACACATGCAAACCCTCTCACCACATGCATCCCCACAAAAATTTCCCCAGGGCTCATGTAGCATGCAAAACATGAATCAAACAAAAAACAAAAAAAAACTAAGCGATCGCGAATCATTTTAGTTCCATACATGCATCCATCATCATAAATGTCATATGTGCATTTGTCTCTCTACTAACAAATGTAGCAATTCAAGCATGAAAGACCAGTCTTCCGTCACTACCCGAAGCCTCCTCACAGCAAGGATGGTCTCCACCGAAGCGTAATGACGGATACCTCAAGTCAACACTTTCTTGGTTCAAACCCCTCAAGCCCACGACAGCTTGTGCTCGGACACCTAAAGACGACATCAGCCTAATTCAGACACCTCAATCCTGCACCATTTTAGCCTCAGACACATTAGGACAACACCACCTTGGCTCCAGGTCTACAGTGCATCAAGTCCGTGAAGACACCTTCCGACATCTCCATTTCGGCAAAGGCGACCTCCAATGTCCACAAATGGATGAAGACAGCCTCCAGCATCTACAGTTTGGCAAAGACAAGCTTCGGCGTCTGCAACTCGCTAAAGACGACCTCCAATGTCCACAAATGGATGAAGACAGCCTCCAGCATCTACAGTTTGACAAAGACAAGCTCCGGCGTCTGCAACTTGCTAAAGACGACCTCCAATGTCCACAAATGGATGAAGACAGCCTCCAGCATCTACAGTTTGGCAAAAATAGTCCCCATGTCTATAGCTTGGCAAAGACAAGCTCCAGCATCTGCAACTTAGACAACCCCCAACATCCACAAACATATGAAGACCGCCTCCAGTGTCTACAATTCGGTCAGGGACGCCAAGTTCTCAAATACAATTCGGTCCGAGATGCCAAGTTCTCAAACGCAATTCGGTCAGGGACGCCAAGTTCTCAAATACAATTCGGTCCGAGATGCCAAGTTCTCAAACGCAAATCGGTCAGGGATGCCAAGTTCTCAAATACAATTCGGTCCGAGATGCCAAGTTCTCAAACGCAAATCGGTCAGGGACGCCCAGTTCTCAAATACAATTCGGTCCGAGACGCCAAGTTCTCAAACGTAAATCGGTCAGGGACGCCAAGTTCTCAAATACAATTCGGTCCGAGATGCCAAGTTCTCAAATGCAATTCGGTCAGGGACGTCAAGTTCTCAAATACAATTCGGTCCGAGATGCCAAGTTCTCAAACGCAAATCGGTCAGGGACGCCAAGTTCTCAAATACAATTCGGTCCGAGACGCCAAGTTCTCAAACGCAAATCGGTCAGGGATGCCCAGTTCTCAAATACAATTTGGTCCGAGACGCCAAGTTCTCAAACGCAAATCGGTCAGGGATGCCAAGTTCTCAAATACAATTCGGTCCGAGATGCCAAGTTCTCAAATGTGAATGGGTCAGGGACGTCAAGTTCTCAAATGTAATTCGATCAGAGACACCAAAGGCTAGTAGGTCAGGGATGCCAAGTTTTCAAATGCCAATCGGTCAGAGGTACCCCACGCCCCTAAATGTTTCAACATCTCGATCAGATACATCAAGACTCTCAGCACTATCAACTACCACACAGCCCCCGTGACTTGCTCTCCTGCAGGTAAGCACAGCAAAGGTACGTTAGTCCCTCAACATATCTCAAAATATGCATACATTCACAAATGTTGCATGATTACCCATAGCTTTAGCTATCTCTATCTCCGCAAATAGCGAGGGAAGCTTTACAGCCTCCGAATTATCAAAAGGCCCAGGATCCTAGACCTGTTCCTAACTGTCCAGTAGATTACGAACTACGTCCAGGCTTGATTCCCACTCGGGATACGTAGGCAACCTACCATAGGTCCAGCCGCTTGACCAACACGGTCACCCTTTTCCCCGATAATCATCGTAAGCTCTAATCTTCCCCTGCGAGAATGCCCTCAAATAGTCTCCCTCAACCTCGATTTAGGTTCATACTCCTGAACTGAGCCCTCATTTAGGTTCATACAATAGAACTAAACCTCAACTTAGGTTCATCCCTGACAAAAGGCAACGGAATTCCGTCTCTTTCACCTCCGGCAGCAAACGTAAGACCGATCCCTTCAAATGAAGTCCACCAAAAGACTGTCTATCCCCTCGAAGTCTGTCCCCAATGAAAGGATACGTACATCGAAGGAAATCGTTTCAAAACAAGTTGTCACCTCCAGATCACCCATCATCAAGGTTCAAGGCACCTAAAACGCCATCATCAAGGTTTGAGGCACCTAAGATGCCATCACCAAGGTTTGAGGCACCTAAGACGCCATCATCAAGGTTCAAGGCACCTAAGACGCCATCACCAAGGTTCGAGGCACCCATGAAGCCATCATCAAGGTTTGAGGCACCTAAGACGCCATCACCAAGGTTCGAGGCACCCAAGACGCCATCATCAAGGTTCGAGGCACCTAAGACGCCATCATCAAGGTTCGAGGCACCTAAGACGCCATCATCAAGGGTCAAGGCACCTAAGACGCCATCATCAAGGGTCAAGGCACCTAAGACGCCATCATTAAGGATTGAGGCACCTAAAACGCTATCACACACAACACTAGGAAAGCAATAAATCGCAATCATCCCCTAATTCGACAAACCGAAATCATTACCAGGGCGACTCCCCAAAAATAGTCAAACCATAGGGCGACTTCTCAAAAATAGTCAAATCATAGGGCGACTTCCAATAAATAGTCAAATCATAGGGCGACTTCCCCAAAATAGTCAAAACCCTAGGGCGATTTTCCCAAAATAGTCAAGTCTTAGGGCGACTTCCCCAAAATAGTCAAAATCATAGGGCGACTTCCCCAAAATAGTCAAATCATAGGGTGACTTCCCAAAAATAGTCAAGTCATAGGGCGACTTCCCCAAAATAGTCAAGTCATAGGGCGACTTCCCCAAAATAGTCAAAATCATAGGGCGACTTCCCCAAAATAGTCAAGTCTTAGGGCGACTTCCCCAAAATAGTCAAGTCACAGGGCGACGTCCCCAAAATAGTTAAAACCCTAGGGCGACTTCCCCAAAATAGTCAAGTCTTAGGGCGACTTCCCCAAAATAGTCAAAATCATAGGGCAACATCCCCAAAATAGTCAAATCTTAGGTTGACACCCTAAAACAGTCACTCTAGGGTCAAAGACCCGAACTACGACCGGCTTGATTCCTCTTAAGGATACGTAGGTAGCCTATCATTAGGTTCAGCCATCAGACCGAAAGTGGTCATTCCTATCCCCAGCAGAGCCAATGTACGACTCTAGCCACCAGATCGAAAATGGTCATTCCTATCATTAGGTTCAGCCACTCGATCACTTGATCATCCTGCCAAATATGGAGCCTTACTCTTATCGACGTCCCCGCTTCCTTCGAAAGCGCCGTCGCCGAGGGGCTACTGTAAGTGCTCCAATTTGAGCTTGTTAGCATCTTCGTTAGAAAATTAACGAAAGTTATAACATTACTAACATTCCTAACATTCCTAACTTTTCTAACAAAGTAAGGGTAAAATGGGCATTGCCATTTAAAGTTAAACCAAGAAAAGAATCTCAAAAAGCAAAAGAAATTGGAAAAATCCGAATTGGGCAAGTTGAAAAACAAACTGCTGGAATTTTCTGAAAATATTCCTCCTGTCCAAAGACAAGATCAGCAGATGAACAAGTGCACGCCAAAGAACCTCCTCGCGCGGATATGATTGCTTCACAGAGGGCTATAAATTGAACCCTCCTCTCTCAGTCTACACAACACAAATCACTCACAGCAACAGCACCTTGGCGAAAAATAGGGAGAAAGTAGTGGGAATTCACTTGAATTGCCACCATTTTCTCTTCAATCTTTCCCAAACCCCACTCACTCAAAATACTTTCAAAACACTCTCATACATACACCAATCCAAGTTCAAATCACCCTTTAGGAGGAGGATTAGAGAGAAAACATAGAGGACTTCATTGTTATCTACTTGTTTTCTCTTTAACCAACTCAAATCATCAACCCTAAACACTTTCAAGCCCTAAACACATTCAAGCCTTTGAATCCATTCAAACACAAAACACCAGGAAGATAGGTATAACCTCCCTCTCCTTACCCTAAAATTCATCCATGCATGCATTTTCAAACTCCAAAATGTAGTTTGTTCATCTTCTTGTCTTAGATCCAAGAAGATCACCATGGAAGTTCATCTCCATGGATGATCTTCTACAAGGATCAACATTATTTTCAAAGTGTTCTTACTTACTTGTAAAGAAAACACATTTTCAAAACCCTAAAAATCATTTTCATACATCAAATCTCTTTTTCAAAGGATAAAATTCCCCTTCCCAAGCAAATGAAGTGCTTAGTCCTAATGTACCCCAAGGATGGTTTGATATAGTTGATTCACCACTAAAATGTCAAGTGATCACTAATCAAAACCTAGGGAAATGGGTACAAGCATGGATGCAAAACCCCCTTTAAAATCATGTTTTCCTTCTTGAGAAGTTGCTGTCCAGTAGCAATTTTCTAAGACCCCAGTCCATGGTCTAATTTTTTGGACAAAGATAAACTTGAAATTTGGTACTGACTACAAAACACTTTTTGTAGCCAACATCCAGAGATTTCCATAAATATTTTTACTTTATTTTTTACGTGAGAAAAACTCCCTTTTTCAAATTTTCTTTTGAAGTTCAGATCACCAGTCTCTGGGATTCCAGATCTCATATCTGAGATTTCCAGAAGGTTTTGAGTCCTCAAATCTCCTCCAAAATGAAAAATTCTTTCACAGAAATCTTATTTGAGGTGTTTGGAACAACTTTCATTCTCTGAGTTTTCACAGATTATGAAGTTTTGAAGCCCTTAAATCTATTTCAAAATCAAGTGTCCACTGCCTTTTTCATTCTGGCAGAAGTGCTCTTCAACTTCCAAAAATCTTTTGAGTACCAAAACTCTACCCAAAAATCACACCAAAAATCATGGGATCTGAAAAAAGTCTAATAAAGAATTACCAATTTTTACTTTTCTGAGTTTCAACTTATTTTGGCCAAAACACACACACACACACACACACAAATGATTTTCAGCTTGGAAGACTCGTTTTACGAGGCATTCCGGGTGCACACTAACGTCCTTCCCGGCGTGTAACATGACCTCCGAACCCAAATCTCTAATCTCGGGCATTTTTCAAAGTTTTGGCCCTTAAAACAAAAATGGCGCGGCGACTCCGTTTTCCGGTTTTATTTGGTTTTCAAAGAAACGAAAAATCGAATTTTCCCGCGAATGGCAACATCATCACAAGAGGTAGTATTGATTACGACAGAAATATCATAGTATCATACACTACACCTTTCTGTTTCATTTTGTTTTTGCAGAAGGAAAGGAAATACACTTAGTCTTTTGCTTCTCTGTAAATGTTTCCTCATCAGTCTAATTGGGTAACCCTTCAATATACTCTAAGCCTGCAAATGGATATACTTTAAATCAATCTTGGTATTATTTATTCGATTTTGTGAATATTTATATTCAGGAGCACAGCGCAGATACGTTTATTTGCTGGTCTCAAGTACAGTTCTCCAACTCTTGTATCTGCCATCAGAAATCTAGCCCTCTAATTACGTATTTTCTTGCCATCGTGATGAGGTAGGATTCTATTTCTTACTCCCTCCATCCTATAATAAGTGTCAACGTTGACTTGTTATTGTTTTCTTAAAGAATGTTGATGTATGGAATTTTATTACCTCGCAAGATAACGAGACTATTGTAGAATAGTCAAATAAGCAAGGGCCGAGCCACAAGGACAAGTTGGTGATTTAACGAATTTAACTAGTATTCCAACAATAAAAGTAAACGATTGGGTTTGATTTGATGGTTAATAACTAAATAAGAAATTTAAACTAAATTAACAACGCAAGAAGAATATAACTAGTTCAAATGGAGAAAAAACCTAGGAATTGAAGTTTACACACATTTCCGTCCTATGTTCTTTTATAAAAATGTCAATACTTTCCAAGTGTTTATTCACAAAAATACGAACTGGGACGCTTGGATCACCATTTTTTTCAGGTTGGAAAAGCTCGATCTAAGAAGCTCTGCTGGTCTAGCAGTATCATTGGATGCAGTGGTCTCTGTATTAGGAGCCTCAGTAGCTACCTTCTATCAGGGCCCTGTTATCTTGATGTCTTCATTCCCTTTTGTCTTTCATGACCTTCATTCACAACAATCAAATTGGGCAGTTGGGGGCTTTCTCTTGGCTGTAGCTGCACTCTTGGTTTCAATATGGTACATTTTCATGGTAAATATAGCATCCTTTACAGTTCCAAGTTCCTAATTTAAAAATTTCTAAAATTCAGTTACTAACATGCAATCATGATTTGTTACCAGACAACGCTTGTTACGGAGTTCCCTGAAAAGGACACCATTGTCTTCTTTTATATCTTCTTCTGTACCATTATCACTGGAATTTTCTCTCTTCATTGAAACAAATCCAAACACATGGAAATTGGGAGGTGACATTGAGCTTATTGCTATCTTGTTATTGGTGAGAAAACCTACTTATGGTCGTATGTGTATCATCAAGTGTCCATGTATAATAACTGGAGCTAAACTGAACATATTATTTTGTGCATATACAAGCAGTTTTGGGAGTAATCAAGTTTTAGATTTACACATATCCAATGTTTTCATAGCAAAATACTAATTTATCAGCTAAACCCGATTCCCACAAGCCAGATTGGGTTCTTCAAACGTTGTTGATGAAGCTATATTTGTTGTTTAGGGAATAGTTGGGGAGTTTATTCGCATTGTTGTTAGTGCATGGTGCTTAAAGATTAAGGGGGTTGCATTCACAGTCATGTTCATGCCCCTGGGATTTGTCCTTGCAGTAATCATGGCGGTTGCATTCCTTGGGGGAGACACTTCACACTGGAAGGTATTTATGTACTTAGACATTGTCATCCCAATTAGAGTGTTTATGAACATGATTCAGGGTATATTTTCTAATATTTCAATGATGGTTTATGCAGTTTGGTTGGAGGAATAATAGTAATAGTGGGATTATATACCTTGATGTGTGGAAAAGAAAAAGAACAAGGCACAAATTTGAATTATGGAGTGGATGTGCAGGAATCATGTCCGGAGAAAGCACCTCTGCTGCTGAACAGTCACGATGATCATGGTGTTAAGAAGGTGGAATTATCTGAGGTAAGGCATTTTGGTTTCTTTTCTTACTATGCTCAAGGGTGATTTTTTGTTTACAATGCTGCCTCCCCCGTGCCTTCTGTAAACCTACCTTATGTATCTTCTTTTTACTACTTAGAATGGAGGATGTCAGAAAATATCGACAAAGTCATTTTGTTCATATGTAGAAGAAGCTGCAGATGGTAGCTTATTGAAGAACACTTCTCCACGCTCTAACCCTTACCACCAGTCCCTGTTGCTTACACACCATATCACGCTCTAACCCCTACCACCAGTCCCAGCTGCTTACACACCATATCGAACTCACCATTATCAATAGCGAGATTTAAAAACTATAACATTTTGGTGAATATCATTGACTGTCATTTCGGGCTAGATACTCTCTCCTAAAAGTGACAGTTTGAGAAAGAAATTCATGATTGCAACTTGTGTGAGCTCTCTCATTTTGTTCCAACTTTAAGATATTTCCATATGTTTGATCAAAAGAAGTGCCTCCTAATTAAAGATTTTACATCAAATAATGAGACTCAGATGATAAAAGACACAGGACACTTAGTAAAACCTTGAAAATTTCCAGACAAGAACTTGATAGGAAGAGTTTCAATGAAGAGCTGCATACTTTTATGAAAGTTGAGCATCAATGAAGAGCTGGAGACGTCAGTTCTAATAACTCATAACCGTTGGTAAATAATGTGGTTCATAACAGTGCTACACAAAAGTGGTACAAATGCCTTTATCCCTCTGACAATATTTTTTTTTTTGGATAAGTTGCAGAGTTCGTAAACTTCTTTAATATTGAGATGAATCAATTAGAGGCCTTTCTGGATGAGATCTTTATAGACTCGTGCTCCGTTTGTTTGTTTGGGGTAAATTATTTTTCGGAAAACGTTTTCCCCATTTTTCGGTGTTTGATAAGCACCGAAAAATGGAGAAAATGTTTTTCGGAAAATATTTTCCCACTTTTCTAAATAAAATGACTTACGGATTTTTCCTAAGTAAAACATTTTTCGAAAATATTAACACCTTCACACACACACAACTAACTTTTTATACACCCCCATGTTACCCGGCCTACATTAACCAACCCCTACCCCATCCCCTCATAAAAAAAAAGTTATTTATATTAAAATTAGATTTTACAATTCTCCCTCCATCACCACCACCACCACCCCGCCCCCTACCCCACTCACCACCACCCCAACTACACTCACCACCCACCCACCCACCCCCCCCCCTTCTGTCGGGTAAAAGAAATTAATCATTTTAAATTTATTTTTAACAACTCTCAACCCCACTCCACTAACCACCACCACCCCTGCCCCCCACCCCCATCGGGTAAAAAAAAATCATTTTAAATTTATTTTTAAAAACTTGCCACAAATTTCACTGACTTTCCCGGTAGTTTCCCTTAATAATAACAATGTCTTGTTGCTAATATTCAGTGATATAGAGGTGGTCCATGACAACATATTCCAACTAGCACACAGATTAAGCCAAGTAAAAGAAGTACTTAGTGTGTTCCTTCCGTCCCGGAAATATGATGTAATGTTTTATGATCTACCTAAGCTATCATCTGATAAAGGAAATTATAGTTGTGTATAGTAAGAGTATACTACATGAGTCATGAAGTCATGAAGAGGGAGCATTTATAGAAACATAATAAAAGCTTAGAAACATTGGCTCGTCAACTGTGACATTTATTTAGTGACTGGGGGAGTATATTTAACCTTCCCCTCATTTTTAGAAAATGTCAACTAACCCCCTTGAATTTTTTATTTATTTTTTTGCGGCTATGAATTAATGTATTATATGGCTGTTGATAGGTTCCAATAACTTTCGTTGATAGGGTGTACGGAACTTCCAAGCTTGGAGGATCTGAGATAGTGGAGTATCTCAAGGGCCTTATCTATCTTCTTTGTACTACATAGCGTGGAGGATGTCAGTATATGTCGGAAGAAATCATTTTTTTGTTTATAGGTAGAAGCGGCTGCAGATGGTAGCTGATTGAAGAACAACCACAAGTCCTGAACATACATATATCCGATTTGGAACTTACATTCATAAACCCTTTAGAGTAGCTGAGGAATAGGCTTTATAAGTATACATGGTTCCATGATCAAATTTGTATTACTAGAATCTGAGATTATTGCTTATTTTCCTCAAAACTGTCACTTTTGGGAAATGTATACCCCAAAATGACCAAATCCAAAGAGTATTTACATGAGAATGTTTTTGTTTTCATGGATTCTCAAGTATATCGGCGGAGAGAAGAACCGGGAAAGAAAATGATTGCATGGTGTCATGGAGTTTCTTCTCCTCCTACGTATTGTATACAATATCTCTTCTCCAGACCAATTACCGGAGACACCTGGAATCGTGTACAAATGTGGTCTTTCAGTTCCATCTCCCATTCTAACAACCAACCTCTTCTCGAATTCTTCTGGCATATTTTGAATAATTATAGTATTTTCAAATTTGAGTTCATTAGGAAGCATATCTAACTTTGAGCAATTTGAAATCCATAAATAGCAGAACAAGTCATTTCCTTGGAGCAAGATTTGGTATCTTAAGTTCACGACTGACATTAGAAGAGACCTCCTTCCTTCCCAATTGTTGTTGCTTAGCACTCTCAGCATATTCCGCTTTTTCAACTTTGATGAAATTTTTGTGGAAAATAAAAATAAAAAATAAAATATTTTTTTGGTACATAAGAAAAATAAAAATAAAAGTACAGATAAAAGAAATAAAAAACTTTTAAAAAAAATCAAACAATTTTTTTAGTACGATAAGATAATAAAATACAAAAAAAATAGATAAAAAAAATAAAAAAAGTAAAAAGTAAAATTAAGACAATTTTTTTTGGTACATTAGGGAAAATAAAAACAAAAACACATATAAAATAAAAATAAATAAATAATAAATGCAACATGCACTAGTTACTTGGATGAGATTTTTGTGGACTCAATTGGAAAAATATTGTTCAGTAGCTATTGAGCTGTACCAATAGAAGTCATTCTCACTTGGATGATATTTTTGTGGACACAATTGCAATAAACTTGTTCCATTATTATTGAGTTGAACCGATAATCATTCAACAACTTGCTACTCTATTATTGGACTTTTCTGTCCATCCACCTTGTGGTCCACAGGATTTAAATGTGAAAATCATTATACAGTTATTTACATCGAAACTGTGAAATAGAATTCTCAGTTTATAAATGATTTTTACAAGTGAAAAATAATTTTTTTTTATTTATAAATTTTGAAATATATGATAAGTAAATTGATTCGTCTTGCGATGTGATTAAAACAGTGGTTTCGGATTATTTTTTCGACTTTTAGATTTTGAGATATTGCATTTTAAATATTGTTCAATTACTATTGAGATGTACCAATATAAGTCATTCTCACTTGGATGATATTTTCGTGGACACAATTGCAATAAACTTGTTCAATTATTATTGAGTTGAAGCAATAATCCTTCAACAACTTGCTACTCTATTATTGGACTTTGTTGTTGTCTTCATTCACCATGTGGTCCACATGATTTAACCGAAACTCCTCTACAAGTTAGCAGCAATTTATTAATGCACAACATTTTGCCACACCTTCTATTGGTAGATCAACGGTCGGGATAAATTTAGATTCCCGTGAAATCCATCTCAAGAAAATAAAAATCCGATCGATCATTGATCCATCAAGAGAGGAAGTGGCAACTTTCTGGATGAGATCTTTGTAGACTCAATTGCAGAGTTTGTCAACTTCTTTACTTGGATGAGATTTTTGTGGATTCAATTGCAGAGTTTGTCAACTTCTTGAATATTGAGCCAATTAAAAAATATTCAACAACTTGCCACAAATCTCACTGACTTTCCCAGTAGTTTCCCTTAATAATAACAATGTCTTGTTGCTAATATTCAATGATATAGACGTGGTCCATGACAACCTATTCCAACTAGCACACATATTAAGCTACTCTATTATTGCATAAACTTGTTCAATTATTATTGAGTTGAACCAATAAACCTTCAACAACTTCTACTCTATTATTGAGTTGAACCAATAAACCTTCAACAAATACAAACAAAAATGGTACATAAGAATAATAAAGATAAAAATACAGATAAAATAAATAAAAAACTTTAAATGAATCAAGTTGACTTCATACCAAGTCTTTTTTTATTTATTTATTGATTATCTCATCTGAGTGCCAGTTGTAGAATTCAACAAAAACATGTTGTAGAATTCAACAAAGTAGGCTGGCTAGAGGAAAAGTAAAAAAAGACTTTGTATATGTAGTCAACTTGATTCATTCCCATCTATCTGCTAGATCTCACCCTTCTTCTTCTTTGAATCAAAAAATATCACCCTTCTTCTTCTTTCACCTGTCAGTTCTTTTTCTTCACATCTATCTGCTAGATCTCAAGTATTTTTGAAATGGAAGGAGAAACCCTTTACTCCTTTTTGATTGGAAGGCTTCATGATTTGTTGGTCCAAGAAATGGAGTATCTGCAGGCTCTGGAAGGTGTAGATGAGCTTGTAAAAGTGCTAAAAGAGATGGAAGATTTGTTAGAATACGCGCACGTTAGGAAGGATAAACGTACCAAAGAAATCATAGATTTGGCTGATCAGCTGATCGATTCCATTGAAATGTATGTCATCCGAGTTGTAAACAAGCACACTGGCATCAGAGAACGTTTGTTGCGTCCAAAAGTTTGCAAGGCTATTGAGAAGATCACAATCAAAATCAGTGACTTTATCAACAGCCAAAGTGGAGATGCGGACGCCAGCTCCTCGGATTCAAGAAGACCGTACAAAGTACAAGATCTTTCTTGTCTATTCCATGAAGAAGATTTCGTTGGGAGGGAGGAAGACATCAATAAATTGGTGTCATATCTGGTTGATCACGAAGAAAATGAGTTTCGGGTCATTTCCATTTATGGAATGGGTGGTTTAGGGAAGACCACACTTGCTCGGAAAGTGTATAACGACAAGAAAGTGTTGAGCCATTTTCAACGTTTCGCTTTTGTTTGTGTGAGCGAACAATGTCGAGCGGAAGAAATTTTGAAACATATCCTACAACAACTTTCTCATGCGAAGGAGGAAGAGATGAAGAGCATGACTCAGGGGGATGTAATTGAATCACTTCAAAGAGTACAAGTAGAGAAAAGGTGTTTGATCATTATTGACGACATTTGGTCCCTAGTTGATTGGGAAAGCCTGAATTGCGGCTTAGTTGATGAAAGCAGGGGTAGCAAAGTACTGCTTACCACTCGGATCAAGGATGTTGCAGATAAGGGATTTTGCTACTCTTTGGAGTGCTTAAGCGAAGATGAGGGCTGGGAGCTATTTCAGAAGAGAATAGGCACAGACAGAGGTTAGTTAATTATGATTATAAGAATCAAGTATAAATGTTACGTTGCTTCACCAGTTTTTTTTTTTCAATTCGTTAACTTTGGATTGTCTTTAGTTTGGAGACATTTAAGAAAGCTTTTAAGAATTATTAGTGTCTTAAATACTTAAGCGCCCTTACTGATCTTACCATGGTCCATATGACATCTTGCTTTTGCGTGAGAAATAGAACCTGGTAATTGACATGGGAAGAAAATAATGAATTTCCCTACATTAATAAAGTATGTACTCATTATTATTTATAAAATTATGTAATCATAATTATATCTTTGTTAATGTATGTTTTTTTTCCTTTTTTTCCTTATAGATCCTGAAATAGAGAAAAGGAAGGAAGAGCTGGGAAGGAAAATGATTGCTTGGTGTAGAGGTAATCCCCTAGCTGTGTGTGTTCTCCGGGGGGTTTTAGTTACAAAAGGCAGCCTACAGGAGTGGAGAAGGTTTTATGAAAGCAGAACATGGGGCGGAGAGGTGTATCAACAATTCATGGAGGAACAGTTATTATTTAGTTACAATGAGTTACCATACCAGCTAAGGCCATGCTTTCTTTACATGGCAAGTCTTCTTGAGGACGAGGAGATAGAGGTGGAGACGTTGTACATGTTATGGGATGCTGAAGGCATGATATTGTCAAAGGACAGACAAGAAGGAGAAACAAATATGGATGTAGCAGAGAGATATTTGGGTGAATTAGTGGGAAGATGCATGATTGAAGCAAAATTAGATGAGGCGCATCCTAACACTAAGAGGAGGTACAAGCTTTGTGGGCTTCATGATCTAATGAGAAAATTATGTTTGTCAATAGTTAAAAAGGAAGATTATCTCGAGGTCCATGACTATCGTGGTCGTAAAGATGATGAAGTCTTGGGGTTTCATTCCTCTTTTTCAGGGAATAATACTAAGTTATCTCCTAGGCAAGTCTTGTATCTTCGCTGGGAACATGATTTCATTGATCAGGATGATAAACACAATGCAACTGGGCATGTGAGGTCGCTTATGTTCAAACATGGACGTGCGAGGAAATTATCCAAGTTGAAGAAGTTGAATTTGCTGAGAGTACTAAGCTTTGATGGTACCTCAATTGGGGAGGAAGATATTACCAATGAGCTCATCCACCTTAGATACTTAAGCCTTAACAGGTGTTCAATAGAATGCCTTCCATCATCCATATATGACTTTATATACTTGCAAACTCTAGATATGCGAGCATATAATATAGGTGATGACTATAGGATACCAAATCTTGCTCTAAGAAAATTGAAAGGATTGAAGCATCTATTTCTTCCTAAGAAATGGAACTATAAGGTGATCCCAAAATTTTCCAAACTGAGACTTGATGGATTGACCAAGTTGGAGACGCTAGTAAACCTTTCAATGATGTGCGAGATGGAAGATGTCATTCATATCACCAATCTCAGAAGACTAGAATGTACGATTTGTATCTCAAGTTAGGATGATGGTAAGAAGATGAAGGAATTCATGAATAAAGTGAATTTGGATCGGTTGCGGCACTCATCACTTGCAATTGAACTGGTCAATCCAAAGGTAGAGATGTACTCGGATGTTTTAAGAGGACAAATTCCTGAATGTTGTGAAGAAATTTTGCATAATTTGAGGATAAAAGGGGTGACAGGTAAGTTATTACCTGAATTTTCCAAATTTAGTCGCCTCACTTATTTGGAATTGAGAGAATTTGAGGTAGAAGAAGACCCTATGCCGACACTGGAGAAACTCTCAAACCTAGAGCACCTCAGATTAGTAGTTGGGAAATTGAAGGGAAAGGAAATGACTTGTTCTTCAACTGGTTTTCCCAAACTTAAGGTTTTGGATTTACGTTACCTGGAAAACTTGGAGAAGTGGTGTGTTAAAGAAGGTGCCATGCCCAATCTCCTCCGTGTATGGATTTGGGGATGCTCAAAGTTAGAGATGCTTCCTGAGGAACTGAAATTCATTTCAACCCTCGAGGAGTTAGTGATCGAGGATATGCCAGAAGAATTCAAGAGGATATGCAAGAGGGATTTTGAAGAATTCAAGAGGATATGCTTTTATTGAAGAGGATAGAGAAAGGAATCGTTTCATATTTTTATATTTTTATTTTATTTTTTATTTGTAAAAATTGATTTTTTTCTTAAACTAAAAAAATAAAAAAATTATATTCGTAATAAGCGTTTGGAATGAAGCGCGCTTTGATACGAAGAAACTTCGTTGAGTGCTAATACCTCAAAAAGACGGACAATTGTCCTTCTATCAAACGACATTTAGCGGCACCGGCGGTGGCGAACCGCACCTCCACATCCGTCGTCCGGCTACCAGATCCCAATTCATCTCACCGTCGTCCATTCACATGTTATGTTCTGACTTTTAGGGTTTTGTTCAGGACCCTAATTATGCTGAAGTCAATGTGAGTTTATTCCCACTTTCATCTTCTTCTTTTTTCACAACTAAATTCTAAGCTCTGTAATTGGATTTTGTGGAGCAATTTTCAATTTTTACAAAATATTATCTTTTTTTCTTCAAAACCCAAATGCAAAACTTGGAATTTGAGTTAAAAAGCATACCTTTCATATTATGTCGATTCAATTCCATATATCTTTTTTTTCTCCAAAATATTATCTTTTTTTTCTCCAATTTATAGCATTGGAAATTCAAATTATTGTTGTGTTTGAACAGAAAGAAGCTCCGTTTGCGGTTGATTGTAACTTCCTTTCGCCAATCAAATGTAGCTGCATTTGTATGTCTTTTCACTTTTGTATTCATTTTATTCAAGAGTGATATTTTGTCTGTTGTATGCTCTTATTTCTGTAAGTTACTTCCAAGATTATGGATACAAAGTAGTCATTGGCCCTATAATGAATGTCAGGTCATAAAGCTTCAGCATGTAAGAAAGTGAAATATGTGCCTCTGAAAAATTCACGATATTGTGGTACTTCCCTCTGGTTCGAACGAGTGTCCTAAGTTTTTTCCTAAAAGTTGTCCCTTATGAAAATGAAAATTTAACAGCGACATATATAAGTGATTATCTACATCTACATTAAACCATTCCAAATGCACATGTGAACATGATAAGTATCGAGGTGCATTCAGTAATTTTGTTAGAAAATAGTCGCTCAATCTTGGGTGGGAAAAGTACTCTCCCTCTTGTGCATGTACATGGGATATAGAAAATTCTAAGGGGCCGCTTGGTAACCCGATAAAAGACTGGATATGATAAATAATACCGGATAGGGTTGTTTGGTACGATTTTAAACTTTTTGATTAATTAGAAGGGTGTGGCCGATAAGGGGCTTATCCCCTTATTATTTATCCCTTGAAAGGGGGTGGTGTTATTAATACGGGGATTATTAGTATGGGGATGAATAACCATGCTTATCCTTATCTTGCTTATCCTTATCTTGCTACCAAACGAGCCCTAAAAATTTAGTTACCCTACCACAGTACCACTTCATTGTTGTATTGTATAACACTTATACATTTGTTGTTGTAGTTTATACTAACATGATAAGCATTCTGTTTTTCCTTTTAAATTACTGTAAAAGAAAGTGGGTAAGTTAGGACACTGGTTCATTGATGTGTTTAGTGTATAATACATCAGTGCATTCTGTTTTTCTGTAAGTGTAGCATTATGAGGTTCATTTTAAGATAGAGGTAGTATTACTCATACAGAATTGATGTTATCATGTAGGGAGGAAGGAATGTAATTCGCAAAGTGAATGAGTGGAGAAGTTTCTCAACCTTATATGGTATGGCTAAATGCTTGATTTTGGTTAGTGAACATTTACCAAATGCATGTGATTGGCTAAAATGTAGACGTGGATCCAAGGTATCCACTCACATGATTTGGTAAACTTTTTGTTGCAAAAATTTAGTAACTGTCAATTCATTCTCGATTTTTTCTATCTCGAGTTATTGATAGTGATAGGGTTATTGAGAATGACAGATCTTTTACAATGCGGCTCATTGTAATTCAACGTATGGGAGGGATTCTATCGCATGGTCGTGGCAGCTTCAAATCGTGAATGCACTTCGTTCGGGCGAGAGAAGCATAGCGTCGAGTCTGCTGTCAAATCTCATCAACATGAGTCACTCGTTTACAGCAGATGATTTCGTTTATATTCTTGAATATTGTGCACGGACACCTGATCCATTTGGTAGGCTCCCTGATAAATAATGAGTTTTGGCCTTTCTGTTTAGGTGCTTTTATTTCTTGAGTTTTAATGCATGGTTTAGACTTCCTTTATGCAACATATGATTGCTAACACTTATGGGTCACTATTTTGCAGGGTAAAATAGAACATATCTATTCTGGGTGTTTATTACATATGATGGCCAGAGTAGCTGACAATCTTTTCAACAATATTATGTGTGTAGTTGTGTATATAGGTTCTAAGAATGAATATGTCCCTGATGTGAATGTAAGTGAGTGTGCTTATGATGTAAGGACCATGACAACAGAGAATGCTTTGAGTAGATGTTAATTGACCAGTGCTCAACTTTGCTCGACTATTAATTGTTACCGTATTTGCTTAACAAAGTAACATACTAAGCCTCTAACTGTGCGGGGCCCTTTTCTTCTGAAACTTCGTTCCCATCATGAGAAAGTGTATCCATGATATCATTAACAAAACGTGCTTCTTTGTTTGTGCAGTTTGTGATGGAAACTTTTGGAACAATGAGGGAAAAAGAGGTTGAAATTGTTGGTGATTTTATATCATCAACTTATTTTATTGTAATGGTGATTTACTAAGAGATCAATGTGATTCGTATTAGACTCGGATACGAGTAAGGGAAAGTGTGGAGTACACACTCGTTTGAGCTAAAACGAAGTCAACCTCGATAAAGAAGTAAAAGTTAAAAGGTAGCACATTTTGCTGATGTGCTCGGCCGAGCAGAGTCCTTGACTCGGCCGAGCAGAGCTTAGCAAATTGGCCAAAGTTTCTGGAGTGTCTTGCTCGGCCGAGGCTTGTGCCTGCTCGGCCGAGCAAGATAACAACACGGCCGTGCAGCTCATAAGACACGGCCGTGCGCACTTGGCTAAATTCAAATGGACATGTGTGCTCGGCCGAGCGAGTCCCTTGACTCGGCCGAGCGGTTCCCGAACAAAGTGCCGGTTCAAACCGAAAAGTCATATCTCTTGGCTAAAGTTATGTCTTTTGGTTATACCTTTTAACTCATACCTCTCCATCTGTATAAATACAGGGATTGATCTCAGTTGTACATACATGAAAAACACAAGAGTGAATTACAACAATATAACGAAAGCAATCAATTCTCAAGGTTTTGATTTGTTCTCTTTGCCTAGAAAACAAATTGCGTGATTGTCTTATCCCAATAAGGATTTCGTGTAACCCAGGCAATAAGGGTCGAAATACTTTATTCGGAAAGTGGATTATACACGATTCAATCATATATCCGGAAGCACCATTAGTATCAAAGACCCTAATTCCCCTACAAACGAATAAAGTATTTGGTGATACTCATGGCTGGTGGAAGTACTGTGAAGGAGATGACAACAAAGTTTGGAAAGCTAGACAAGTTTGAAGGGCAAGATTTCAGACGTTGGCAAAAGAAGATGCACTTCCTTTTGACAACATTAAAGGTGGTGTATGTTCTTTCTACCCCTATTCCGGAATTGCTTGAAGATGACAACTTGGAGGCAATCAGACGTAGATCAAAGTGGGAAAACGACGACTACATCTGCAGAGGACACATATTAAACGGTATGTCTGATTCTCTCTTGGACATCTATCAAAATGAGGAATCTGCAAAAGAGTTATGGGATTCTCTTGAATCCAAGTACATGGCAGAGGATGCTTCTAGTAAGAAGTTCCTTGTGAGTAATTTTAATAATTACAAGATGGTCGATTCAAGACCTGTCATGGAACAGTTCAATGAACTCCTTAGAATCCTTGGACAATATACACAACACGGATTGAAGATGGATGAGTCAATATCGGTTTCAAGTGTGATTGATAAGTTGCCTCCCTCCTGGAAGGATTTCAAACACACTTTGAAACATGGTAAAGACGATCTGTCTTTGGTTCAACTTGGTAGTCACTTGCGCATAGAGGAATCTCTTAGGGCGCAAGAGGATGACAAAGGCAAAGGAAAAGAAGTTGCTGGACCCTCGGTCAATATGATTGATGAGGGTGGAAACAATAAAAACAAAGGAAAGAAACGTAGTTTTAATGACAATGGTTCTGGTTCCAACAAGAAGCCTAAATTGGCATGTTGGAAGTGTGGCAAAACTGGTCACTTTAAGAAAGATTGTCGTGTTGGAAACAACAAGAAAGGCGCAAGCACAAGTGGTTCGGGAAAGGGGTCTAAGGACCATTCTGAAGACCAAGGATGATGCTATTGCGTGGTGGATTGATTCCGGTGCCACAACTCATGTTTGAAGATCGTTGTTGGTTTAAGATATATGAACCAATGGAAGACAAATATGTTCTTTACATGGG
The DNA here is from genome assembly GCA_022495995.1 of Adenophora triphylla var. japonica. Classification (NCBI taxonomy): domain Eukaryota; kingdom Viridiplantae; phylum Streptophyta; class Magnoliopsida; order Asterales; family Campanulaceae; genus Adenophora; species Adenophora triphylla. The sequence goes on from JAFEMH010002782.1 coordinate 165,398, forward strand.
TGATGACCATTCCGCTCCTATTCAAGGAAAAGAAGTGTGGTGTTGGAATTCAGTTCGGGAAAAACTATTTCTTTGTTTAAAGTATTGTATGTAATAAAACTTCATTTCTGGTCCTGTATTGAACAAGTGTGGATACAAACAAGTATATGAATCCGATAAGTATACCTTATCGAAGTCTGGTGTATTTGTAGGATTTGGTTATAATGGGATATTTATGTTGAATTTAAATAAAATTCCTAGTTCTATTTATATGATTTCTTCTGTTGTTATCAATTCTTCATAATGGCATGCTCGGTGGAAAATGTAATATTTCGAAAGACTTTCAATTCTTAATGTAAGATTATCCCATTTTGAACATAGTCACCATCATTTGATGCGTTGTGAGTTTGTTCAAATGCATAGCCACGCATTTAATAATGTGTTGTGAGTATGCGGATCTACTTGCTTTGGTTGAATATTTATTCACCATTAAGTTAAGAATTGATAAGTATTTCGGATGAATTTCAAATGAATGATCATTTGATTGAGGTAGGGATCAAGAGATCAATTTGAATCTCAATACTCTTACTGTTATAGTATAGAGGAGGATCCAAGAACCTATGATGAAGCAATAAAATCTCGAGACGCTGGTTTTTGGAAAGAAGCCATCGATGATGAGATTGGTTCTATTGTGGAAAATAATACATGGGTCTTGCTCGATTTACCACCAGCCGTAAACCTTTGGGGTGCAAATGGATCTTCAAAAAGAAGATGAAAGTCGATGGAACAATTGACAAGTTTAAAGCTCGATTGGTAATCCAAGGCTTTAGACAAAAGGAAGGGATCGATTACTTCGATACCTATGCACCGGTTGCTCGTATCACTACTATTAGATTTCGATAGCTTTGGCGGCTATTCGTAATCTATTGATCCATCAAATGGATGTCAAACAAAGATTTCTAAATGGTGATTTAGAAGAAGAAGTGTATATGAAACAACCAGAAGGTTTTGTTATGCCAGGTAATGAGCATAAGGTATGTAAGTTAATTAAGTCATTGTATGGGCTGAAGCAAGCACCTAAGCAGTGGCATCAAAAGTTTGATGAGGTTGTTTTGTCGAATGGGTTTGTATTAAATCAGTCCGACAAATGTGTATATAGCAGATTTGATGAAACCGGTAAAGGTATAATCATCTGCCTATATGTTGATGACATGCTGATTTTTGGCACTGACCAAAAAGTAGTTGATAAAACTAAGAAGTTTTTATCATCAAAGTTTTCTATGAAGGACATGGGAGAAGCCGATGTTATTCTTGGTATAAAGATTAAACGGATGAACAAGGGAATCGCAATTTCACAATCTCATTATGTTGAGAAAATTCTCAAGAGGTTTAATTGTGAAGATTGTTCTAAGATTAGTACTCCCATGGATCCAACTGAGAAACTTGTGTCTAATACTGGTAAACCTGTGTCACAGCTTGAATACTCAAAAGCCATTGGCGCTTGATGTATGCTATGACGGGCACTCGACCCGATATTGCATATGCGGTAGGAAGATTGAGTAGGTTAAACACTAGTAACCCTAGTAAACAACATTGGCATGCTATAACAAGGGTGTTCAAGTACTTAAAAGGTACTATGGACTATGGTTTATATTATAGTGGACATCCTTCTATTTTAGAAGGTTACACAGATGCCGCTTGGATCAACCAAGAAGATTCATCTTCTACGAGTGGTTGGGTGTTCTTGCTTGGAGGAGGTGCCATTTCTTGGGCTTCTAAAAAGCGTACATGTATTACACATTCTACAATGGAATCTCGAGTTTGTAGCATTGTCGCCGCCGGAAAAGAAGCGGAGTGGCTTCGGAACTTGATATATGAGATTCCATTATGGCCAAAACCGATATCACCAATGTCTATCCATTGTGATAGTGCCGCCACTTTGGCTAGGGCCTATAGTCAAATTTATAATGGCAAGTCTAGACACTTGGGTGTCGACATAGTATGATTCGGGAGTTAATCATGAATGGTGTGATATCGCTGAGTTTGTTCGGTCGCAACAAAATTTGGCCGACCACTTGACGAAGGGGTTAGCCAGAGACTTGGTAAATAAGTCTCGCAATGGGAATGGGATTAAAGTCCATTTAATCCTCTAATTGTGAGATACCCAATTCCCTTCTAATACAACGTTAGAAGCTTGAATTCAATGTGGAAAGCTCGCAGCTTGGAGATTGGAACACATGTTATTATCTTTCCCAAGGTATGTGTTCGGACACGCAAGTAAACCTAGGTTGAAGAATATCTTCTTAATAGTTCCTTTGAAAAATTGCAAATGCGGGTGCAAGACTAAAGGAACTACCTTAATGAACATGAAGTTTTGCCGCTTCAAGAAGCTAGGACTTGGCTTCCTATATGTTCACCAATGGATATGGACACATGGCTTGTAAAGTGTCAAGATTAAACAAAGAGAATTGTACTGAACTTATGTGTATAGTATCTTCAGGTATTCATATGAGTTGACGGGTTCAATCGTTACGACACCCCGATTCTCGAGTATTTGAAATGTGTATTATACTAAGATGAAAATTCAATCGCAAGACATTTTCATTTATGCATTCGTTTGTTTCGTTATTTATAAAAGTTTAGTAAATCAAAGGATTACATTAAAATGGAGGGGATTTGTTGGTGATTTTATATCATCAACTTATTTTATTGTAATGGTGATTTACTAAGAGATCAATGTGATTCGTATTAGACTCGGATACGAGTAAGGGAAAGTGTGGAGTACACACTCGTTTGAGCTAAAACGAAGTCAACCTCGATAAAGAAGTAAAAGTTAAAAGGTAGCACATTTTGCTGATGTGCTCGGCCGAGCAGAGTCCTTGACTCGGCCGAGCAGAGCTTAGCAAATTGGCCAAAGTTTCTGGAGTGTCTTGCTCGGCCGAGGCTTGTGCATGCTCGGCCGAGCAGTATGAACAACACGGCCGTGCAGTTCATAAGACACGGCCGTGCAGCTTGGCTAAATTCAAATGGACATGTGTGCTCGGCGAGCGAGTCCTCGACTCGGCCGAGCGGTTCTGAACAGTGCCGCTCAAACTGAAAAGTCATATCTCTTGGCTAAAGTTATGTCTTTTGGTTATACCTTTTAACTCATACCTCTCCATCTGTATAAATACAGGGATTGATCTCAGTTGTACATACATGAAAAACACAAGAGTGAATTACAACAATATAACGAAAGCAATCAATTCTCAAGGTTTTGATTTGTTCTCTTTGCCTAGAAAACAAATTGCGTGATTGTCTTATCCCAATAAGGATTTCGTGTAACCCAGGCAATAAGGGTCGAAATACTTTATTCGGAAAGTGGATTATACACGATTCAATCATATATCCGGAAGCACCATTAGTATCAAAGACCCTAATTCCCCTACAGAAATGAACAACAAAGGCCATCTTTTAATCATCCAAGCACTTTCTAAAGGAGGCTATGTAGAGGAGGTGTGATGTCAGTCATTTTCTACATTTTACTTCTGGTGATTTACTTGTTTCAGTATATCTTTATTATTCTTTGATTTCAAAAAAACCTGCATTGTGTGTTATTTGTCAAATTAATTACGCAATTATGAAATCATGACCTCAAGTTAAGGAGAGAAATTTTCTGTTGTTCGTTTACAAACGTTTATTATGATATCTTTCGAGTAATATCTAACTTATTATGTATGTGGGTTCTCTCTTATTCATGCTTGGAGGAAAATAATACGCAGCACAAGTAGAATTTCAGTGTTTCTAAACCTGTTACTTTGTCGTAGGGTTAGCTATCTAGCTAAACCAGATTTTTATTTCAGATTGGGGCATTTCTAATTGGTCAAACATTTTTATTTCTTTTTCACAAAGTTGTATTGAAAAATTAAAGGTTAGCAATCGTTTTACATATTGCCTAGAAACAAGCAAGTGTAGTTTGATAAGAAGATAAGGTATTAGAGGGATTTATCTTTCGAATAAGTGTGTTTTGTGTAAATTGGTTGATGAGGAGTGAATATCTTATCTAGTTCCCAAGCGGTGATTCTGGAGCTACAATTTGTATCCATGTAACATTATTTTACTTTAGGCTTATGGAAATCCAATATTTCTTCCCAACATTAAATGTTCAGTGCAGAACTTGAAGGGGGTTTTACTTCTATTACCATTATTTGAGTTTTCATTTAATTTACTTTTTAGGCTTGGCGCGAGGAGGGGGGGTGAAAAATTTATTAAGTTAACACTATAATTGAGAAAGTTGAAATTTATATGATCTTTGGTATATTGTTGCTCTTGAACCATACACTGGTTTGGCCAAATCAAATTGAGCAGAATTTGTCTCTTGTATCTTCCTGTTCTTTGATCATATTGTCGTGGAAGAAGGTTTTGATGTCCAACGGTCTTGACTCTAAATTTATTCCTCCAGCTTGCAGTTTTGCAGCAAAATCTTTCTGCAGTCCATTGTATCTGGGAGGAGTGTACCAAATACTACAGTCTTAACATTATATCTCTTCGTAAATTCATACGGTCCTTTACAAGATTAGGAGATTTGAAATCCGCTTTTGGAGCTTTACAGCAGATGGTCGCTTTGGTTGGTCGAGGAGGATTTAATATCTCTAAAACTGTTCAAGATGAAACTTCTGTTCCTTCGGTGTATGAAAACTATGAGAATGCAGAAAGTCTGGCAGGTAGCACAGAGCTTTACACGACTAGTAACGCTAAAATGAAAGAAGTCAATAGTGCTGGATTACATGGACAAGTAAGCCTGTGATGAAGCTCTTGAGATGGTCCTTTAGTGACTTGATATATGCATGTGCAAAAGCTAAAGATTGTGAGCTTGCGCCATCCTGGTTAGTAAGTATTTAATGAAACGAGATCTTCAAGTCAAACTTATCATTTTTTGCTTTATGATGCCCTTTCTTCTTCCTGATTCTGCTTAGTGAAATAGTGACTCTAGGCATAGAGAATATTCCAGTCTGTTTTTTTGTAGTTCATATTGTGAATGTGATCATAGTTTATAATTACATCTCTTCCAATTTTGCAGATCAACCCGAACGTGCCGTTCAAATTTTCGGTAAAATGAGGCGCTTGAAAGTCAAGCCTCGATATCGAGAACATATGAGCTAGTATTTTCTTTGTTTGGTAATGTGAATGCCCCATATGAAGAAGGCGATACATCATCACAAATAGATGTTGCTAAAAGGACAAGAGCTATAGAAGAGGACATGTGGCGGCATGGCATTGACCATAGTTATATATCGATTATGAACTTGGTAAACACCTTTTTTTTCTCCCTTCTTTTGTCCAACTACTATCAATTTAGAATTTTGAATAGTAAAATAAGGGCGACACGTTTGTTTATGTATTTTCTGTCTGCTTTCCTTTTTTCTCTTTTATGCTAACTACCCAAAAGACAATATTTTCATTTATGCTATCTGTGTCCCCTTGTTTATGGAATTTATCGGTAAACAATTAAATACAGCTTGGTATATTGGTATCACACTTGCTTATTCTTGGCCGTGTACAGCTGAGAGCACTTGGAACGGAAGGGATGGTAAAGGAGCTAATAGAATACTTACAGTTGGCAGAAAATCAGTTCTCACGTAGGAACTCTTCTCTAGGAACATCAATTTATAATACGGTGTTGCATTCACTCATTGACGCTGGGGAGGTAAATACTTTATACAATCTTTTTTTTTTCTCAGTTGTTCTGCCAACTGACAAACCAAATTCTTGTACTTTGTGGATACTAGCATTAATTTTATTTGTGATTCAGAGTCAGATGGCGGCCGATATATTCAAAACTATGTTATTATGTGGTCATCAGCCAGATGTAGCGACTTACACTATCGTGATTGATTGCTGCAGCATTGTCGGGTCATTCAAATATGCTTTTGCACTGCTTTCTATGATGATCTGGGATGGTTTCTATCCTCAAGTGCAAACTTATACTGATTTAATAAAGGTAATCTCAATAAAAGCCTTGCTTAATTGGAGTGGTGATAGACAATGCATATGTATTTGGGTGTTTGGAGGAATGGTTTATTTGCTGTTTTTGTGTTTTTAAATTCTTTTTTTTTTTTTTTGTCAAGAATGAAATTAGAACAGGGCTTATGGTTATGTGGAAATATCTACAATTATCTTCCTCAACTTCTTATGCTTTAATATGTTAAATACTCCCTCCCCCCTGAATAAATATCCAAATTTCATTTAGGGGACATTCTGATAATGTTTGCTCTTGTACAATTAAATGGCAAAGATGCATACATATTATTGTTATCTACTTTCTAAACATTTAGTTTTGCATGTATAAAATGACCAGTGAAAAAAAAAATGGTAAAGAAAACATTTAGGGACAAAGTTATTATTTTCAAAAAGGAAATTCATTATGGGACTTTTTTTTTTAAATGGACATTCAATTAGGGAGGTATGGAGTAGTAGATTGACCAAAGTCATCCTTCAATATGTGAGTATGTAGTTGGCATTCACATTTTCTTTCATCGACTTGCGAACCGTGGCTATACATAGTAAGAAAAATCATTTTTATTGTGGGTGTGCGGTCGCACTCTTTTGTTTTTCTTGTCGTTCTTTCTTTCTTGATCTCTTTTTTTTTTTTTTGTTATTGTTGTGTGTCTCGTAAGTGGTGACCGTGAATGTACTTGATAGACATAATGCACCTATGATATGATCTCCATGCTATTATTCTGTCTATTAGCTTGTACCGATTAAAAACTATGAAAACTAGTACCCCACATCGGGGTTGAGATGTCTGTTATTATAGAGTTGGGCACGGAGAGAGTGTACTGGATGGTTTAACAACTCCTTACCATAGCAACTCATTTTGGGACCATGTTTATAGTAATTAATGCTGATCAAGCCACTATGCCATCTTGCTTGCAGACATTTCTCAACTCTTTCTTATTTGATCGTGCTCATTCTTCCATTTGCACTCAAGAGATGATAATGATCTTCATGGATACTCATCTCATCTCTGAAATTTAAAACATGAGACGGCATTAAATAATCTTTTTTTAATTTGTTCACATTCCCATGATTGGCGCTTCAAACTTCTGCATGAATACTTGCTCGTTTTATGTTGTGGAAATTGTACAAAGTTTTTTTATCACCATCCTTCTTATAGAGTAATTGGACTCTCAGATTCTGTTGGCAAATGAAGATTTTGATCAAGCATTACATCTTCTGAATCGAGGATGCTCTGAAGGGATTCAACCTGATGCTGTGTTGTTTAACACATTTCTCCAAGTAGCATGTGACAAGGTAATTTGAGCTCGCTTTCCTATCTCTATATTTATACTAGATAGATATATACATTCAGTCTGTCCATATGCATGTATTTGAATTGTACATACATACATGTGTGCAGTTTCAGGGAGTCATTTGACCCCCTTATCTTTTGACTTTTGATGGTCAACACAAGTGAACTTTGACCAAGAATTAATGTCAATTTGTTCATCCTAATGAAATTCTAAAAAATTTAGTTTTGACCCCTTTTCTTGAAGGAAAAATAACACTAAGTTGTAATTTTTACCCCCTTTCTAATTAAATCCGTAAATTATTATGTTAGTGGTTTTAGTTTTCGCAAATATACAACTAGAAATTTCAACTCGGTCTGACTGAAATGATTGAACCAGGGGAGAATAGATATAATCGAGCATCTCGTGGAGAGGATGCACGAGGAGAAGATCCAGTCAGATGCTTCAACCTGTGCTATTGTATTCACTGCATACGTGGAAAGAGGCTTCTTCACCACTGCCATGGAAGCTCTTCAGGTTCTGAGCATGCGAATGATTTCTGACGAAGATATTGCTGATGAGGAAAAAAGGAAAATCTTGGAGGACTACTTTGTTCATGCAGAAGAGTCGGAAGAGGTTGATTATCGAATACTGAAACTTTTTAAGGACTCGGAGGAAGATCTTTCCTTTGCCCTTTTGAATTTAAGATGGTGTGCTATTCATGGGAACCCGATTTCATGGGTACCCAACCAGAGTCCGTGGGCCCAAAGGCTTTCTGCTAATTACAGTTCTAGACGTTTAAGGGTGAGCTAAACTTTGTCTAAGACCTTATGAGTTGCCTAAAAGGCCCATAAAGATTTAGTAGTTGACTTGGTGCGCAGAAGAATATCGACTTTTGCTGATCTGTTTTTAGGGTAACAATAGTTATTGCTACATGAAAAGAAACACTATCCGTAACCATTTTCAAATTTTCGTAGAGATAAACAACTTATCATTAAATGGTTGATAAAAAAATATCAAAGTGCGACATTTTTCTTGGGACAGTGGAGTTTTTTTTTATTTATTTTTATCTAGGAGGATTTAGGATTTCAAAGTTACTCCCTTTTTCTCTATCACAAAATTGAAATTCAAAATTCAAACTGATATTTTTGTGTTGAATTATAGCATCAAACTACTCATCCAATTCCTCATATCTCAGTACTCTGTTTTGCTCTGTTACAATTGTAATTTAAATACCTGAAAACATCTTTTTAACAGAAAATTTTGGGGAAACATATAAAAAGTCTTGTTTTTAAAAAATTCAAGGCAAAAACTCAGTGTTTTAAGACATAAACTCGATGTTTTAGTTGCTAACCTTAACTCGGTGTTTTAACGCCTAAACTCGATGATTTAACTTCTAGGTATTTTAACGCCTAAACTCAGTGTTTTAAGCTCGAAACTCAATGTTTTACGCTCGAAACTCAAAATTAGAAAGTGGACTTTTTATAACTTATGGAGAAACAAGTTTCCCCCAAAATGGACTCTCTTTTTAATTTAATTTCCTTTTCAGTCAAATTTGATTTTGGGCCCCACTCTCCACACACCCTGATGATTTGTGTATAAAACTGAAAAAAAATAAAATGAAACCTGCATAATAATTTAAATTTATATTTCATAACTCCCCCTTTTTTCTCTCCCACAAAACTGAAATTCAACTTATATATCCAAAAATACAATATTTACTTCCAAATTCCAATTTAACCCCTCTCTCAATTGCTCTGTTTCTAATATAGGCTAACATAATTCAAAAATATTTGGTAGAAATTTGAATCTCAAAAACGGATTTCTGTATTAAATATTATTATCCTTTTTTAAGGATTTTAGATACCAAATTTTGAATCAATAAACTCCAGAATTTCCACACTCTGTTTTGTTCCTGAAAATCTTGGCTTCAAGACCTCTCCTTTGATTCTTTACCCATTCTTTCACCATGGCTAATCCAAACCAAAACCAAAACCAAAATCAAAACCAGAATCGAAACCAGAACCAAAACAGAAACCGAAACCAAAATCAAAACGGGAATGGAAACGGGAAAGATTTCACTTTGAGAGAGACAACCCCAAGCTTAGGAGGCGGAAGGGTACCCGGAAATGACAGAATCATCACCTCATTCGACCTCGTCGAGCAAATGCATTACCTCTACATCAGAGTTGTCAAAGCCAAAGAGTTGCCTCCAAAGCAAGGTGATAATCCCACTATCCTCCCTGACCCTTATGTACAAGTCAAACTCGGTAATTTCAAAGGTCAAACTAGTCATTTTGAAAACAAATCCAAACCCGAATGGAACCAAGTTTTCGCCTTCTTGAGAGACCGAATTCAATCTCAAGTTGTCGAGATCGTAGTGAAAGATAAAGATAATAGTGATGGTAGGAATGATTTCATTGGTGGGGTCGCTTTCGAGATCACCGAGGTTCCTTGTAGGGTCCCACCAGATAGTCCGTTGGCACCTCAATGGTATAGGCTTGAGAATCAAGGAGGGGAGAGGGGCCGAGGGGAGTTGATGTTGGCCGTTTGGATGGGAACACAGGCCGATGAAGCTTTCCCAGAAGCTTGGCATTTGGATGCTTCATTAGTTAGTGGCGACGGGATCACAAATATAAGGTCAAAAGTTTACTTATCCCCTAGGCTTTGGTATGTTAGAGTCAATGTAATCGAGGCTCAGGAGTTGGAGATTGGTGACCGGAATAGACAGCAGCCCGATCTTTTTGTTAAGGCCGCGTTTGTGAACTTGGTTTTGAGAACTAAAAGTTCGGTAACTAGGAATGTGAATCCGTTGTGGAACGAAGACTTGATGTTTGTTGCTGCAGAGCCTTTTGATGAACCGTTGATCTTGAGCGTGGAAGATCGAGTGGCTGCAAACAAAGAAGACGTGCTCGGAAAATGTTGTGTTTCTTTGCAGAATGTAGAAAAGAGGATGAACGATAAGCCTCCTCGAGGCCGGTGGTACCCACTAGAGAAAATTGTGACAGGTGGGGATGGACAACGAATGTCGTACAGTTGAATAGTAGGGTCCACTTGAGGGTATGTTTGGAAGGCGGGTATCACGTTCTTGATGAGTTGACTCGGTATAGTAGTGATCTTCGAGCAACTGCACGACAGTTGGGCTCGCCTAGTATTGGAGTACTCGAGTTGGGTATTTTGAATGCTCAAGGATTAGATCCGATGAAAACAAGAAACGGTCATGGGACCACTGACGCGTATTGTGTAGCGAAATACAGTCAGAAATGGATACGAACAAGAACAAGCACCGATTCCATGAACCCTAAATGGAATGAGCAATATACATGGGAAGTTTTCGATCCTTGTACTGTTATAACTATAGGAGTTTTCGACAACAACCATTTACAAGGAGTGGATAACGGAAACGGAGCAAAGGATTTGAAGATCGGAAAAGTGAGAATTCGGCTCTCGACACTCGAAACACTGACAGAGTTTACACACTTGTATCCGTTAATAGTTTTGCAGCCATCTGGTGTGAAGAAAATGGGAGGAATTCAGCTTGCAGTGAGATTTACAAGCTCATCTTGGCTCAATCTTCTTCTGACATATAAGCAACCAATGCTGCCGAAAATGCATTACGTCAGATCTATGACATCGTTTCATGACATCGTTTCAGCAAGACAGTTTACGACAGCAGTCCACACAGATAGTGTGTGAGAATGGCTCGAGCCGAGCCACCTTTGAGGAAAGAAGTTGTAGAGTATATGCTCGACGTGGGGTCCCTTATGTTGAGCGTTCGCAAAAGCAAAGCCAACTTTTTCCGTCTCGTTCAAGTTTTTTCCGGTTTAAACGTGTTTCTTGAATCGTTTTACTATATTTGCCATTGGAAAAGCCCGGTCAAGACAGTTCTTGCTCATCTGATATTCTTGGTGCTCATCTTTTACCCGAGTATAATCTTGAGCTCGGTTTTCTTCTCGTTCTTTGTTATGGGCATATGAAACTACAGATTACGGCCACGTCATCCTCCTCACATGGATATCAAGTTGTCGTTTGCTGATAGGGCCCACGTTGATGAGCTGGACGAAGAGTTTGTTAGTTTTCCGACGTCCAAAACCGGAGATGTGTTGAAAATGAGATATGATCGGTTGAGAAGTATAAGTGCGAGATTGCAGAATTTTACGGGCGATTTGGTTACGCAAGGGGAGAGGTTTCATAACTTGCTGAGCTGGCGGGACACGAGAGCTACCGGGATGTTTCTTGGGTTCTGCTTTGTTGCTGCTATGGTGCTTTTTGTCGTTCCGTTCCAGTTGATTGTTGCTTGTTTGGGGTGTTTTGTGATGAGGCATCCGAGGGTCCAGGATAGGCTTCCGTCTGTGCCGATAAATTTCTTCAAGAGATTGCCTGCAAGAATTGATGGTTTGTTGTGAGAAAGGTGTTGCTTGATCGGATTCTTTATGTTACTTGCATAATTTATTATTATTTTTATTATTATTATTATTTTATTTTATTGCATTTTTTATATATGTAGCGGGAATTCTTGTTGCACTAGGTTAAATTTATTTATTTTATGCCACTTTTTGGGATTATTTTTTGTATTTAGTTGAGATGTTTGTTATGTTTGGATCTGTTTTTGAAATATTCCTGCATTGCTTATAATAGCTTAAGTTATTTATTATATCAAATATGTATAGGGCTTGCCCTTGTTGAATCCATATCCCACATAGGAAATTTATGTAAATTTCCTAGCTAACTTCTAATATACTCCCTCCGTCCCATAGAAATAGGCACTTTTTGGCTTGACACGGGAATTAAGGTAAAAGGTGAGAAAGGTGATGTATTGTGAGTGTAGATGGTTGGGTAGGAGAGAGAAAGTGGAGTAAGTGGGTAATGGTTGTGAGTAGAGAGAAGTGGGTCTCATTTCCATTTTAGGAAAGTGAAGATTATTGTGGGACGTCCAAAATGGGTCTTTTTGCAGATTATCGTGGGACGGAGGGAGTATATAATATTCAAAGTTGATCCTCCTGATCAATTGATTTTGAAATGGAATATCAAACTTTATTATTGTATCAAAGCGTGTCCTATATATATGTGCGAGCCCAAAGTTGGGCCCCAATAATTTAGCTCAGCACCCATCCAACTTTATGTCCACGACAAAGCTCAAAGTTTGGCTATGCGTGCATGAAGAGGCGTATTGAAACATATCTCACATCGGAAATTAACTAGTCTAGCAAGCCTTCAATATATAGAGATCCAGAGCTACTATTCTCATAAACGATTGGTTTTGAAATGCAACCCCAGACTTCATTAGCCCTCTGGTTCAACTAGTTTCTGAATGTTGGTTGAATTGATTTTGCAGCTTTTGGTTATGGTTAATGTCATACTGCCCACACGAGGTTTGTCCTAAATTCAATGTCCACATGAATTTTATACTAAATCTAGCTAGTGTGCACCTGAGATCTGTCCTAATTCCAGTGCTAAAGTGCTAAATAATTCATGTAGCTAAAGTGTTTCAAATACCCAGTAGCTTTTGAGAGGGCAAAAGTGTTTCCATCACATTTCTGATATATCTAAATAATTCATGTAGCTAAAGTGCTAAATAATTCATGTAGCTAAAGTGCAGTATTTTCGTTATGAAGAACTAACCCATTATCCATGATGGCCAACCGAACTTCTTCATATATAAGTAAAACTCATTCTTTGGAAGAAAATGTAACGCCCGGTGATCGATTGTTGTGGTGCTCCATTCTCCATTCATTTTTATAATAAAATGCTCCAGGTTTTTCTAAATATTTTCACCAGGAGGTAACTCTGCTAGCTTTGGTGGAGAGCCAAGTACTCTTTCCATATCAAAACGAACTTCAATGTTACGAAGACTATATCCGACCACCATCAACCAATATAGCAGCTTCCCAAGTTCTGCTGCACTTGTCTCCGTAACACTCGTCTGTCAAACCACATGAAGGTTGTCAAAGCCAATAATAATGGATATTATACTCCAACATTATAAAACATGTTCTAATTCAGAAAACAGAATCCCATTGGTCAATTAAGGAAACAAGAGTCAATTGTTTGCAATTACAAGTTGTGTCTAAAATGATGGTAATAATTTGAGGTATTTGAAAGAGGTAAACTTCGTTTTTGTCCTTTGTCCACTATAATTTGAGGGTACTTTTATTCTAACTATTCTGATTTTTTATTAGGGGAAATGAAAAATCAGGATCCAATGTTTAGGGGATTGTGCCAATCGGGGTTTGATGTTCCAATTTTGTAAATTTAGGGTTCAAAGTTACCAACGTTGGCCAGTTAGGGGTTTATTGACGAAATTGCTAACAAAAACAATTAAATCACACGTCCCTCGCATGTGTGACTTAACTGGGGTTATTTTTAATGAAAATATCAATGCTTTTGGCATTGTCATCAATAATTTTCACAAGAGAAATGATGAAAGGCCAAGGGAGAAAAAAAATAACCCCAGTTAAGTCACACTTGTCAATTTAATTGGGGTTTGTTAGCGATCTTGAAAAAAAAAAATGATTAACGTTGCTATCTTTGAACCCTAAATTGCCAAAAGTAGAACATCATACCCTGATTGGGACACTTTCCCTAAACTTCGGACCCTGATTAGTCTTTTTCCCTTTTCATCAACATAAAAACGACCGTACTATGAAAAATCTATCATCTTGGTTCGGAAATTGCAGCCATAGGGCACGAATTTAGGACCGGGATGGTAGGTTCCCAAAGTATTGCGGTTTATATGCTAATAAAAAAAGCATAATGGTTAAGGTGAATGTCGGATAATAGTACAATGGCAAATGGGATTCTTTGGGTGAACGGAGGTAGCATCAACAAATCATAAATTCATGTATGCTAATTTGAGTTTTAGAAGATTTAACACTTTCTCCACATAAATTAGTAAAAAAGCAACTATATATGCAGAACTCTCCCAACAAAAAGCGTCAACTCCCTAACCTTCAGATTCTGAGGTTCAAGAGTCTTAAGATTGTCCAACACTTCATTTGGTCCATTTGCAGACATTCTTCCTACTTGACGGTTGAGCTCCTCAATTTCCCCTTCAAGTAACTCAATCTACTTAACTGCATCTATTTTCTCAGGACCGGAAACATTATTCCACCTGATTACTTCCCCGGTCACTTTTTTCTGCGTCCCTGGTGCAAAATCAGGCACATCCTGTGAAGTGGGAGCAAAACTAGAGACCATAGTTGCGAAAGGCTAGCGCCTCTCTCGCCCGCCTCGCCGTTTTGGCGCCTTTAGGGGTCGACCGCCTTTTGATTTTATGGCGGGCTGTTGTGCGCCTTTTAGCCAGGCAAGGCATTTCTCGGTTATGGTGAGAGGCGTGGGAGTCCGCCTTTGTTATTAATAGGTATAATAGGGGTATGTGTAGTGTTAAGAAATTAAGTGTGATAAATAACAAATTAGAACGACGACAAAGGAGTGGGACAAAAACACTACAAATAGCTTGCTTTACTCAAAATTTTATAGGGAGGTTCGCAAATTTTAATATGTTTACTAATTTAATTTGTTTTTTCGCTTTACTTTCGGTCTCCTTAGTCATTTGAAGTTTTAACTACATCGTATGTTCATCACTAGGTATGAATTATACATTTGAAATTATATATTCGAATTCACCTATTTCAAGCTTTTAAACGACTACTTGTTTACTGATTTGAACATAAAATGTGTTTTTTGTCTTAGAATTCTCACTTTTGGGTGTTTTAGTTGTGTTAAGTTGCTATTACATGTGAAATTGTGATCTTTATTTAATGCAAAATTCTTGTTCTTAACTTATTTAAGCTTTGTTTAATATATTTTACATATATATTATTTTACTATTCCTTTTGTTCTATTTTACCGCCTTGCTCGCCTTTCGGCCGCCTTTCAACCGCCTCGCCATAGGCCTTTTCTAGGATCTTCTCGCCCGCCTCTCGCCTTTCGCCTTTAACAACTATGCTAGAGACACTGTTAGATCATAGGCAAGCACAAGTTGTTAAAAAAAAATGGAGATAGCACGAAAGGTAAAAACTATCTGAAGAGTCCACATTTAACAATTACTCATTTTGAAATGTATAATAACATGCAAGAGGTGAAAATGCCAAAATAAGTCCCCTCCTTCAAGGACAAGGTTTTGGCCAGCTACAAAAGCATTGTGGGTAATGAATTAATGGAGTATTTTTTAAAGATTTGGCAGATAAATAGGTGGTCATACTTAGCAAACAGATCGCATGCAATGTTTCTGAAATTCAAGGAGTAATCTTCCCTCCTAGTCTAAGAAAGGTTAATAACTACTCCCTCCGTCCCACCCAAGTGTGCACCAAATTTTCTGGCACACCGATTAAGGAATAACAATAAAATAAGGAAAAAGTAAGAGAGAGAAAAAAGTGGAGAGAGAATGTTGTGAGTGTAAAAGTAAAATAGGAGAGAGAATGAGTGGAAGGAATAGTTAGGAGAGAGAATGTTGTGAGTGTAAAAGTAAAATAGGAGAGTGAGTGGGGTAAATAGTGAAGATTCTCTTTCCATTTTGGGCAGTTCACACTCGGCTGGGACGGACCAAAAGGGAAATAAGTGTACACTCGGCTGGGACGGAGGGAGTAAATGTATACACATAAACACAATCCACATTCCCCTATCAGTGAACATGACGGGAAGCTACTGTCTTCAGCTGATACCATCCAGTAGCACAAACCATTTAGAATTCTCAACCATTCTGAACAAGGTCACCTCCTGCTACCAGCATCAACGACTCCACGAATCCCTACTAAGGCTTATAAAATGCCCCAAACACTAACCAATGACATCCTGATCTAGCACATTGAGCATTACATATTCTCTTACTTTCACATTGTGATATGCAGGCAAAAATTTTAAGGAGATTTTTTATTTTAATTATAATTTGATTCTCACGTAGTATTTCTAATAGTATTGACGGTTCTCTTCCACAGTTCTGTCATTTTGGTCTACCAGTATGCTGATGGTTATCTTAGTTATTTTAACCACAATATTTATCAGTGGTTTTGGTTTATATCAGTTGTAAGGTACCCCTCTGTCCCTAAATTAATGTCCATTTTCAAGAAATTTTTGCCCCAAAATGAATATCCTTTTTGTAAAAATCTGTCCCTGAATTATTTTTTACCAAAAATTTTCACTAGACATTTTGTACTTGCTAAATATTTACACTTGGCAGCAAGTTAGCGAATAACAAAATCAGTTGAACATCAAGAATTTTATGAGAGAGGGATATGTAGTTGGATATCTACACATATACACTCGAACACACACCCAGATCCATCACACACAGATCTGGATAGAGAGTGAGAGAGAGAGAGAGAGACAGAGACAGAGAGAGAGAAAGTGTTACCTGCAGAGAGAGACAGAGACAGAGCGAGATGAGGGGTGGACGGCATAGGGTTTTGAGAGAGAAAATAGAAACAAAGGGGAAATCAAATAGTGAAAATGACGAGTATAGTCTAACAAAGCTCTTATAACTTGTAACAAGTACTCATGGTCTCCTGCTAGTTATGAATCACAGTTAACATAAATCCAGTTTGCACAGTGTAAATTTGATGAAAAAACCATTACCAAAGGTCAAATCCCAACGCAATCACAGCATCTAATGTATTTACAGATGTCAAAATTGCAACACACTTGACCATTCAGAACAAAATGTAACCATTTGTATGTACCAAGCAACAGTACATATTAAGGAGAAAGTTATAAAAAGAATCCTTCAAAAATTATATCCATTGCTTAAATTTCTAACTTTTTGTCTCATATCAACATCTGCACCCAAGTGCACTTAGATAATAATGTAATACACACCAGTACCTCCAGCTTATTCATGGCAAACAACTTGTTCAACAGAGTTATTCCCAACCAACTCTACTATAGTAGTTTCAACAACATTGCTGGAGCAATCAATTTAATTTACATCCTTCTAAAGGAGAAATAGAAACAAATAACTCAAATTGGATCAAGTTGTGTAAACTGATAAATATGGTCTAATATACTCCCTCTGTCCCAACATGAATGTCCAAAAAAATCTCAAATTTGCTCTTGATCAAGAACAAATTTGATATTTTTTTTACATTCATTTTTGGGACGGAGGGAGTAACTAATATAACTTGTCAGGGGAGTCAAGTTAGCTATGGCAGAGTTAGATCAATCAAGCTGACACACACCAACCAAGCTATGGCACCTAATGCTAAGGCTTTTATATCCCTTTACTTTCCAAGTACTTTTAGTAATACACCTTTTAAGAAAAGTGGGATCATTTGGGACTTCCATTTCAAAGGCATACTTAAATGTGAACACTTCATTATCTGGCTATTCTCGTAGTCACTTCATAAAAAGGGAATATGGGGATTGCTCAAGCAAGATCTTTCTAATGTCTACAGTGTTTGAAAAGAAGGTCCAGACTACCAAGTCTTCATAGAGTCAACCACAAATTCTGCCAGAAATGTTTAAGGATCTCATTTGCTTATGGAATACCAATGTTTAGACATTTATTTTTATTTTGGGATGGAGGGAGTACATGCTAAGCATAGTTAAAGTTGGTCATGGAACAAGAAATATGCTTAAAATTTAGCTAACAAACATCTGTCTAAACATTTTATCCGGGGAACGAATCCATTCAAAACACATGTCAAAACAAGTACAAACATATTTCAAGGGGCCAAGGAGCAAATCTATTACCTGGAGTCCGGCTCGAGAAGACCTGGAAACTGGCCTCTTCTTATCCTTATCCTTGTTAGCAGCAGCTGCTGCTGCAGCCAAAAGCCCCTTGCCTCCCTTTCCTTCCATTTTCGAGCCTGTTCATAAAAATCCATAAAACCATTGAAAATACCTTGTAATCTTCACCAAATAAACAAAATTAAAGTTGTTAACTAGGAAACCCAGGACCAAGAAAAATCAGAAAACAAAGAACAACTCAGATCTGTACATATTTGACTCAGGGGAAGAAGTCAATCGAGAGCACAGTTCAAAAAATTGAACACCATAGAACAAATCAACAAAAGGGATATCAGATCTATACAAAATAAGATCGAAAGGGAAAAAGAGAGAGGTACCTGAGTAATGATTTGGAAGCGAGAGGGATGAAATTGAGAAAGGTAGGAGAAGAGGTGAAAGAGAAAGCAGAAGGGGAAATCGTAGGTATGACGATATATTTAATGCCTTATCTT
Organism: Adenophora triphylla var. japonica; assembly: GCA_022495995.1. Lineage (NCBI taxonomy): Eukaryota > Viridiplantae > Streptophyta > Magnoliopsida > Asterales > Campanulaceae > Adenophora > Adenophora triphylla. The sequence goes on from JAFEMH010002782.1 coordinate 183,819, forward strand.
TTACGCACGCTCTCTCGCTATAATATTTGAAGTTTGAGATCCCTGAAAATGGCGGTTCGATTTTTGGTGAGAAAAGTGTTTCGAAATTTCCCCCTTCTTGTCCGAAATTGGCCTTTGAATCTCCCAAATTTTTTTTATGTACCCCGCACCAGATTTTTTGACTTCTCGTCTGACAAATGATATGCCTAGGGTTTCAATCTTTGGCAAAATTCCATTTTATTTTTATTTTTATTTTTATTTTTATTTTTATTTTTATTTTTATTTTTATTTTTATTTTTATTTTTTTCATAAATCAAATTCCATTTTAAACCATTATGAGATAAGTACATATTTATTTAATACATTATTATACATCAAATAATCAAATATATGGTATACTGCCTCCGTCCCACGTGAGTGTGGACTTATTTCTTTTTTCGTTCATCCCACGTGAGTGTGAACTATCCAAAATGGCAAAGAATATTTACTATTCCACCCACTTATTCTCTCTCCTACTTTACTTTTACACTCACAACACCAATCAACTTACTATTCATCCCACTCATTCTCTCTCCTATTTAATTTTTCATACTCACAAACACCTCCTTCCACTATTGATCTTTCTTACTTTTCCTTAATTTGTGTGTCAAAAATTTTGGTCCACACTCACCTGAAATGGAGGGAGTATCTATATTATAAATGGCACCATGCCAACTAAGCAATGAATAGTACTATGAATAGTTTCAAGTGGCAAATTTCCCATTTTGCCCTCATATATTTGTCCCTTTCCCATTTTGCCCTTTAAAAAAAATTAAGTTAAAAAAAAAAAAACCCCGTGTCCTTGAACACGGGCATGTACTAGTACACTTATATCAAAGGAGTATATACGATGAGATATCCCAAAAGACCACATACACTTACTTTTCCTATATATAACCCTCATCTACAAGGTAAATGATACTCCCTCTTTCTCACCCTACTTATAACAATTTGCAATTTTGGGTGTACAACTCGATTTAATACGTTTCAAAATGGTAAATTTATACTCCCTCCGTCCCGATCCATGTTTCATCATTTTTGTGAAGCACGCAAATTAAGAAAGCAATATACATATTCAAAAATAATGAGAGTGGGAGAAGGGTTGTGAGAGGGAAGAAGTGAGTGGATATGACAAGTGGGACCCATAATTTAAATGTGTGAGACTGAGAGAGAAAATTTAGTGGGTATAATAGAATATTAATAAACTTTTTCCATTTTAGGAAAGGTGAAGCTTCTACTGGGGCATAGTTTTTAAACAAGACATTATAACGGAGCATCCTAAAATGGCAAGTGGGATTCTTTGAGTGAACGGAGGCAGTATCAACAAATCATAAATTTCTCCACATAAATTAGTAAAAAAGCAACTATATATGCAGAACTCTCCCAACAAAAAGCAGTCAACTCCCTAACCTTCAGATTCTGAGGTTCAAGAGTCTTAAGATAGTCCAACAGTTCATTTGGTCCATTTGCAGACATTCTTCCTACTTGACGGTTGAGCTCCTCAATTTCCCCTTCAAGTAACTCAATCTACTTAACTGCATCTATTTTCTCAGGACCAGAAACATTATTCCACCTGATTACTTCCCCTGTCACTTTTTTCTGCGTCCCTGGTGCAAAATCAGGCACATCCTGTGAAGTGGGAGCAAAACTAGAGACACTGTTAGATCATAGGCAAGCACAAGTTGTTAAAAAAAATGGAGATAGCACGAAAGGTAAAAACTATCTGATAAGTCCACATTTAACCATTACTCATTTTGAAATGTATAATAACATGCAAGAGGTGAAAATGCCAAAATAAGTCCCCTCCTTCAAGGACAAGGTTTTGGCCAGCTACAAAAACATTGGGGGTAATGAATTAATGGAGTATTTTTTGAAGATTTGGCAGATAAATAGATGGTCATAATTAGTAAACAGATCGCATGCAATGTTTCTGAAATTCAAGGCGTAATCCTCCCTCCTAGTCTAAGAAAGGTTAATAAATAAATGTTTACACAAACACAATCCACATTCCCCTATCAGTGAACATGACGGGAAGCTACTGTCTTCAGCTGATAACATCCAGTAGCACAAACCATTAGGAATTCTCAACCATTCTGAACAAGGTCACCTCTTGCTACCAGCATCAATGTCTCCACGAATCCCTACTAAGGCTTATCAAATGCCCCAAACACTAACCAATGACATCCTGATCTAGCAAATTGAGCATTACATATTCTCTTACTTTCACATTGTGATACGCAGGCAAAATTTTGAGGAGATTTTTTATTGTAATTATAATTTGATTCTCGCGTAGTATTTCTGGTCAAGTCAAGTAAATAGTATTGACGGTTCTCTTCCACAGTTCTGTCATTTTGGTCTACCAGTATGCTGATGGTTATCTTAGTTATTTTAACCACAATATTTATCTGTGGTTTTGGTTTATATCAGTTGCAAGGTACCCCTCTGTCCCTAAAATAATGTCCATTTTCAAGAAATTTTTGCCCCAAAATGAATGACCTTTTTGTAAAAATCTGTCCCTGATTTATTTTTTACCATAATTTTTCACTAGACATTTTATACTTGCTAAATATTTAGAAAGTGGATAACAAGAATATTCATGCATCTTTGTCATTTAATTGTGCGAAAAGTCTGCATTTTTAGAATGTCCCTTAAATAAAATTTGGACATTCATTTAGGGATGGAGGGAGTAACTTATTGTACTTTTAGTGCTCATTTGGTAAGAGTGGTCATTACTTCCCATACTTTTTGCTTCTAAATTGATGACAGCTAGTTTTCAAGTTATAAACCTTCAATTGAACTGCAATAGAAGTACCATAAAATACACTTGGCAGATATAATAAGAATGAATTGCACTTTCATTACCATAATTGAAGCAAATAAACTCTGCAGGACACTATCATAATGCGACAACTGCCCACACACTAATTTGAGATCAAGAAGTCAAGAAGCAAAAAGTTTTTTAGAAAAAAGGTACCCTCTTCTCTTGTGTGTCAGGAAGAGCAACTTGTTCCAAACTCTGTTGCAGCTCAAGTCGATACTGTGCATTCCTAAACATATACCCAGTCATCAAAACACTGTACATGAGTTGTGCAAGATTTTCAGCAACCTGTTTGGACAAAAAAAAAAAAATGAGAACATTAAGAAGACTGAAAAATTATTACCTATAGTTCAACCACTGAGGGTGAATCGACTTACAGTTGTTACTGTTACTGCAAAAAACTGTGGGGGCAATGTCCCAATCATGTTTGTCACTGTTTGGCGCATAGCATCAACAACCTAAATGAGATAGGATTTCAAATTATTTTCAGCTCCATACATGCATGAAATACAAAAATATTGATCAGCTGTGAAGCATTAGGAGAAAATATAATACCTGCTTTGGAGCTCTTTTAACAAACAACTCCATAAATTCTGGTTGTACAGTTTTAACATATTCGAGTAGAATATCCCTCCTGTTTTTCGGCTGCCCATTTCACAGAGCCAAGTCAAATTTTATATTAGAAATGGTGGTCTAATTTAACATGGAATGTCTTTTCAAAAACTGATTTATCGTTAATTGATAGCCATGAATGTCACGCGTCTATCTAGCAAGCTCATTGCAGACAACAGACACCTATTACCTCTTAATTCGGAGAAAAGAAGAAATTTAAAGAAGAATAGAAGTATGTATATAACCAAAAACTACATTCTCAGAAAGGTCAAAGAAAGTATACATGCTATCAGAACAATAAATTAAAAGGAAGTGTCTTCAGCTCCCTTATTGCCTCCCCAACCAAACAAATAGTTCAGCAATTATATTTTATAATTGCCCAACATGACAAAGGAGCTTGGGTGCAAAAGAAAAGTTACAAACCACTGCTGTTACTCACAGCAGTGGCAAGTAGGGAAAAGACTAAATTACCTCAAGCTCAAACACAGAGTCTCACTAAATGCTACTGAAGTTTTCCTTTATTCCAACAAAAAAAATATCTCTATTCCTGAAACCAAACTTACTAAGGAACAACTTACTACACCTAAGAGTTGACATAGAATTAACATGGACAACACTACAACGTCTAAATTTTTAATATTAGGACTAAATTGAAAATATAATACAAATTCCGCAGTCGAGTGTATATCTTTTCCATCCATAAGAAATATTGTTTCATACAACATCAACACCATTTCAAAGTTCAAGCAGTTTCGACCAAGTAAATGTGATCAACTCCAATCAAAACATGACTAATAAAGGTAGCAAGATGAGTGCAGCAATACAATGGTTCATCCAATAAGAATCCAATATCTAATACTAGCCTCTAATACAAAATTGATAAATCCCTCTTAAGTATTATTAAAGCTTAATGTCCAAAGCCACCATCTATTTGAAAAGCACAAATCACATGCATAATAATTTAAATTTATATTTCATAACTCCCCCTTTTTTCTCTCCCACAAAACTGAAATTCGAACTTAAATATCGAAATACAACATTTACTTCCAAATTCCAATTTAACCCCTCTCTCAATTGCTCTGTTTCTAATATAGGCTGACAATTCAAAATATTTCTGTTATGGTAGAAATATGGATCCCAAAAACGGATTTCTGTATTAAATATTATTATCCTTTTTAAAGGATTTTAGATACCAAATTTTGAATCAATAAACTCCAGATATCCACACTCTGTTTTGTTCCTGAAAATCTTGGCTTCAAGACCTCTCTTTTCCTTTGATTCTTTACCCATTCTTTCACCATGGCTAATTCAAATCAAAACCAAAATCAAAACCAGAATCGAAACCAGAACCAAAACCAAAACCAAAACCAAAACAGAAACCGAAACCGAAACCAATATCAAAACGGGAACGGAAACGAGGAAGATTTCACTTTGAGAGAGACAACCCCAATCTTAGGAGGAGGAAGGGTAACCGGAAATGACAGAATCATCACCTCATTCGACCTCGTCGAGCAAATGCATTACCTCTACTACATCAGAGTTGCCAAAGCCAAAGAGTTGCCTCCAAAGCAAGGTGATAATCCCACTATCCTCCCTAACCCTTGTGTACAAGTCAAACTCGGTAATTTCAAAGGTCAAACTAGTCATTTTGAAAACAAATCCAACCCCGAATGGAACCAAGTTTTCGCCCTCTTGAGAGACCGAATTCAATCTCAAGTTGTCGAGATAATAGTGAAAGATAAAGATAATAGTGATGGTAGGAATGATTTCATTGGTGGGGTCGCTTTCAAGATCACCGAGGTTCCTTGTAGGGTCCCACCGGATAGTCCATTGGCGCCTCAATGGTATAGGCTTGAGAATCAAGGAGGGGAGAGGGGCCAGGGGAGTTGATGTTGGCCGTTTGGATGGGAACACAGGCCGATGAAGCTTTCCCAGAGGCTTGGCATTTGGATGCTTCATTAGTTAGTGGCGACGGGATCACAAATATAAGGTCAAAAGTTTACTTATCCCCTAGGCTTTGGTATGTTAGAGTCAATGTCATAGAGTATGAAGTACGTCTTCTTGAGACAGCCCAGTACAAAAGTACTTTTGTACTGGGTTGTCTCAAAATTGAACTGTCCTTTAATTTGGCAATCAGAGACCGCTTCAAAGCGTGTCACAGATTTTGGGGTCTCTAACGATTATTATTTTTAGTAGTGAACCCAGTAGATTCATTTAGATCAAGCTTCGTGATAAAGTATTGATCCAGTTGTTTGGTGCCATCTCAATGACAGCTCTTGAGGTCCTCAGCTTTTCAGTTCTTATCAATTAGTCTATGCACCCCTATTAATCAATCTCTGCTGACCTCCAAATGCAACCCAACTTCAGATGGACAAATTACTTCATTACTGCCTGTGTGTCACCTTGTAGTCGTGCACCACATGCTTGAGCTTGCAGGGGCCTTCTTCTGCTTTCATCCCAAGTAACAAGGCACTGGGCTGACTATGCCCATATACTAAGTGTGAAGCCTGGACGTATGCTTTCTTATTGCAATATAAACACTATGTAACAGATTCAGATGCTCATTGTATTCAACTATATGGTGGAAACAATCAATAGTTAGACTTCAGCTACCCATCCCTTCTATTTTGTAAAGCTCTATATAATCGAGTCATGGTGGAAACAAGCACTAGAACTACTTCTAAGCTATAGTAGATTTTGGGTGTAACTCTTCTATTTTGTATATTTATAGATTAAGAAATAAATTATAAGTGGTTTATCACTATCAGCCTACTCCTATTAACAGCAGTTTGTCAAGTCTTTATTTTATTGTATCAACTCTCTTATGAGTACTTATGGAAACCCCCCCCCCCTTTCGAACACTATCCCGGATTTCTGGGGTTATAAACTTTTTGTCGATATGCAGGCATTTGTCATCCTAATGTTTCTACTCTCTGATCAGGGATGTTGATTTTGAAATAATACTTGTGGGATCATCGTAGTCCTGATGGAACTCAAGATATTGTCAAGCAGTTGCAGCAGGTTTATGGTGAAGATCGCATTGTGAGTATAATAATTGACGTGACAACATGTATTGGAATCATGTATTTTTCCTTTATTTTCCTTGTACACTAACTGTTGTTCTTTCCTTATGACAGCTATTAAGAGCTATAACTTGGACTAGGTATTTTCTTTTTCATTATTGTTAGCTTTTAGTTTAGAGCTACAACTTGGTGTTGGTGTTATATTCTGCAGGGACCGCATATGTTCATGGCTTGAAGCATGCTTTGGGTAACTTTGTTGTTATTATAGATGCTGATCTATCTCACCATGTAAGTTGTTTAATTTGGAATATATCATCCAACTTTAATTATATTTCTTGGAAACCTGATTTAGGTGAAGAATCTTTTCTTGAACATTAGTTGAAGTATTCAAATGGTAAACTTTGGAGGTATATTATCAATCATATTATATTCCTGAAAAGAAACAGATTGGAATATGGATATGTGTATCACACATGTTTGAGCCATAAGATTAAAGTTTTCCTGTGCTGATATATAATATCCAGGAAATATGAAGTGAATTTATATACCTAGAGACATCATTCATGAAGTTTCAAGTGAATATCGAAACCTAAGGACAACATTAGGAAGTATCAACTCAATGTCTAGGCTAGAGACATGTAATGATAACGAAAAAATTGTGGGTTGAAAGTGAGGATGGCTGTTTCAGGCCCTAAAAACTAAGTCATGCTTGGGCTTTCTAGAGACTATATTATACTCCCTCCGTCTCAAAAGTTACACCTTGACTTTTTTGGTCAACTTAATTGAACTTTGACCATTATTTTATGAAAAATTGCATATCTTCATGAAATTCTATAAAATAGTTACTGATATTGTTTTTGTTGGTGCATCAATAACCACTTTTAGATCAACATGAAGATGATTAGATTTGCATACCTTCTTGGTCAAAGATCAATCAATTTGACCAAAAATTCAAGGTGCGACATTTATTTGACGGAGGGAGTATGCAGTTGCATAGCTCTTTTCATTGCACTTCTCTGCTTGTTTTCCATCTAATTAAGTGTCTTTATGCTTTGTTTCTGTTATTCTGCTCACGCAGCCGAAGTACCTGCCAGGTTTTATCAAGTAAGAGATGTTCCCGTTGAGCTTATTTTCTTCGGTCTACACATGTCACCTATTAACTGAAGTTTCGTGGTTCCAGAGACAGGTACAAGCATTGTCACCGGAACTCGTTATGTTAAAGGCGGTGGTGTTCATGATTGGAATCTTATGCGGAAATTAACTAGTCGAGGGGCCAATGTACTCGCTCAATCTTGGGTGGGAAAAGTACTCTCCCTCTTGTGCATGTACATGGGATATAGAAAATTCTAAGGGGCCGTTTGGTAACCCGATAAAAGACTAGATATGATAAATAATACAGGATAGGGTTGTTTGGTACGATTTTAAACTTTTTGATTAATTAGAATGGTGTGGCCGATAAGGGGCTTATCCCCTTATTATTTATCCCTTGAAAGGGGGTGGTGTTATTAATACGGGGATTATTAGTATGGGGATGAATAACCATGCTTATTCTTATCTTGCTACCAAACGAGTCCTAAAAATTTAGTTACCCTACCACAGTACCACTTCATTGTTGTATTGTATAACACTTATACATTTGTTGTTGTAGTTTATACTAACATGATAAACATTCTGTTTTTCCTTTTAAATTACTGTAAAAGAAAGTGGGTAAGTTAGGACATTGGTCCCACCATTTTAACACACGATAAACACACACACAAATACACCAAATTTCTATGTCTTCCCTACCTCCATTAATTTGTCCCTCTCCCTCCTTCCATGGAAAATCCGTTTCACGGTTTCTTTCCCTGTCATTCTAAAATCTGACCCTCCCCTTGCTCTCTCCTCCCCATACTCCATCCACACCTTACCATTCAATTTCATGTTTTGATTTTGGGTATTTTACTAAGTCGCCGCCCGTCAAATTGTTATCATCCAAAATCAAATTCATGTTTCAAAATTCTAATTACTTCTAGGTTTATTTTCCTATAATTTCTTGCCATATTTTTGTGGTAAGTAATGTGAAATTTGATGGGAAGAAGGAATGGGGTGGAGGAGGATAAGAGATGATGGGATGGGGTAAGCCGGAGTATAGGCGGAGCTTGAGTGGGTGAAGGGGGGAGGTGGTAAGGGGAGCGGACGGGCTATCATGGTGGGAGGGTTGGGGAGGAGAGGGAGAGGAGAGGAGAGGAGATTGAAATCAGGGGGGAGTGTGATTTCGAAATCTGGTTGTGGCATGGTGGGGGTGATGAAGGTCCAAGAAGGTGGAAGATGAGGGGTGTAAACAAATTGAAGAGAAAGTTTGATTTTGACAATTTTACCCCTTTAAAAAGGTCATGTGCATGGTACATGACTATTTAACGGTAAAATTTTAATGATGTTAGTGATAGGTATTACACCTGCACAAAGTAGGCCGTCAGAAACTAATTATGCACTAAAAATGACTTTGGGTACTATATTCACACAACCTAGATAGTTGAGGTACTTTTTTTTTTTTGCATTTTTGTCTTATTAAAGTATCAATTAGATTCTAAGTTAATCTATTATGCATTCACATATTTGATTGATTATCGAATTTTGACATAATTTATCAATGAAATTTATTAGAAATCAAACTTAAATCTATAGTACATATTTCCTTTAATTAGGTATGAAGAAATTTAAATTAATGAAAAGAAGGAAAACTTTAAACTACCACCTCATATATGAAAAAAAATAAAAAAAAATGTACCCATTAAGTAGACATGTGAAACAAATGCAGGAATGACTATCTAAATTCCATTCCTTAACTTAGACTGGGCACATACCAAACGAGCCTTTAGTTTAGAATTAATACATCCGAACATTACATCGGAATCAATGACTCTAGTTCGAGTGGGGTAGGACTACAAGAGCAACAAAGCTATTTCAACAAATTTTAAAGTTGTTGCATTAATACTTTAACTTTATACGAAGGTGAAACAGTTTAATGAAGGTGAAACACTATAACTTTAATGAAGGTGAAACATTGTAGCCTGTAGGACAAAAATACCTTCGACTTTTTCATTCGTCAAAATCTTATTAAAACCACTTTTTTCTAAGATTTTTGAAAAAAAAAACGTGATTTGAAAATGCGGAATGTCATTTTTGTAAATAATAGAAACTTATTAAAATATGCAAACACTAGAACTTTTTAGCACTACTTTTTAGCACTACCACTAACACTCTTTTAAAACGCATGATGACATTTTTGTAAATAAATGAAACTTATTCAACACACTAGCACTTTACAATACTAAGATCGACACTTTTCTATATAAGCACTGTCACTTTTTAATACTATCATTGACAGAGTCCGACACTATTTCTAGCACTAACAATGACACTTTTTAATACTACAACTGACACACTTTAAGACACACACTTACACTCTTTAAGGCATACACCGATACTTATCACACACCGACATTATTAAACACTCGCACTAACACTCATTAAGCATATACCAGCCGGCACTATCAAAGTTTTAAACACTCACACACGCACTCTTTAAAATGCATTTTCAAAGTGTCATTGAAAAGTGTCCGTGCTAATGTTACAAAGTTCTAGTCCTTCGAAATGATAATTTTTAACACATACAATAACACTACTAAACACTCACAGGCACCCATTACGCATATATGGGCACTATCAAAGTTCAAATACTCACACCGGCACTCATTAAGCATATACGGGCACTATCAAAGTATTAAACACTCACACTGGCACTATTAAAGTATTAAACACTTACACATGTACTATATAAAACACATTTTTTCAAAGTGTCATTATAAAGTGTCAGTGCAAATGTTACAAAGTGTTGCATGTTCAGGTTATCATCAAGAACAATCTTTCAACCCTCTTCTTGAGCCTGTCTTGGTCACTCAGTTAATCTTTCGTGGCACCATGTGTGGAACCCATAACCCTCCTTCTAAGACCAAGCTTTCCCTTAAGCCAAGTAGGTTCCCAGTATTCTAAGGGCAAGCCACTCTTTAAAGAAAAAGGTTGGTTCAAAGAACTACTGTTGCAGACCTTCAAAATAACAATTTTTAACACTATCACTAGCACTTTATAATACAAGCAATGTCACTCATGAGAAATCTATTTATCCTATTGCTCGAAAAAGGTGATTTTTCAAAAGATCAACTTCTTTCTATTCATGCATGCTAACATCATTTGTGCGCTTTTCAAGAGAGACTTTAGTGTTGACTCTCATAACCACCTATTAGTGTAAAAGAATTCCGTTAGCCAACTATCGACGCAAAAAAAGAAAAATCTAAAAGTTGTTTCTCAAAGTTAAAATGTACGAAATGTCAACAAAAAAAGAGAAAAAAAATAATATTCTAATTAAAAACACAAACACGAACTCAACACTAAATGTTTGCAGTTGAGCATAATTCAATCAAATCCACAAGATAAACATCCATTACACTAGTCATACGAATTAAAGGTATTGTTATTCTAAAACATTACTATTGCAGTACAATAAGTAACAATTTTCATAGCCAAAAATAAAATAAAAAATAAGATCACTGTACCCACTCGTTTATGAGACAAAGACGACCTTGAATATGAATTTGAGGGGGCACTGGTCAATGGTGGTGGCAGGTGATTGGTGGCGTGCATTTGAAGCAGCGGTGATGGGTTTTCACGTTATAGATAAGGCTGGAGTCTGGAGATGAACATGCCGCAGAGGTTGGCTGGCCCGACCAAGTATCTAAGGCGATCAAGGCGGTCGCCTTGGCCCCCAAAATTTTAATAGATTTTAGGGCCCCTAAATTTTAACATTTAATGTATAAAATATATCAGAGTTTTATACCAAAATGTGATTATGTCTTAGTGGTTCAAGGATTATATATTAATGATAATGCGTCTCACAACCCACCTGAGTTCGAGCCTAAGCGGAAGCACATTTCTCTTTGTTTTATTTTCTTTCTCCCGTAGAGTCCTTTTCTCCTCCCTATCCTTTTTTTATTATTGATTGTAGAGAAAAATAAATAAGTAAATAAATAAATTATCCTCCTATCCTAACATATAAAACTTATAATATTTTGCTGCATAGACTTCGTTCAACGTACCCACTAAGATTCACCTGCACCTATATGATATACAAAAAGAGAAAAAAATTGAGTATATAGCTCTTCATATGTTTTTCCACAAATCCAAACAATAAACTTTAAATGATAAAAGATATACAGTGAACTCCAAAATGTAACTTCTTCAGCTTTATGGCTAAGGATATCTACTACTGTACAGTATATTAGGGGAACCGGGAAGTACTTAAAACTCAATGGATTTAAGTAAATGGAGAGTTTCTCTTTTTCCATTTAACAAAAGCAATCCCTGCCATAGTAACTTCTCTACCTTCAGCTCCTATGAGAAATTAAAGGATCTCTGCCAGTCTGCCTAAGGGCCATGACATATTCCATGCTCATAACCAATTCTGGAGGACAACTGCAGATAATAGACAGACTAATGGTCCATGTTAGGGGTGATAAAATGGGTGTTTCGGTTACCCAATGGGTGTTATCCATTAAAAGTATCATGCTTTACACTAGTATACAATGCACAATAGTTAAAAGCATAATAAAATCTTAATGGGTATACCCATTGGTCAGAAATTGCCACCCCTAGTCCATGTAACAGCAGTGAAGTAATTATTTAAGACAGCCATTATTGCAAAATTCAAGGATTTTTTTATACAAAGACCAGAAATTACTTTCGAGTGGGATGTTACTGATAAATCCTATATTACTTAAATATTCAAAGTGCTTTTCAATGGGGCATTCAGCGTAGAAAAGGACACTTTCATACCCAGAGCTGCTATGCATAAAGAAGCATGAAGCTACTGTTACCTTAGAATCTGGGGAAAAGTAACTTGTAATTCGAGCTAGAGCATCCAACATAGCAGGAAATCCAGCTCCATTTGCTGAATTAGACCCGACCTCCTCATGATCAAATAATGCTACCATTCTCACAACAGTCTCATCCTCGAGGCTACTATCAGAAAATGTAGCATCTACCAGTGCCTGAAATTGGAGACCATATTTGAGAAAATAATGGCAGTTGTTTATCAAAAAAAATTGTCTCCTTTCTAGACAGCAAGAAAATCGTGTGTTTTAGGACTTCAAGAATCATAAACTATAGTAACAAACCAGAACCAAAGGGAGCCCAAGTTTTCAACGGATGGGGGTTACCCATGTTATTTATGTAACAGATGCAGTTTTTTTTTTTTTTTTTTGATAAGATGTAACAGATACAGTTACTAAGCATCATAGGCTTGTATTGGTTCCTTTTTTTCTTGAGCTCGTTTTGCAGGTATAAGGGCAAGGGAGTTTTAACTGAAGTACTCTTGTGAAAAACTATCAAAATTAAAGTTAAAAACATTGCTTAGATTCATTGAATAAAGTGAAATTATGGTAATGTTACATTAAGAAAGAATAACTAAACAAATAAATATCAGGAAATCCCCCCTCCCTCCAGATTATAACGTACCTTTAGGTAGAAAAGTTCAATTTGCAATTTCGTCCTCTATGCCATCAACAATTGAATCCTACACCAAATATAAGACCTTAAACCAGAGAGAAAGAGATCACTTAAAATCTAGAAACCATTTATGGATTAGAGTATATCATTCTTTTCCAGATTTTCATTATCAAAGTTCGAAGCAAATCATATACTCCATCTGTCTCCAAAAAGGGTCATTCTTTAACTTCTATGGTCAACTCAATTGAACTTTGACTACATATTTATACAAACCTACAAAGCCTCAGAAAATTCTAAAAATGTTATTGAAAATAGTCTTAATGGTGCATTAATTACAATTTTTTAGAACTTCTTTGAAAATCATTAGATTTTCACAAATATTTGGTCAACATTCAATCTAATGTTGAATGGAAAACAGAAGGTGTTGAGATCCTAAAGCATTAAAACAGAGCACCTATAATTGTAGCACATGAAACCATTCAAAGGTCACAAGAAGTTGTGCTTGATGCATGTATAAATGTAAAGCGATTACCATTGAATATGGAAAAAGACGAAGCTTGTGACAATTAAGTGTTAAGGCACATAAAAAACCATGTTTATGCACCAATGGTATAGAGAACAAACCTTAGCCTTACGGATAAACATCCCAGAGCTAGTTCGAACTTCGCTAAGCTTGCTCTTTCCAGAAAGATTATCAGCAACAGCAGATCTCTTCAATTCGGTTTTAGCCTGTTACATTCCCCAACGCAATTTCACAACAACACATAACAACTCACACACTCCAACTATTCAAAGTTTCTAGTATCAATTTTCATAATTAATGTATAGAAACTAATCAATTTAGTTGTTCACTTTATTCAGTGAACAATTAAAAGTAAAGTTTTATGTGCTACAATTATAGATGTTTTTTTTTGATAGTATCACAAGAGTACTTCAGTTAAGACTTTTTTCTCTTCATGGTTTACAAACTTTTCCTTAGCTTGCGAAGCTTGTGCCGACATGTGGTGGATACTCTAGCCGGGAGTTCAAGGAAGTAAAGTTACATAGGAGTATACATCTATACACACAACCTGAACATCTCAATAACTATCTGATTTTAGACACAACTGTTACCTTTAATGAGCAAAAGGACATGCAGAGATTATCAAGTCTTCCAGAATATATAAACTCCTTCATGGCACCCGCAACTATACTTGGTTGAGTATCACATGCTAGCAACTCAAAATCACAAATCTCATCAGGCTCGCAGCCAACCCTGCTTGCAAGAAGCTGCAAAAATACGAGCTTAGATCACACCCAAAAATTCTAATTTCAATCAAAGATTCTTATTTCTCACATGGGTGGGCATTGTGGCTGCCTGAACAATTGCCTAACAACTTGAATTCTTATATGTGTAACAACAACAAAATAATACAGGAGAACAAAAGGCAGCATATGCCTCTTTACCTGCAAAAGAAGGTGTTAGGACCTAACTATGTCCCAACATAGTTAAGTCTGGTTTTGACAAAGGAACATATCTAAAATATGTTTAATAAACAAATGACCTCAGACAGCAAAGTCAGACAGCGATGATCGAGATCAACCCCATAAACCTCAACCTTATCACCACTGGACTAATGTTTCTAATCAAGAAATACTTCTCTTATCATTACTCAAGTGAAATAATCTAGCCAGATTCATCTACCTATATTATTATCAAAGACCTCTTGATTTAACAGTAATGATCGAACAACTGACAGTAATGATCAAACAGCATCAGAGAACAATCAAATAAACATGTGTTATTCCATTACATCTATCCTCAAAGAGATCATTCATAACACTAGATACAAACCATGTCCTCTACACAAATCTAGATCTAACAGTGAAGAACTGCTTGATCCAACAGCTAAGACTCAACATCAGAGAATCTTCATCCTGACAGCGAACAGCGAAGATCTTCGATGCCAACAGCAGTGTTCAAAATCCATTTGATGACAAGGATATGCTATCTTTAATCCTCTCAACAACATTGCCATGTCATCTCTTCTAGAAGATCTTCTGAACTTGGGTTGCAAAATCCAACCGTTATACATCCAGTCAAAGATGCACTAAATACAGCACTATTTCAACCACACCATTTACTGTCTTGTCTCCTCCAACGGCTCTTTCTCAGTCTATAAAAGGAAGACTCACTGACTGGATTTCACACACCTTTACACACAACCTTTTGTAACCCTTCTCAAACCCCTGCATACCTGTGAAACAACACCAAACTTGTTAGTCAAAAACTGCATACACTTGAGACCGTACTTCAAGTGTATAATTCAACTTGTAACACACTTAAGACTGTACTTTAAGTGTATACTCTGTATTTTCTTAGTAAGAAGCAAATCCCTAATTGACCGTACTAATTAGGAAGAGGAAGTTCAAGGAACTTGCCTTCTCAATCATTGTAATTCTTAAAGCGAACTAGATTATAGTTGATTGAGCTCACCTGTCAAGATTGACAGTGGGGGTGGACATAGGAGTGAACTCTGAACCACCTTAAAATTCTTGTGTCTTGTATTTATCACACACTCCCACACACACATTCACACTTACACCTAACACCTTGTCTTTACATTATTTCATTTTATTTATTCTGCTGCACATTATACCCTTGTTATCTAATGAGTTAATATCTGCGTGATCTTCTTTTAATTAATCAAGTAAACAGGGCCTTTCAGAAGGGAATGGTGCTTTTGTTTATGAGGGCTAGGTCTTTCATTGTTCTTCTTTCCCTTGTAGTTCAAAGATTTACATTAGCGATAGAATTATTTATTCGTAGACAATTCTCTTTGTTTTTGCGACAATATTAGTTTTTAATGCAAACTCATGATATTTTATAATGCCATGGACCACTTACGTGCAATCATAGCCTTCGAGAACTAATTCGATCTTACTTTCTTGAGGTCACCGAAAAATAGAGGATTTGTCATTATGCTCTGTTACTGCAATGCCCAATGGTAGTACATAATTTGGAATGGAGTAAACCTTCAAATTAAAGGAAGCGGACCTTTTAAATAGTTGCAGAGTAAACTTTCACATACCACTACTGACTTTTTTCATTTTGGGGCTGATATTTATTATTTTTTAGGCAAAATTTGTAATAAAGTGGACTCTATTATGCTTTATTATTTGAATTTAGTTAGGCTTACAAATTATGTTAACAAATCAAATTAATTATATATTATTTTGTTTTTAATTAGTTGTAATAATCGTATATATTGATGAAAGTTTAAATGTGGAACCATTTATTATCATACAGTATTCATTGCTTTATCCAGATAAGATAACAGAGATTTTTTTTTTTCAAATGTTACATTTATGGTTCATCAATTAAGTGTCAATTTTTGTCAGGGTCATTTTTGATATTTGAACGGCCATGAGGTGCTCTTTATAAATAAAGCTGGAACAAATGAATGTAGTCAAGGGTTGTCCAGGTGAGAGCTTGAGCGGGAAAGTGCCAAAGTCACTTCACCCGTTATTTAGTAATAGATTTATTGCATTTTTTTACAATTATCTCAAACAATCTAAATACAAAACCCAATTGTCTAAGCCCAAAACTCATTATTTTTAATAATAAAATTCTCCAAGTCTCGTTATTATTCTATGATTCAACAACTTTCAATAATACTAAAACTTAAGAAAAGTAGGAAATAAAGACAATGAATAAAAAGAACGACGAAAGACGAATTTTTTTTAGAGAAGTCGATATTCGAGAACGCCTTTAGCATTATTGCTCGTAAAGGTAACTTAAGGTCCTCGACCAAATAATATGCCTTGCCTTAGGCCCCAAATTCAACTGGACCGACCGTGGAGGTTGGAGACTACAACTCACTCGAAGAAGGAAGGGGTGTTACGTCGTTCATTCGTAAGGGAGGGGTTTTCATGAATGAAGTTTGACCGACATCAATAGGGTTTAAAGTTGAGATGGGCATGAAGGATGACCAACATGGAGAAAAAAGGACAACCGGCATGAAGGCGGACGGGGAATGAGGCATTTATTAGAGGTTGTCGAATAATATATTGGTCTCGTAGGGATAGAGGGAGGGGGGAAGATGGTAGAAGGGGATAGTGAGCGTATTTTAGGGATTGAGTGGGGAAGGGTAGTTTGGAGAATTTAAGTTTTCCTTGAATTAAGGGGGCCTTGGGAAATATATATTCATACACATTGACACTAAATAAATAATGAGAATAGCCTACCCTCTTTAAGAATTGGATAGTTTTTGTGGGCTTAGGGGAATAAATCCAAAATTAAAACCAATAAATCAGAAAAAGAAAGTCACTGAACAGGCCCCAGAGTTCAAATTCACATGGCGATTACAGAAGTATATCCCTTGCTTCACTCTGCTTCAAAATCACCTCAACGAAAGCAGATGCTTTTCTTGAAATCTCATATGGGTTTATTCTTGATTATGTTGTTAAAGGCGAGTGATTTTCTTGATCACCTCAAAGAATAAGAGAGAAAGAGACAGAAAATTAGGGGGGAATGTATGCTTCTTTGGGAAATCTTACAAATGGATTGTTTAAATATTTCTCAAATCAAGATTTTATACTGGTAAGTAGATAATCTGTCTATTCCAGTTCTATTTAGTGCTTGTTTGGTACAAAACAATGATATTTTGTTTTATTTTAGTTTCAAACAAGTTTCATGATATTTCAAAATAACATGGAATATAATCATGATTATGATTTATTGCGTAATAAATGAGCACTTGCAGCTTTTTATTTTATCATTTTGCATTTGGATTTGACTTTGTTAATCATCTATCATAAGTTCTTGTGAATTTGTATTGTTTAAGATGAAAATATGAACTTTTCAGAAGGAATTGATACAAGTTTGTGTGTTTGTGTTTGTTTGTTATCTATCTATTACTCCCTCCGTCCCACTTCAAGGTTCCTACTTTCCCTTTTGATCCGTCCCACTTCAAGGTTCCCTTTCATAAATGGCAAGTTTTAGATTGAGTATTTATTTGTTCAAGCCATCTATCCAGTTTAATTGAGTATTTTTTTTTTCAGTTTGATATATTTGTTCATAACTTTTACTTATTTAATTTTTATCCATAAAAGTTTTTCAAGACACTTCATTACAAGTTATAACCCTAATCTCATTTACTGATTGTTTAAATATAATTGAGGGTAGAATAGCGATATTGAAGGAACCATACCAAATGTGAAGTAAATCAACGATGCCTCTCATTCCGATAAGGACATGCCAATTTAGTTGTTGTCAATTATTATATTGGGTTTGAAATTCGTTTCAGTTACTTATCTTTGTTCCCCAAATTCCCGTTCTGTATCTTTCTAAAAACATCTTAAAATCATCAACCACATTCAAGATGATTCAATTCAATGTTATTTCATTCGCAGGCCAAGATTGGTAGGCTGCAGCTCACAAGATAAATACCTTGAAATTACTACCATGGCCGTTCATGTTCCAACGAAATTCATCTTCTGGATAGACAACTTATGTTTGTAAAATACAGTCATTTCAAAATTGTTGAGCTTACACTAATTTTAGATTGCATAACTGCGGATAGTGCCTTTTGGCTGAGAATTCATCTGGAACCTTGGATCTATATATCAACAAGTGGTTGTCAATGCGGGTGATAAATACATGGACTTAAACGCTTCACCTCTCCCTGAAGAAGATGTATTTGTATATTCAGAGATAGTAGATAAATGACCAGCTGATCGGAAACGTCGAGCGACTGACACTAAGGTCATGTACCAGGTATTACTCTGTTCTCCTTTATTCGTTTTTGGTCTGATATGCATATGAGTATGGTTAACTCGGACATTATTGGGATGCTTACTTGCCCAAATACGGTGTTTTGTAATTCACATGCATTTTTGAACAATGTTGAGAAATCTTCATGCCACCATGTTCAGTTAAAGTTTAACATTTTTTTAACAATTTTGAGACACTTTGATTTCAATTTTGCCTTGGGAGTAAGTGTAAAGATTATTTTGACTTTATTGTTAATCTCATATATAGCTTACAATTTTTGTATCCCACTCTTTAACACCTATCTGGGTTCTAGCTTGGAGTTTCCATATTTTTCAAATATCATTTATTATATACTCCCTCCGTCCCGCTAATATTAGCACACTTTCCTTTTTGGGCGTCCCGCTAATATCCGCACACTCCCAAAAAGGAAACTTTATATTAATAAAATATTCACCCAACCCCACTCATTCTCTCTCCTACATTATTTTAATACTCACAACACCATTATAATTTATTACACCCTCCACTCATTCTCTCTCCACTCATTCTTTTACACTCACAACATTTTATTAAAATATCATATTCCTTAATTCCCGCGCAAACAGTGTTTGTGCTAATACTAATGGGACGGAGGGAGTATTGGTTAGAATTGTTTGGTACAACTCATGTTTACTCTAGGCGATTTAGTAGAATTTGTAGCATAGGCGATGCCGGACCACCATGCATTCGTTAAATGGTTTTTTTGGGGTCTGTGATTAGTGTCATTCTTTTGGTAGTTTTATTGTGACACCTCAACTGTAGAACAATTTATGGCATTATGATGCAATAAGAGAAGTCTATGAATGATTTTTAGAATTGAAGCGTAGATTTGGAAATATGGTACCGTTTGGTAGGATAAACCAAAGTGGGAAGAAGGAGTCTTTCTTTGGGACAGAGGGATCAATTGACTATATACTGGAACTCTAGCTTTGGTTATATAACTAATTCATAGTGTTGCTATTATTACCGAGGAATGATGGTTATATAAGTTGTATGGCTGACATTGTTGTATAATTCCACAACCTAGCCAATGCACAACTGTACCACAATCCTTTTTGGGACTCAACGTTTCCTATGCTTTATTGTTGATTCTTATATATGTGTCATGCTATTTGTTTTCTCCTAGCGCTGGTTTAAATTAGCTATTTTACTTTGTTAAATATTTTCAGGGAAAAAATGTAGCCTAATTAATAATTATAATAATCTCAAGAACTATCTAATCTCATTTTATACTTGCAATTGTATTTCTAAGCTTATACAACTGCCTTTTGGGGAGCTTATGTTAGGAAACCATTAGAATAAGTGAAGAAAAGAAGGTAATCTGGGACGGAGGGAGGGAAATGATACCTTGATTCTAGCTTCTAGACGCTTGAACATGGGAGCATTCTTGAGCATGTCTGGGATAACCATAAGCCTGATAGTATTCCAGATGAGTTAAAAGTGCATTCTAGTTGAAATGGAGCAACGGAAAAAAAAATCAGAGCTATTACATACCTCACTTTACTGCCTCGAATAAAAGCATGCTCAAGTTGTGCAACCTTCCCATCCTGCAGCAGAGAACCAACATTAGTCTTAACAGAGAAAGTATGAATACGAAGAGTTCCTAATTACTACTCTCCAAATATTGAAGACTTATTCACACTTTATCTTGTAAGATCTCAGTTCCCGTTCCTCTGTCGCAAAATTCAAGTTTTTTTAGTTTATTATGGGGATTAAGGAAGTTTACTTTAAGCCCTTTTAGTAGTACAACAACAACAACAACAAAAAAGCTCTAGTCCCAAAATGATTTGGGGTCGGCTAACATCAATCGACATATGGGATCGTCAAAGAACATGAGGGGAACGGAGAAGAGGAGAGATTGCAAATTAGGAAAAAAAAACTTTTAGTAGGTACTACACATAAATACCCTTAGAGCTCGTTTGGTAGCAAGACAAGCATAATTGTTTATTCCCGTACTAATGATCCGTGTATAAATAATACCAACCCCTGCTATGGGATAAATAAAAAGGGGATAAGCCCCTTACCTTCTAATTAATCCAAAATTTTAAAATCATACCAAACAACCTTATCTGATATTATTTACCTATCCAGTCTTTATCAAGCTATCAAGCGGCCCCTTAGTGTTCTGATTAGGCAACGAGTTAATGCTATATAGCCATTCTGGAAGAGGCGAAAGGCGAGGAGAAAGGCGAGGCGAGAGGCGGTGGCAAAAAGGCGAGAAAGTAAAAAATAAAATAAAAAAATTATAAATATATATCTACATACATGCGACATATAAACAAAGCTTAAAAAAGGTTATGAACAAGAATAAAACATTAAATAAATGGCAAAAGTTCACATATAAAACCAATCCAACATTCCAACACACTATATATGAACTATATATGAACTAAAATACTAAATAACAACAATCTAACAACAAACAATATTTTTTTAAAGTTAATAATATTTTCTGACTTTTGTAATTTAAAACTGTAAAAAGAACCAAGAAAAAAGAATTAAATAACAACAATCCAAACGTGTTGTATTGCAAAGAAACTTAAAGAGAGAATAATTTCATTGTCTCACAACATGAAAAAGTCAACAATCACCTGCAATCAAAGAAGACTGTAAAAAAGAAAAAAAAAGAAGAAAGAGGATAAAGTTGAACAAAAGTGCAAAACAGAGCAAGTAGAAAAGAAGAAAAAGCAGATTCGTAGGTTGTTGAACTGCAGAGGTCGTCGTCGTTGAAAAGAGAGAGAGAAAAATCTCACTTGAATCGAAGAGAACTAGCCTCGCCGTCTGTCGACTGGAGTTGATTGTGATTGTCGTCTAACGTTCGCCAGCCTTTCCTCTTTCTCTTCTCGATCTGTTGACTTAGTCGACTAGGGGCTAGGGCACAACTCAATTATAAAAATCGCTAAAAAATAAAGGAAAAACGACGTAGTTCAGAAGTATTTTCAACTTTCACGCCTTTGGGAAAAGGCGACGCCTTGCACACCTCTCGCCTTTGGCGAGAAAGGCGACGCCTCCCCTAAAAAGGCTACCATCCACCTGCCTTGTTGCGAAGAGGCGACAAACCCCAAAGTCGACGAAAAAGGCGAGGCAGGAGACAAGTATGGCAAGGGCAAACCATGAAAAGACAGTTCTCCACAATGGCGAATATAGTAACTTCCTTTGAAAATGAAAAATTAGCATGGGTTTTTCCATTTTTAGAAAATACTACACTTATACAACCTAAGTGTCCCGGAAAAGGATCCAACCTTCTGACTAACAAGGATGTTCAACCTTATCTAATAAACATTCAATGAAATTTAGATACCACAAACCACCTTATATGCCAAGCCCAAAACTTGGGTCCAATCCATAAATATGGACTAAATACCTCGTTGGGTCAAGGCCCGTGGGAGAGGTTCACCTCGTTGGGTTAAAGCCCACAAAAGAGGTCCATGTTGCATTAGCCAGATAGCCCCAAATGAAGACATTGAACCAATAAGCAATTTGAAGGAAGTCGCATAAGTGTGATAATATCCCTCAAATCGCAAGAAGCAAGTCGCCCTTAAGAACCAACAGGTCAGGATGAACTTATCTGGCGTGCGACATCATAAAAGTCACTCAAAAGGAAACTTCCTCGCAAGTTGTCATCTTAGCAAGTCGTCATCTTAACGGACGTTGTCTTATCATTGCATTTTATAACAATATGGACGAGGCTAACTGCTCTACAGCAAGGAGTTATATTCGGACAGAAGTAAACGAAAAATAATTTCTTTTCACTCTCCACTATCTCAATTACCAACAAAGCGGTCCAGCCAAAAGGTGACACTTGTCCCACTAACTTGGTGATGCCACCTTACTTTATTGAACTATAATCCCTCCCTCCATTTGAAAGTTTACTTATTTCCCAAATGGTTGTCCCATTTAAAGGTTCACCTTTCCTAAAATGGAAATAGGACCCACTTATCATACTCACAACAATTACCCACTTACTCCACTTTCTCTCTCCTACCTAACTATCTACACTCACAACACATCATCTTTTTCTTTAATTCTTGTAACCAACTCAAATGGTGAACCTTCAAATGGGACAGAGGGAGTATATATTGCCACATCCCTCCTCATTAAGTAATCTATCTCTCAACTTAAATGCTCTAGGCTTTAACTCCATCTAGAACCATATCACCATAACGATTACCCTCACGTCGGAGGCGTATAGCTTAGGAAAATACCCCGCAATGTCACAATTATCGTCTTATTTGAGGTAGTTGATCTCACCACCACAAGGAACTACACAATCGAACAGTGTTACCATTTTTCTATTGCAGTACCACCCAATCAAGAATTTTTTTGTCATGTTGGATTTTTTTCTCTGGTTCGAAATGGACTCGTGTAGACGACCAGAGAGTAAAACTTAACTGGTCAGATATTTAAGTATTTTTCTTCCTTTTCATTTTTCACTTTTGAGTTTTTAGAGATTTCCCTCTAGTTTCATATATTGATGCCATGAAAAGTATTCCAAAAGGTAGCCTCAATCTACCACAGTAGCGACCTCTGATGCTCGGACTCTTTGATTTACCCCGCCGTACCCGTGTCGAACACTCCGATTTTAGTGTCATTGACAAGTGTCCGGCGGGGTAAACCAGCGAGTCCGAGCATCATAGGTAGACAACTATGCCACAGCATTTTCATTTAAAAAAGAAGTTCGAACTTGATGGCCCATCAGCATAAAACATCGTTTTCTAATACACAACTTTAGAGTCTGTCCTCCTTTCTGTTGGACTTTTTGGTAGGCTTCTCAAGAACTTAACTGAAAACTTAACAGAAAATGTAACGGAGATTGGAAAACTATTAGACAAGTCGAGTCTTGTATTAAATACAATCTCCGTAAGAAGTTATTGCCCCGCACAGGTGCTTACGATTTCAATGGCAATCTTCTAGTAAGATAAAACGACTTTTAAGTACTCCCTCCGTCCCGGAACAATCTTCACACTTTCCCTTTTGGGCGTCCCAAAACTTACTTCACACATTTAAAACTTACCTAAAATGGAAAGGAATCTTTACTATTCCCTCCACTCATTCTCTCTCCTACATTATTTTAATACTCACAACACCATTATAATTTACTATTCTCTCCACTCATTCTCTCTCCTATTTTATTTTCACACTCACAACACTTTCAATATAATACTCCCTCCTTAAAACCAGTGCAAACAGTGTTTGTGAATTATGTTCCGGGACGGAGGGAGTATATGATAGGAGCACTCCAAATCAAATACTCTAACGAACAACACTATGTTTGAAACTTTGGACTTTGAAGGATTTTATGCAACAATATGCCAATGATTTGGGTATGTTTTTCTATCTTTTCTAGAGGGTAGGAATGCTCAAATGACTGTATGAATAAACTGAAATTCGGAGGGGAAGTATATAAAGAGAGTTAAGGGGTTTGTGTCTTTTCCCTTGAAAGGACACAACTTTCTGTTTGAATTAGCACCTGTTCAGGATCTGCTCGGTCGAGTCAAGGGACTCGCTCGGCCGAGCACCAAGCTGCACGGCCGAGTCAATAGACTTGCACGGCCAGTCACTACACCGTCGGCCGAGCGTACATATGCCTCGCCCGAGCAAACTTGTCCGAGAGACTTTGGCCAATTTCGTGCTCTGCTCGGCAGTCAAGGACTCTGCTACGAGCACTTCAAAACACCCTTTAACTAACTTTCGTTAAGTTACAAAACTTTGTCATTAATTTCTCATTCACCCGGAAATGGTTTTTGAGACATTAAATGAGTTATATAATCTACAACAAATGTAGATTACCATTTGTAACTAGTTTCGTTAACAAATAACGAACTTTCGTTAGAAACCTAGGTCAACGTTAAGTCAAACTTAACTTTCCGTTACCCATTTCCAACACTTTCCACCATCTCTCTTTCTCTCTTGACTAACCGCAAGTTGAACAATGTACATAGAACATGTTGACAGTTTAGTATTGACAGCTTATGGACACACTTGTGGGTGTGGTGCTAGTTGATCTCTTAATATCCGCCTCTAATCATCCTCCAGCCTAGTTCATGAGCAAGGTAAATAGTTTATGTATGCTTACTAGGAAACTGAATTCACAAAACCAAGGCCATGGGGACACTCCACTCCAAGAATTGCCAATGAGATTGCAGCATGGGGTGGTTCACAATAACCAGAGTCTGTGATAAGAACTCTGTACAGCTGATTGGAACCAACAAACAAAAACTCTGCAATCTCATCACTGAAATCCTCTCCATTTTAGGCTTTCTACGGTACTAGAGTATATACATCTTGATCAGATCAATTGGTCAATAACAACATATGAAATTTAATCACACAAATAAAACATTCGTTTAATTTTTGAAATTTTCCCTTGACCTTTTAGTTCTCTGAAACTCAAATGATGTACGGCAGCTGAAGGAGCCACAGCAAACCCCAAATCTAATGGAAAGTTCCAGGATTTACAGAGCAGGGACGGCAAACCAGAAAAATTGGGCAAGCACTCAGAAGGCCTATTCAAGATCTATTGATAGAATCAAACAAATTGATGACTTAATCAAAGTATAATGAAAATATTTTAAACAAAACTACTGGGATTTAGAACAGAGAATTACTTCAGCAGTAAATGTGATGTTCATGAGTTTACTAGAGCTTTCAAATTACAAAAGTTGAACTCAAGAGAAGTCCAATTTTCCATTTCTGTAGTTTCCACAGTTGTATGGTAATCTAAAATGCTCAAATACAAGTAGTACAGGAAAAAAGAACTCGAGACAACACATGATAAACTACTAGAGACATCCAAAGAAAGAAGAGATTTTGAGCTACATAAGATGGCCAAAAACAACATAAGGGAATTTTATGCCCTACCTTTCAGTTACAACATTCATTCGATTTACTCATTTGCATTTTACAGCAAGAAATCGCACAAAAACTAAAATCAACTGATTATTTTAATCCTGAAAACAGACAAAAGTTAAATTGTACATTGGGCAATAAAATATGTATGAAAACTGATGTAGTATCGCGATGTGCTCAATTTCAAGATGAAGAATACAAACTACTCCCACCATCTAGGCCTGTCAATTTTTACCCATTACCCAAGAACCCGCTCAACCCAACTCGCTAATTACCCGACCCGACCCAACTCATTAACAATTTCGGGTTGAAACGAGTTACCCGCTTTAACCCGTTAAATTTAGCGGGTTAAAGCGGGTCAACTCGTCAAACCGTCTCAACCCGTTATATTTATATTGATAGGAAGATGAACCAAAATAAACTTAGTTTTAACCCCCTGCCCCCACCCACCCCACCAACCCCCCTAAATCCCCCCCCCCATCGGATAAGAAAAAAATTAATCATTAAATTTTTTTAACAACCCCCCACCCCTATGCCCTGCCCCCCACCCTCCCCCCCCCCTCATCGGATATTTCTGTGTGGTTCGTTGAGATGTACCCATAGTCTCTCTGTAAGTAAATTAATTCACGATTGTGTTTCAGTATATTGGAAGACTAAATTTCCACATGCGCCACTTTTCTATAGATTATGGGAAATTGTCCAAAACAAGATAACGTTGCCCTACCCCCACCCCCCCTACCCACCCCCACCCCCGAGTCAAAAAAAAAAATTAAACATTGTAAATTTATTTTTAATCATCCCAGCCCCACCCCCTACCCACCCCCGCCGCCCAGCCCACCCCCCTACCCCCAGCCCACCCCCCCCCCGGGTCAAAAAAATTTAAACATTTTAAATTTATTTTTAACTACCCCACCCCCACCCACCCCCACCCTCACCCCACTCACTACTACCACCCCCTACCCCCAACACACCTCGTTACCCGCTTTAACCCGACTCAACCCGACCCGACCCGATTGACAGGTGGCACCATCCAAAGGAATTTTCCCTCTTTTTTCCATTTCATTGAATCCCTAGATGATGTAATAATTTAAAGGTAATTTCAAAAAAATACAGGCAAAGCAACATTCTTAACATTTATAGCAAACCCTAAAATCAAGTGAAGGAGTCATCCTTGAACACAGCCCAAAATTCCAACGTCAATTTCCAACAAAGGTAGGGCAAACGATTGACGAATTTTTTTTCTGGGTATTAACTCAATCGAGGGTTTAACAAAAGCAGTAATAACAAAATCAATAACGAAACAAAAAAAAATGTAGTAATTCAAATGGTTTGTGTAAAGCACAAACCTTAGCGGTGAAGGAGATGTTTTCGAGTTGACAGTTCCAGTTATCTTCACACTCAATCATGCTTCCTCTATAATGCTCACCGCTCTTCAGCTCCACCGTAACTATGTGTCCGGCGGCCTCGTGTAGAAGCTTCACCGGAATTCCTAAGCTCCTGCTCATACTTGTTAATGGCGTCGTCCCTTTTCTCTTTCTTTCTCTGTCGGATTCGATCTGCAAAACCCTAAAATATTGCTAAACCCAATTGTGTGTTAAGGTGAGACGGGTCCTCGATTTTACAATATAATGATGAGCACGAGGGCAAATAAGTAATTATATCATTTCGAGGAGGCCTTTGTAAATTGTATGGAATTATGGAGGGGGCAAATTGCAATTCGATTATGTATCAGTTTTGTAATTTGATTTTCAACATTGAAAAAATTGCACATCGATTTCTAACATTGACATTTTGTTGTAAATTGGTATAAAAACTAACAAATTGATATTTTTTTAATGAAATTAAAGTCATTTGTCGTGTAAATAACTTTTTAAAGGGCATGCTAATCATTTCGCAGGGAAAAAAGGAATAAATTATTTTAACATCAAAATGATGTAGCTTTATAACACTTGGTTAATGAAAAAAATGATCCAAAAATATAAATTAATTAAAAAAACACGTAAAATAGTGAGTGGTGGTGACTATAGTGCTAATAGTGGTTGTGGTCGGTGGTGTTAGGTTTGAAATAAATATGAAATGATCATTATAACTCTTACAAATTCAAGTGCATGTGACTTGGATTTTGTCAAAAAACTAACATCTCGTTAATTTTTACACCAATTAGCAACAAAATGTCAATATTAGGAATCAGATTGCAACTTTTTCAATATTGAGAACCAAAATGCAAAATTAACACAAACATAGGTAATCAAATTGCAATTTGCCCTTATGGAAACTAGGGGTGTAAGTGGTTCGGTTCAAACCGCGGTTTGAGACAGAACCGAATCAAACCATGCAGTATGATTCGATTTTCAATCATGAATGGTTTGGTTCGGTCTCAAAAATTGGCAAAACATTGTTCGGTTTGGTTTGTGGTGTGACTTTCCAGATCGAACCAAATCAAACTGCGGTTTGAGACCGCCAGACCGAACATGTAACGACTCTAACCCTAGGCACTATTTTAGCATCCTATTATAGGCATTTTATATTATTGGTTGACTTTATGTGCTTATTTTATGTCTTTAATTGGTTGTGAAATGATTTTAAAGCTTTATGATTTAATTGGAAATAGGATAAAGTATTTTGGGGTGAAGTATAGTAATTAAAAATAAATAAAATATGAGTAGTTAGGTTGTCCTTGTGTAGAGGAAGGAAGTAGAGGATTCAATTCCATTCTTTAAACCTTGAAAGTTTCCATTTAATTGGCATGGGGGGCATATTCCTCTTTTTCCTCTCATTCACCTCCTTAGTCAATCCATTCCCATACCTCTCCATACTTTTTCCCTCACCCTTCCTTAACCTCCCCATTCCCTCCTTCTCTTCTTCTTACTTCTTCCATTTCTCCATGAAAAATCTCCATGGAAGTTATTTTCTAACCATTTCCTTCCAATAATCCTAGTAAATCTAATCCTTCTTCATTTTTCAATTTGGGTGTACTTCCGTGTTCGGGGCAACGAGGGGAGCACATCAAGCTAAGAAAATCCTTGTTCCATCTCATATTGCTAAAGTAAGTTATTATGACTTCCTTCTAATAATTGTTCATTTTATGTGTTAATGAATATTTTGTGGAAAGAAAAGGATTTTGGGTATTTTGAATAATGCTAATTTAGTTGAAATGGTTTAGTCAAGTTTGAATTGATTGTGGGTTGTAAAATGGTGATCTAAGTGGAAAGAAGGGCGGTATAGAGTACTTGTGGATGTTAATGGTTTAAGAGTAAGTATTGAATGTGGTTTTGGCCAATTTACTAGAATTAGAAAGTGAAGAAAATAGTTAGTAATGGGTTTATGGTGTTAATGATTTACAAGAAATGGTTGCATGTTAAAATGAAATAAAGTTTTGATACAAAAGGGTTTTGGTTAGTGTTGGAATGTATTAGAATACTTTCTTGGAGTAGAGAAATTGTTAATGATCTAGATATAAGATTGATGTTCATGGAGGTTAATAAAGAAGAAAGAGTAGGGTATGAATGGAGATAGAAAGGTTAATTATGGAAGGGGTAGTGTAATGAATAAAACAACTAGGTATTAAATGGGTTAAATCTATCTTGTGTGATTAGGAATGATTTATTATGATATTGGTGAAGTTAGTATACCTTTTTATGTTCACAAAACAGAGGAAACTTGGTTTGGGATCAACTTGGTGTAGCTATTGATTAAATTGCAGTTCTGTTCTGAATTCTGGGCTCAGGTCACGAGTCGTGCCTGAGGATGGGACGAGTCGTGACCAAGGTTAAGCCTAAGTCGTGCCATGCTGGGGACGCCTGAATCTGGAGAAGGTCAAATGGGCACGAGTCGTGCCCTGGGGCACGAGTCGTGCCCTGGCCTGTAACTTTTGACCATTTTTCCAAGCTGTTTAAATCCAATTTAACTAGGATATAAATGAACCCTCTTTCACCTAGATTAAAGTAGAATACTTGGGCTACACAAGGACACCTTAATTGGTTAAAATGGAATTATGGAAGTAGTTTAAATATTGTTCGGAAGATGGTTGATAGGCTTGATTTGTAACTTCTTCAAAGTGGTTCAAACTTGGGAATTAGATCTTGAACTTTTATTACGGTTATTCAAGGTTGTGTAATGACTACTTAGAAATGGTTTATGGTACATGGTGGCCTTACTTGCTCCCCTATTCTTTGTGGTTAGTTTGAATAGTGTAGAAGCGATAAGATACACTATTGCGTTAGTAGAAATGTATATGTACCACATTGTTATATTGTATCCCAAGTGTGGATTAATTGATATGTTGTTATATTGTATCCCAAGTGTGGATTAGTTGGCATATAGTTATATTGTATCCCAAGTGTGGATTATCTGGTTATATTGTTACCTTACTGAATTCATATTCATTGATGGTATTATGCATAGTGTATTAAATGATTGTTGCACTATAATATTGATTTAACATGAGTATACATTACCATGTTGTTATATTCTTATCCCTTTGATGGATTTTATTTCAAGTATCTATTATGTGCTTGAACGTGTTATATTATATGTGATTCGGGGGTATAATGGAATTCAATCAATTATTGATTTGTTCTATAAGTGAATGAAGGTTCACCATACCTGTGACCGGCCCCTCTGTGGCCACAGAGTGGGAGTGCTAGCTTCTGTATTGAGCCAAAAGCCTTTACAGTCAGCTGCGATTTTGGAGTTAGGTGGAATGCTTCCGTATTAAGCCAAAAGCTTTACAGGTAGCGACGATATTATATGATACTCTGAATAAGGGTCATATAAGTATCTTCTTTCCTTATATGGATCTCTGGGGTATGAGTCCTATAAGCGGTGAATGTGCATGGGGGCAGTTCACCAAAGAGCGGAGTTTTACTCCCACATTGTACGACATATTGTTCAGACGGGAAAGGTAAAATGAGGTAACGTAAGGTGTTTACCACTTTCATAATGTGTTATGTGCGACCATGCTATGTGTTGCATCTTGTTTGGCATCTTGCTGCATTCATAATAGCTTATTGAGATTTATTCTCACCCCTTCCCTTTTACTGTTTTAGATCGTGCTGAGACAGGTGACCTGAATCAGTGAGGCCGGGGATAAGAGTTTGGACTTTTGCTTTTGGGACTTGTCAGGTTAAGTATATGAGTTGGTTGTCTGAGAGTATTTATTAAGTATGACTCTTTTAAGAAGTTGTATGTAAACTCTTTTGTAAAACAAATTTATTTGTGGATTTTTGATGTAAGTTAGGGGTGGACATGGTTCGGTTTGGTTCGGTTTGGAAGGAATTTGGAGGCCAAACCGCTAGTACTCGGTTTGGGAAAATCCCAAACCAAACCGAACCATAGAAAATTTCAAACCAAACCAAACCAAACCACCTCGGTTTGGTTCGGTTCGGTCTCAAACCACGGTTTCATAAACGGTTCAAACTGTGGTCCGAACTGCGGTCTAGACCGCTATCCGAACTACAAACCTGTCCAACTAAAAGCGTTGCTCTTTACATATTTTTTTTTATCAAACTAGCAATCATATATATTAAAGATAAAACACAAATACCACTATCCAAATAGGAATAATTTTTATTACAACAAAAGAAACCATCTCAAAACAAATTACAAGACATTGTCTAAAATAAAGATACAAAATTAAAAATTCAAGATTCAACCATTAAATAAAAGTCAAATGTCTTAGTAGCAAGATAAAAGTATCAAACCAAATAGATTATACCAAAGTACCAAACCCAATAAATTCAAGTACAATCCAACTGCAAAATTCTTCACAAAAAGAGAGATATAGAAGATTAAATGAAAAATTACTAAATTTACAAGAGTACACTGTCAAAATTTAACAAATAAATGAAAAATTACTAATTAATTGGGAGGGAAAATTATACCTTTAAGAGAAGAGAGATAAACAAACAGGGAAATTACCGACGACGACCGACGGCGGTTTTGACGACGGAGAGAATCGGATTCCGCCGCACGAGTTCTTGGCGAGGCAGATGGCGAGCACGAGAATCGCGTCGTATTCTGTACACGAAGGGATTTGGGAGGACTTTGAAAGGAAGGGATCTGAGGAAGTTTTTTGGTGATAGAGAGAGAAAGAAGAGAGAAGAGAGAAACAAACTGAGAAAGAAGATATGAAAAATGAGGAGGCAGTTTGAGTTAAGGAGTTTCAATCTAGGGTTTTCAAATCAGTGGTTGTGATTCATCTTTAATTTTTAATGAACGGCTAGGATTTCGGTTAAAGAATTTCATGGTTCGGTTCCGTGGTTCGGTTTTCACGGTTCCAAACCGTGGTTCGGTCTGAATCGGTTTGGTTCGATTTTGAGGTTCCAGACTGCGAGCTGAACCGAACCACACGGTTTATTAAATTTTCAAACCAAGCTAAACCATTTATAGAAAAAAAAAATCAAACCAAACTGCGTGGTTTGGTTCGGTTCGGTCTCAAACCACGGTTTGAACCGAACCATGTCCACCCTTGTAAGTCATCAGATTATTGTTTGTGGAAGTTGTTGTTGAAATTTCTTCAAGTGGGGATATTATTAGTTGATTTAATTTGGCAGTTTGAGAATTGGTTTTCTTTTAAAGGGAAATAAAAGTTTTTAAAATTTAAGATGAGATTTCTTAGATTGGGCTTCTCAAGCTCGGGACACGCGTTAGGTCCCGGGTTGGGGTGCTTAGAGAATCACCAAACCTGGACAGTTTGCATCTGGCGAAGGCACCTTGAAGGGAAGGGGGTCATCTAACCCCCATGATTTGTAAATTTTATTTACTAGTGTTCAATTTTTCATTTTTGTTGCAAATATAAGCCTAAATTATAAATAATCTACAATTTGACCCCCTTCTTCCAAAATAAAAGGTTTACTATATTTTAAATTTAACCCCTTCTTAAAGAAAATAATAATATGCATATTTTGACCCTCTTCCTCCAATATTCTGGCTTCGCCACTTGTAACGATCCCAATTTCCATACATAATAATAATACTTAATTTAATAATAGAATAGCCTCCAGCGGCTACTAAAATCATAATTCAAAATACTAACCACTATTTGAAATAAACTTAAATGCTGAAAACAGTAACAATCTCTACGCCTAGTACAAACAACTACCTCAAAAATACTTAATGTTTTAAAATAATTATATGAACTCCAAAAGCCGATAATCCATCAACACGCAGCCAATCCACTCCAATCATTTATTACCTGGGAGGGAAAAGAATATGAAAGGGTGAGCGAACAAAGCTCAATAAGTTCACACGGGGTCTCTTCGGTTTCTAAGAAGAGACGACCGGAACGAACGGAGTTTAATAACATATCAATGAAAGGATAACATGTACAATAAATAGTTTAGGTACTGAGAATGGCAATGAAAGATATTTATTTCAAATAACAAGTAGTGGCACTTTTACAAATAACAGATAGAACTTTACACACACTTGTCCGTCAATTCCAAGTACTTTTGCACCTTTCATCTAGGCGACTCCGATACACCTTTTCAGGCAATCGTTGAATAAGGTTCTCTTACGCTATTATCAAAGCGCCCCCTTATTCTGATGCATCATGATAATCACATCTATAGAATTTAGATCACTTCCTTCTATAGTGAATTTAACTTTGAGACCATTTCAATCTGTTTAGGCCTTAGGTCATTTCAATATAACGACCCCAAACATAAAAAGTCCTTAGGTCATTTCAATGTAACGACCCCAAACATAAAAAGTCCTTAGGTCATTTCAATGTAACGACCCCAAACATAAAAAGTCCTTAACAATTGGACAATTTAACATCATATATACATAGTGTTCATGGTACGAGAACACATAAGTCAATTTCAATTTTCATAGATACACATTGAACAAAACACATCAATGGTAAGATATTCCAAGAATGTTCATAACGAGGGAATACAAATCACTACCGGCCACTTGGTAGCATATACTTTATGAAACTTATAGAATCCTAACACAAAGGATATGAAACAATCAAATGCTAAGGAGTGTAATTCCTTACCTTGGTCTAACTTCTTGGACAGCTCTTCCCGTGCGTATCTACAACCACGAAAGAGTAGCTTAGTATCTCGCATTTGTCGTTAACTATCTCTACTTAGTTAAACCTCATGCGTTATAATTTAACTTCTTTCCTTTCTTTATTTAGTAATCTTCTAAGTTTGGAAAAGTTTCTATTTTTTGGAAACTTTCCTTATTCGGGAATTCCATTATTCTTGGATTTGTATATCCCCATTTAAAGGTTGATTTTATTTAAGGTTGTTCTCTTTCCTATTCTTTTCATAATCTTAACTCTAGAGTAGACTTTCCTCTTTTAGGATTTCTACTTAAGCCCTTCTATTTTTGGCTAATTACTAAAAGGTCCTCCATCTTTTAGGTATTTGCAAAACAGTCCCTCAACTAATGAGTATTTGCAAAACAATCCCTCAACTTTTAAATATTTGCAAGACGACCCCTCAACTTTTAGATAATTACCAATTGGTCCTTCAAATTTTAATTAATTACAGAATAGGCCCTTGACTTTTAATTAATTACATAATAGTCCTCGACTTTCAATTAATTACAGTTTAGTCCTCCTGCAGTTTTGAACTTTACAGTTTAGTCCTTCAGTTAAGTTTTCCATCAAATTCCTGACTGCAAAGTCAGAATTCTAATGGTTTCAGATTATAACTATTCAATTTAGCCTTTCTTATTTTGAAACTTAACTGTAACCCTTTAAACTAAACCAAAACCTTAACAATTTTAATCAAACCATACCTACACCTCATCATGTTCATTCGGCTGAACCCTACCATGCCCAAAATATGATTTTGTTCCATCTTTTCATCCAAGAATAATTGACATAATCATTTAATTCAACCCAAGAACATAATTAGGGATTTCTATATCTTAAAATTCAAGTTTCATATTCTTATTATTCAAGATTTAAGATTTATCATTAGGTTATACTCCTAATCATTAAACATTAAATCATTCCATCATTATAATCATCAATCAATTTTATTAACTCCAAGATTGAACATTGAAACCCTAAGAATGATCATCTTAGAACAAACATAATTTTAATCTTCAAAAATTCATAACTAATTCAATAATACTCCGAATTGAATGAAACGAAAACTAGAATTTAGGATTTTACATTACCTTGATTATGGTTAAGAAAAATTGACCAAAAAGATCAAGAGCTCGGCTGTTTCCCCTCTCCTTCAGTTCGGCCGCCGCCCCCTTAGCCTAGGGTTTTTTATTTTTTTCTTTTCTTTGTGAATTATGAGGTTTATGGAAATTAAGAAAGGGTTTTGGTTATTTATATTTGGGTATTAACCTCCTTGGGCCCTTTTTACTTCACAAGCCCACTTACCTAGCCCAACTTGATTAAACCATTCAACCCATTCAATTAACCTCTAATAGCCCACTTATTAAATGTTAATTAATAATTATAATTACATTAATTATTTTCAAAAAAAATAATAATTAATTAAAAGTTTAAAATTTTTCGGGTTCTTACACCACTGCTTCTTGGTCTATTGTTTGAGCGATTGATCTATGAGATAGGTTATGTAGGCATTGCATTTTACCAGGCATAGATTATTTCATTATTTTGTGACATGATTATTAAAACAAATTTATTGAACTGGCAGATGTTCACAAATGGAATGAGAAGCATTTCCTCAGAGGTTTGCTTGAAAGATATCTCACCTGAAGCATTCAAGATTATGCTCGAATTCATGCATACTGGGGAACTCAGTACCGTAGATGCAATGGATATTGGTATCTTGTTGCTCCAGCTTCTTTTATTGTCAGATCAGTTTGGGGTTACTCTCCTACATCAAGAATGTTGCAAAACACTTCTAGAGTGCCTCTCGGAGGTAGTTTTAGTTACTCTCATCTTGTTATTTTACTTCATTATTTACTATGTGGTTGTCAATGTTTTTAACTTTGAAGTGGAAGTTCTTTGACTAGAAATAAAAGGGCGGGGAGTTGCGGATTCGGAATAGTGAAAAGAAATAGACTGGTTTATGATAATGAAATATTATGTATTGACATTTTTTTCATCTGCAAATTATATGCAGGGACGGATATTTGCCTATTGGATGAAGTCTTACAACCAGAGTTTTTATCTATTATGAACAAGTTTAAATGGACGAGAAGCAGACACTTTGGCAAACTATTTGGGTTGTTGGTCAGTTAGCTGACTGTTGAACTTTGTTGCAGGACACTGTGTGCCCAATTCTACAAGTGATTTCCTCCATCCCGTCCTGTAAACTAATCGAAGAAACATGCGAAAGGAAGTTTGCAACACATTTTGATTACTGTACAACTGCAAGTATTGACTTTGTCTCACTTGATGAGTCAACTTTTAGCAAAATTCTTCAGGTGGGTTCTTAGTTTAGCTGTTATGTGGTTGATTAAATTATCACACTTTCTCCTTTAAGTGTTTGATGGTAATGAACAGTGGCAAAACCAGAATTTCACTGGAAGGGAGTCAAAATTGTAATATTGTGGTATTTTTTTCTAAATTAAAGGGGGTCAAAATTGCAAAAAATATTTTCACTATTGTGATAAAAATATCATTTTCTTAAATTTAAAGGTGGTAAAAATGACAACTTCAAAACCAAGGGGGCCAAATGACCACTATTAGCTCTATGTTGATTCGCCATCGGTATAGAAGTTTGTTCATAACATAAGAATGATGCATAGAGTGCTTGTCGTCTATAAAATTTTAATATGTATCATTGTAGATTTTTTTTTTTTTGAAAACTAGTAAGCATGTCTTATAAGCAAGCATGGTTATTGCAGCATCCTGATTTGACAGTAACATCTGAAGAAAGGGTTCTTAATGCGGTGCTATTATGGTGCTTGCAAGCAAGGGAATTGTATACTTGGGAGATAGTAGATAAGATGATACTAAAGTCAACAGTGGAACAAATATTCGGAGAGAAGCTCGAGTCCTTAAATTCCTTTCTTCCTCTTGTGCGCTTCTCCTTGCTTCCAGAATCCCTGCTTAAGAAGGTTTGACCGAACCCTATATAACCAATGGCTGTAAATCTGGTGGTTTTTCTGCTGTGTTTGCGAGAACAGGATTGTTGCTTAATAGTTGCCGTCATTTTATTATCATTTTGTTACAGCTGGAGAACAGCACCCTGTGTAGGAAGATTTCTACGTTCAATTTTCTGGTGAGGCACTTGGTGCTTTGTGCATATTTTTTCTTATCTTGTATTTTGACAATCTTGTTTTGGCCTCTTCCATTATTTTTTACTGTTTTTTTATCATAATGTACCAGGTGAAAGAGGCTATCCGTTTCTTAGATCTTTGGTTTGGCTAGACCAGACAACAATAATAAGTAAGTGTCAAAAGTTTCATCTTTTGATGTGGACATGTTTGCTAGAATCATGCATAAAAAAGTTCTCAACTTGGGATAGTCAGCACTTAGGGATGATGCCCTTAACACACCGCCTTATGCCCATTTGACAAGTCAAACTTTTTAGGGATGATGCTTTGTATGCTTTCTGTCTTGAAATGGCAATATAATTAATACTTTGTTCAGAGGGACAATTTTTTATTTTTCTGAACAGAGGGAGTATATTTGTTCAGCACTTATCTATGCTCTATTTTGGATTGTATGACCTGAACTCAAAGTCCAAGGGTTTAGAGATCGCATTTAACTGAAGAATGTATGTTTCTTTTTCCTTGTTTTACTTCAAGGTTTCAACATAGGCGATCTAGTTTTAAAGAGCTCCAGTACATATGCGATGGAGACAGCAATGGAGTTCTGTACTTTGCAGGCACATCTTATGGGCAACACCAATGGGTAAATCCTGTTCTAGCTAAGGTAAATTCTTTGACCAATCTCTCTCGCTCTCTCTCTCTCTCTCTCTCTCTCTCTCTCTCTCTCTCCCTCCCTCCCACACCCCCCTAGTAAATTGATCTGTTCCACTCATGCTGTTTTTTTTTCTTCAGAAAATTACTATAACTGCCAGCAGTCCTATTTCGAGAAATACTGATCCAAAGGTTTTGGTCTCAAGAACATACCAGGTATAAACTGTGGATATTAGTATTTTTCAAGTTCTTGTATTGTGGATGCTTTTGAACCACTCTTGACAAGGTTCTTGGCTCAGGGAATGTCATTTGCAGGACGACGAAACGAGGAGGGGAAGAGCAGTGCATGGTGGATGGTTGACATTGGCCAAGATCACCAGGTTTGCATCTCAACTTAGTTTTGCTCGTGTTGAATATATGTATACAGCTATCTAACTCCTTTGCAAACTTAAATATCAACGTATTAACATCTAGATAGGTAACTATTGATAACATTAAAGATATTGATGAGGATCCTCCAGATATTCTCCACACTTAGATTTATATTCATTCCATAGTTATCTGTTTATATTTAGATAATATTGTAGAATATTTGTTGTAATCTCATTCCTAGAATAGCTACCATGTAACAGTATATATTCTCAGAATTATTATCAATACAAACACAACTTATTTCCAAAGGTTTTTCTCTGTCTATCATGGTATCAGAGCTAAACCGATCTTAAACCCTACTCTTGCAAAGCTGCCGCCACCCTCCTCCTGCAAACCTGCCGCCACTCTCCACCATGACCACCACCGATCTCACCCTTATTCCCAACCTAGCCGAACCAACTCAACCCCTTATTGCCGTCTCCCTCAACCATGTTCTTAAACTCACCAACACCAACTACATAGCCTGGAAACTACAAATCGAAGCCACCCTCATAGGTTTAGACCTTCATTCCTTCATTGACAGTAATCACATCACCCCTCCCGAAACCATTACTCTCATCGCCCCCATCACAACTGAAACCACTGCCATCAACCCCCCTGCTCCGCCTCCACCACCACAGCCAGTACCTAATCCCTCCTACAAAACCTGGTATCGCCAAGACAAGCTTCTCCTAGGTGCCATAGCCGGCTCTCTATCACCTTCCCTCGTTCCTCTAATATCCCTCTGTCCAACCACCCTTGCAGCATGGAATACCCTAGCCAAAACCTTTGCCAATCCCTCTAAAGGCCACATCAAACAAATAAAAGACCACCTTCGCAATATCACGAAGGGTACCCGATCCATAACCGAATATATGCAAGACATCCAAACTTGTGCCGCCCAATTAACATCCCTAGGCCGCCCCATCGACCCCGATGATCTCATTGACAAAATCCTTGAACAAATCAATGACCCCGACTATGATAATGTCATCTCCGCTGTCCAGAACCGTGAAAACCCGATCACGTTTGATGAGCTCCATGAAAAGCTTATCAATCGTGAACTCACCCTCAAAAACAAACCAAAAAACCCACCTACCTTCCCTGCGGTCGTCAACTACACCACCAAAAACCAAACCCGCTCATCCAACAACCAACCAAACTTCTCTCCCAACCCCAACCCTCGCACCAACTCCTCCCCTCAACCTTACAAAGGCCGTTGTCAATGGTGTCGACGTGACAGCTGTAGACACCCCATTCTGAACCCATAATTACATGATTACACTACTCTTCATCTCTCTTTTATGTTTTGATGAAAGCATATCAGTTTCGTCATGTTTCGTTAAGTTTCTAACTAACCTCGTTAGTTTTGGACCTAACTGACTAACGAAACAACTGAAGAGGACAAAATAGCCATCAGACTAGTTATCTCGCACGAGATATCATATCTCGCGCGAGATATCCCCTCGACAGGATGTGCAGAAATCACTCTCCTTCTCCGTTTCAAACTCTCTTTTTGGATAAAACCTTATCAATTCGGGTATCCAATCAGAACTGAGTTCAGGAACCTTCCTAGGGGGATTTTACCTCTCCACCTCTACCTCCTAAACCCCTATAAATACTGGATGACTTTCAGTGTTTCGGGGGTCGACAATTCTGATCCTTGATCAAGAAAACACACAACAAACACAAATTTGTTGGTTTCTTTCCACGAAAGACTCCTTCAAACCACTCACAAACAACTCCTAGATTCGTCCTTCAACCACGTTGATTGACGAACATCGAAGCCCGAATCAAAGGACCAAGGCGAAGCTCCGTCCGCATCAAGATCCAAATCAAGGATCGAGGCGAAGCTCTGTCCAAATCAAGGTTCGACTCTAAACTTGAGTCGAAACTCTGTCCGAATCTCTTCTCAAAAGGTAATCATCCTTTAAACTTCCGTTTCTCTTCTCAACCTCTCTATTGATTTTAGAGTAGTGTAATCCCATCAAAAGGATTAGCCTAGAGTCCCTTCAGTCAATGAAGGCGATCTCGAAGCATACAATCCGACATTCCTAATCAAGAAATTGATTAGGGTTTATTTGTTCTTCTTTAATTATTTTATTAAAAAGATTGAAAACCTCTCTTTTCTTTAGCAAGACTGATCTCCAGATTGGGTGAAATGGATGCCTTCTAAACCTACCCATTTCATAACCTAAGCCCCGAACTCAAATCTCTTTCAAAATGGTTTTCCTATGTTTCCAATCAAATAATATAGGTGGCGACTCAAAAAGATGAAAAGATGAAATTTTCTCACAACGCTACAGTGGCGACTCCGCTGGGGACTGTAAAATTAAGAGGCTTAAACTTGCGTCAAAATTAAAAGAGAGGTTTTCAATTTTTTTTTTAAATTCGAATTTTCTGCTCTCAGATGAAGCATATCTCGCGGCGAGATATCATATCTCGCGCGAGATATTGCTTCGGCAATCTGGTTGTTTTCTGGTTTCTCCCGTTCATCTCATAATCCAAGACGAGAGTCGAACATGCAAGGGGGATCCCAGAATTCATTATCTGCAGAGTTCCCACATCTTAAGGCCTCCCTTAAGGTGTAGAACTCGAATCTTTATTTCATTTAAATAATTGATTATTATTTATGAACTGCGTGCGATTGGGTTTTATTTAATTAAAGTCCGGTCCATTGGGGATTCGGGAGTTGTAAATTGAATTATTTATCTCTCTTTATCTCTCTTTATGTGGAACTACGACGGCCTGAGTCTTCCTAATTTGGGAGAAACGTAGGCAACCACTTGGTGCGGCCACTATCTGTTTTTTCTTTTATTTTTCAAAAAAAAATCTCTATTTTTACTCTATCACCTAGATTGACTCTCACACACGCGCACTCATGATATAACTGTCATTGCACTGCATACCCTCTATAAACCCGGGACCCACACTAAGGACGGATGACGGTAACCACCTAGTCGCCGGTCTCTCCGAAGTTGGATCATCCCACTCCGCGTATTCAATCCACCTAGATTGTCATATCGCGGGGAGCCTAGCCTTCCAGCCCTGCATCGCCACATTTTCATGTAGATTGTCTTTTTTAGGAACACTCCGTGACCGGTCGGTTTTGACTTGGTAATCTTTCTTGTCTTTGACCAAAATAAAGTTCATATAAAATTGACTATCGAGAAAAGGATTCGGAAAAGTCCACCTTGAAAAAAAAAAGAAAAAAAAGTCCCTTCGGAAATGTCCCTTCGGAATGACCCTTTCGGAAGTCCCTTAAAAAAAAAAAAAAATCCTTCCGGTCAATTTTACGTGGCTTTATTTTACAAAGAATGGTTAATTACCGAGTCCCTAGGTTTGGTTCGAATTACGTATGCCTGCAAGCTTTACCTAGGATGCTAGATAGAAAACGGATCTTTGTCCGTCCGACCATGAATCTAGGAAATCAAATGAGGAAAAATCCATCTTTCCGGATGGTTATCTCGTGCGAGATTACATAGTCTCGCGCGAGATATTATTTGCAGAATCTGTGTTTGTAATTGATGATCGATGTGCGCTCCCTCCTTGAGTCAAAACTTCGTCTCTAATAAAAATAAAACTTCAAAAAAAAATCGCTCGTGAGGTAATTTTAACCATCATCCTTTTCTCCATCTAGGATCGTTTGGGGCTAATATTCTAAAAGACTTTTCGTTGGGATATCTAGTTCATCTCTAAGGCCGTCAAGCTCCCTTACCTCTCCAACGGTAGCGTATCAATTTCCTTCCGACACGATGAATTCCGAAGCACTCAAGAAGGAAATGGAGGATCAAAGGATTCGATATGAAGAAATGCTACAAGCCCAAGCCGATGAAATGGAGGCCCGATTAGAACTTGAAAGGAGAATCCAAGCCGGGAAAATGAAAGCCATGGTTGACGAACTCCAAGCCATGAAACTAAAAATGGTCGAATTAAGCTCAAAGAAGAAAGAGAATGAGTCCTCTTCCGATGACGAAGTATCATATACTAAGAAAGCTAAAAGGCACCGCAAGCACAAGAAAAAGGTGTATGAGTCTAGCTCATCATCTTCCTCCTCCGACAATGAGAGTTATGCTTCCAAGAAAGAAAGAAAGAGGGAAAGCAAGGACGAACCCCTCACCATGGCAATGCTAGAAAAGAAACTTACATCCCTCGATGTGAGCAAGGGAGCCTCGCTCTCTATCGACTATGACACCCTTCGTCAATCCATGTCAAAGCTTCCTAGAAAGTACAAGACGCCCGACATTGCAAAATTCAATGGTTCTACTTGCCCTAAAGCTCATTTGGAAACCTACTCTTGGGCCATGCTACCTATGGGTGTCGATGACAACTTGCTAGTTCAATGCTTCCCTCAAACCCTTGATGGTGCCGCTAGAGATTGGTACATGACTCTTCCACTCTCCACAAGGCTTGATTGGCCACTCGCCAGTCGTGCCTTCCAAGAACAATTTGAGGACAACACTACCTACCGCACTACTAGGAGAGATCTTGAGCAAACCAAGCAACTTCCGAATGAATCATTCGCAGACTTCGTCAATAGATGGAGGATCAAACTGATTGAAATCGTTGATAGGCCAAGCCTAGACGAACAAATTCACATCCTACTTCAATGTCTCCGCGAAGAGTACCAAGAGAAGCTTGCCGGCAATTACTTCCCTAGTTTCGTCGAACTCCATAAATCGGGCCTTAGAGTTGATGAATTGATCCTTCTTAGAAAGAATTCAGAAAAAGAGAATTGTCCAACAAAGGGGAGCACCGGTCGTACCTATCATGATTTTGATGGGGCTACTCTTAAGGAAATGTTCGACGATCTAGTAGGCCAAGGAAAACTGAAGCCGATGGAAGACTATCATCCTAAGAAAATGAGGGAAGATTGGGACCACGACAAATTTTGCGAGTACCATCAGTTTAGTGGTCATGACACCAACAATTGCTACAATTTGAGGGATGCCATCCAAGACTTGTATGAAGCCGGCAAGGTCAACTGAAGCATCACCACCTTGGGGCTCCGATTGTCCTCTCCCTTTTTTCCTTTGAAAAAAAAGAA
This sequence comes from Adenophora triphylla var. japonica, assembly GCA_022495995.1. Taxonomy (NCBI): domain Eukaryota; kingdom Viridiplantae; phylum Streptophyta; class Magnoliopsida; order Asterales; family Campanulaceae; genus Adenophora; species Adenophora triphylla. Next base: position 226,748 of record JAFEMH010002782.1, read on the forward strand.
AAGAAAAAAAAAACATAGTATGTTCTCGAAGAGTCGTTCTGTCTTTCTAGTACATCTCTATCCTCTCTAGTTTGTGTCAAGTAAACTATCGAGTCTGTTTCGAATTTCCTTATCAATAAAAGTTATCTCTTTACCCTAAACACTTTCCCAAGAGTTGTTCTTCTTCATAGTGGACCCTCATTCCTTAAATCATCACGAAAGATAGAAGCTTCTAAACAAGTTTGAAATGAAAAGTATCCTTAGAAGGCTTAAGGCTAAACATTACTCATGTTGAAAGTTGAAGATCAACAAACGAAGGAAGCCAAAGGCGCTGCTATCAACATTCATCCCAAGAAAAGTGGGGCTACTCAATTCAAGGCTTTGAGAGTACAAAAATAAAGAGCTCGCTAGGTCGAAACTCCTCAAATCGTCCTAGGCAAAAATAGAGCATCAAAAAAAAAAAAATGATGAAAAAAAAAAAAGAGAGAAAAACTCTCAAGCCTTCATCGCCCCACAACAAGGATGAAATTTCAACAAAGGCAAGAAGGACTCTCCCGCAAAGAAGAAAAGTCAAGTGATATCAATGAAGAAAAGAGGATCCCTCAACATCCTCTTACAATGAAGCCCGAATGGCAACGCAAATGAAGAAGACTTTCAACATCAATCCATAAAGAAAAATGTTTAGCCTTAATTCATACTAATGATTGGCTTTCTTTTCAAATTCGTTAAGAAATTTCTAGATGATACAAGGTCCATTAAAAGTAGAGCAACTTTTCTAGACCTTTGAGCCATATAGCGTTCTTTGTTGAGTCTAGGGGCTTCCTCTTAGCCATTCTCATACACACTCTTGAAATCCAAGCATCAAAACTGGGGCTTCCTAACCTTTCCTCCCCCAGTCAATCCCTACTCAAACTCTCGAGAGTAATCAAATCTGCATTAGGGGCTTTCCTCTTCGTTTCTCACTCTCATCATTAGAGAATACACTCCCCAAAAGAGTCAATGCTTGGATCATCTTCCAAAAAATAGAGTCCGTCTCTCCTCAACTAAACTTGAGATCTCATCTTTTTCCTTAATGAGATTCTTCCAACTGAGTCCCCTTCGAGTAAACATACTTTTCAAAAGAAAAAAAATAGCTCGCTAGGTTGAAAACTCGTAAAGAGCGGCCTAGGCAAAAGTTAGAGCACAAAAACAAAAGACGCAAAAGAGATGCCCGCTAGATTGAAAACCCGAAAGGGTGGTCTAGGCAAAAACCAGGGTGCATCACAGAAAAAAAAAATTCAAAAGGAAAAAGGAGGGGATCCTTCTTCAATTCACCGCAACCTCACAAGCCTGTTCACGAAGTCGTCTACAACATACAAGAAGTCTTGGGGCTTAATGTCAAGAGGAGCTTTGGAAAATACGTGCTTTGGATTGGGTAGCATCAGTTCTACATAACAAAAGCCATTGGAGTGGTTTAGACCTTGTTCAGTCAATGATCATCACATGAGAAACTTGGGGCTTGACAATGAAAAGGTCCTGCGACAACGAAGAAATCCTCGAACCATCTCGAACCTTAGTGTTGAACTTCGGTTATCTCAACGGAATCCTATTAGACGATTGTCTCATTCGATCTTTAGATGTACCTCACGAGTTGGTCTTCTAAACCAAAATCTAAATCACAAACGATTTTCAATTCTCACATAATAGAACTCATTCTCCCCGCTGATCCTTGGAGTCGGGTGCACATTGATCGTCTTGAACAAACAAATTCTTAAGTGAATGTATGTTGTTATGCAAATGCTTTCACTAACCCTCTTGCAGGAATTAAAATGCGTAAGGCACGTCAAGTGCCTACTTTCAAGAATTAGATCAAACATGTTGAGTGTTTGAATTTCACTTACCATCTACCAATGCATCCAAATTAAGTGCGTCGAGCATATCTTAAAGCGTCAAGCAACCGTTGCGTCAAGCAACCGTTGCGTCAAGCAACCGTTGCGTCAAGCAACCGTTGCGTCAAGCAACCATAGCGTCAAGCTACCATTGCGTCAAGCAACCATTGCGTCAAGCAACCGTTGCGTCAAGCAACCATAGCGTCAAGCTACCATAGCGTCAAGCAACCATCGCGTCAAGCATCCATCGCGTCAAGCATCCATAGCGTCAAGCAACCATCGCGTCAAGCATCCATAGCGTCAAGCAACCATCGCGTCAAGCATCCATCACGTCAAGTGCCATGCGTCAAGCATATTCCAACAAAAAGCCCGATTCAACGCCCAGACAGGTGGATCGTCAACAATTAGGTGTGTCAAACATCCAAGATGTGTCAAGCATCTAGGGTCAGTATGTCAAATACTTACCTTATCAAAAGCCCGATTCGACGCCCAGACAGGTGGATCGTCAACAATTAGGTGTGTCAAGCATCTACAAGTAGTATGTCGAGTACTACTCAACAAAAAGCTCGGTCTTGAATCGCCAGGATCGTCACCTCAACAAAAGCTCGGTCCTGAATCGCCAGGATCGTCACCTCACTTCCACAAAAGACAGGTATCTTCAGAATTGGGTCATGATTTGATTCCTCAGTATGGATTTGCCTTTTCAAAAATAAAATCTCCTCGATTTTCAAAAAAAAAAATGATTTTCAAAATACCTAAAGCAACCTTTTCGTGTTTTGGAGTCGAACTACGTTTTGGTCTGATTCTCCGATAGAGATACGTAGGCAGCCGTGCGGCACGACCTTCCCAGTGTTCAAAATGATGTCTTTTCTATCGACGACACTTCTTCTTTCATAAGACCTGTCGCCGAGGGGCTCTGTAGACACCCCATTCTGAACCCATAATTACATGATTACACTACTCTTCATCTCTCTTTTATGTTTTGATGAAAGCATATCAGTTTCGTCATGTTTCGTTAAGTTTCTAACTAACCTCGTTAGTTTTGGACCTAACTGACTAACGGAACAACTGAAGAGGACAAAATAGTCATCAGACTAGTTATCTCGCACGAGATATCATATCTCGCGCGAGATATCCCCTCGACAGGATGTGCAGAAATCACTCTCCTTCTCCGTTTCAAACTCTCTTTTTGGATAAAACCTTATCAATTCGGGTATCCAATCAGAACTGAGTTCAGGAACCTTCCTAGGGGGATTTTACCTCTCCACCTCTACCTCCTAAACCCCTATAAATACTGGATGACTTTCAGTGTTTCGGGGGTCGACAATTCTGATCCTTGATCAAGAAAACACACAACACACACAAATTTGTTGGTTTCTTTCCACGAAAGACTCCTTCAAACCACTCACAAACAACTCCTAGATTCGTCCTTCAACCACGTTGATTGACGAACATCGAAGCCCGAATCAAAGGACCAAGGCGAAGCTCCGTCCGCATCAAGATCCAAATCAAGGATCGAGGCGAAGCTCTGTCCAAATCAAGGTTCGACTCTAAACTTGAGTCGAAACTCTGTCCGAATCTCTTCTCAAAAGGTAATCATCCTTTAAACTTTCGTTTCTCTTCTCAACCTCTCTATTGATTTTAGAGTAGTGTAATCCCATCAAAAGGATTAGCCTAGAGTCCCTTCAGTCAATGAAGGCGATCTCGAAGCATACAATCCGACATTCCTAATCAAGAAATTGATTAGGGTTTATTTGTTCTTCTTTAATTATTTTATTAAAAGATTGAAAACCTCTCTTTTCTTTAGCAAGACCGATCTCCGGATTGGGTGAAATGGATGCCTTCTAAACCTACCCATTTCATAACCTAAGCCCCGAACTCAAATCTCTTTCAAAATGGTTTTCCTATGTTTCCAATCAAATAATATAGGTGGCGACTCAAAAAGATGAATAGATGAAATTTTCTCACAACGCTACAACAGCCACTTCCTTTCTCAATGCCACGCCTTCCGCCAACTCTATCCTAATGCCCAATTCCCTTCCCCTTCCAACAACAATCGGCCCAACAACAACAACAACCGCCTACCCCACCAGCCCAGTGCTCACACCGCCACCCATCAACCGAAACCTTGGCTCTTTGATAGTGGAGCTACTCACCATGTAACCAACGACCTCAACAACCTAGCCCTTCACTCTTCGTATGATGGGACTGATGAGCTTCTTATTGGTGATGGTTCCGGCCTCCCAATCACTCACACTGGTTCCACCTCTCTCCTTACTCCAACTTCTAAATTTTCTCTTAATCATGTCCTCTGTGCTCCCTCTGTGTCCCGTAACATTCTGTCTATCTCAAAATTTTGTCTTGATAATAACTGTTCTGTCACCTTCTCATCGTCTTCTTTTCTTGTGAAGGATCTTCGCACGGGAACCATCCTTCTGGAAGGCAGTTCTAACTCGGGCATCTATGAATGGAAGCCTCCCTCTCCCGCTGCTCACTCTATATCCACTTCCGCTGCTTCAACGTGGCATCATCTCTTAGGCCATCCGTCTAAATCTATTTTGCGTCATCTTAGTAGTAGTTTCAATTTACAAATTCCTAGTTGTTCTAGCTTCAATTGTAATTCATGTGACTGCAATAAAAGCCACAAAATGCCATTTTTTGAGAATTCCATTCGTTCTAGTGGTCCCCTTGATGTTTTATATAGTGATGTGTGGTCGTCCCCTATCACCTCCTATGATGGTTTCAAATATTATATCATCTTCGTTGATCATTTTTCAAAATATATATGGCTTTACCCTTTAAAACACAAAAATGATGCTACCTCCGTCTTTTCCGAATTCAAATCTAGAGTTGAAAAATACTTCAATCGCCCCATCATCACCATCTTCAGTGATAATGGAGGTGAATATGTTGGGCTTCACCCACTTCTTGTCTCCCATGGTATCACTCATCTTACCTCCCCTCCCCACACACCTGAACACAACGGGTACTCGGAGAGACGCCATCGGCATATTGTCGAAACTGGCCTATCCTTACTCACACACTCTCATATGTCCCTCACCTACTGGCCCCTTGCCTTTGTCACAGCCAGCTATCTCATCAACCGTATGCCAACTCCCACCCTCGACATGAAATCTCCCCACCTCGTCCTCCTTGGCCATCCTCCTAACTATCAAAAACTCCGAAGTTTTGGCTGTCTCTGCTACCCGTGGCTTCGTCCTTACACCAAACACAAACTCGAACCTCGTTCTTCTCCCTGTGTATTTGTTGGTTACTCCCCCACTCAAAGCGCCTATTATTGCCTAGACCCAAAAACCCACAAAATCTATGTCTCCCGACATGTCAAATTTGTTGAATTCGAGTTTCCCTTCACCAAATCCACCTCAGACACTGCTCCTACCCCTACCATCACCGAATGGTGCTCATCATCCCTTCCTGTTCTCCTTCCAACCCCATCAAATGGCCCAGCAATTGTTACTGGTGAGGCGCCCGCCCCCTCAAACCCCAGGCGTCCGCCTCAACACACTCCCACCTTGGCCACACCTACGGCATCTCAGGCGCCCGCCTCTCCCAACCCCATGCGCCCGCCTCAACCCCACACTGCCTCGCCTGAAGTCCCTGCCTCTGAGGCGTGCGCCTCAACCCCACCATGCGGCCGCCTCATATCTCAACTATCCAATACCTCCACTACACCCTTACCCACCCCAACTACAACCTCAACCGAAAACCCCCCCACACACAGACCAGTTACCAGGCTTCAAAACAACATCACCAAACCTATAAACAAGCTCAACCTTCATGTCTCTCTTACCCAATCCACCACTGATCCCACCACTGTTGCCCAAGCTCTTAAAATTCCCGCCTGGCGTGCAGCTATGCAGAATGAGTACGATGCCCTCACCCGCAATCACACTTGGGACCTTGTACCACCGGACCCATCTCACAACTTGGTAGGATGCAAATGGATTTTTCGCACCAAATACAAACCTGATGGCTCCATCGATCGCCACAAAGCTCGATTGGTTGCTAAAGGGTTTCATCAACGCCCCGGGCTTGACTATTCTGAGACATTCAGCCCGGTTGTCAAGCCGGCCACCATCCGCACTGTTCTATCGTTGGCTATCACAAATAACTGGCCGCTTAGACAAGTTGACATCAACAATGCCTTTCTCCAAGGCTCTCTCACAGACAATGTCTATATGGCACAACCTCCTGGGTTTATCAGTTCCTCTCACCCCACTCACATCTGTAAGCTGCGTCAAGCCATATATGGCTTAAAACAAGCTCCTCGTGCGTGGTACAATGAGCTCCGGAACTATCTTCTGTCTATTGGGTTTCACAACTGTGTTTCAGACTCATCCCTGTTCACCCTTTGACACTCTGAGGCTTGCATCTTTCTACTGGTTTACGTAGATGATATTGTCATCACAGGCTCTAACTCCTCCTTTGTTGACGAATTCATCTCCTCCTTTGCTTCACGGTTCTCCCTCAAAGACCTTGGCTCCTTGTCTTATTTCCTTGGTATTGAGGTAATCCCTCGCTCTCATGGCATTTTTCTAAGTCAACACAAGTACATTATGGACTTACTTACCCGGACCAACATGCTAGATGCAAATCCGGTTCCCACCCCCATGGTGCCGCATCCTCCCCTCACAGCTCAGTCAGGATCACCTCTTCATGATCCCTCCGAATATCGAGCCATTGTCGGGTCTCTCCAATACTTGTCTCACACTCAGTTTGATCTCTCTTTTGTGGTTAACAGACTCTCTCAGTATCTTCAAGCTCCCACTGATCTTCACTTGAAGGCATTGAAACGAGTCCTTCGTTACTTGGTTGGCACTAGCACTCACGGGCTTCTTCTTCGTAGCAACTCTCCTGCCTCTCTACATGCATTCACAGATGCTGATTGGGCAGGTGATCCTGACAACTACATCTCTACCACTGGCTTTGTCGTCTACCTTGGTCGCAATCCCATCTCCTGGAGTTCTCGCAAGCAACGCACACTTGCCCGATCATCTACAGAAGCTGAGTATAGAGCAATGGCTGCCACCACTGCTGAAGTGCTTTGGCTCCAAAACTTGCTTCGAGAACTCGCTGTCAGTATTTCCGGACCTCCTGTCATCTACTGCGACAACTTGGGCGCTACCTATGTCGCTGCGAATCCCAAGTTTCATTCAAAGATGAAGCACCTAGCTCTCGACTATCATTTTGTACGGGAACATGTTCAATCTCAACAGTTGCGGATTTCACACATATCTGGGAATGATCAGTTGGCAGACGCTCTGACCAAGGCTCTACCGCGTACTGATGTGGCGTATTTCATACTATGTAATTCCTATGTTTTCCGTTCATTTTATATTCAATTTCCATGTATTTAGATAGGTTTGATTGAATATTGAGAGTATTTTGTATGGTGAGGATTATGAGAGAAACAATGTAATGAGAGGGAGATTTGGAGAGTTTTTACCTTGTAATCAATTTTGTTCTCAAGAAGCTTCAATCATCATCTTCAACATCAATGGAAGCCAACAAATCAAGCCAAAGACTCAAGAGAAAGCGACAAATTCAGGAAGCTTGGTTCAGGGGACGAGTCGTCCCCAATATGCCCAAGTATTCCCCATCGCAGGGGACGGCAGAATCGTAGACGCGGCGACGGGGACGAGTCGTCCCTCCCAGCACGACTCGTGCCCTAGGCGTTGAAGCGGCATCGCAAGCAGCGTGAGTTTGGGCCGAGTTTGGGTATTTAATTTATTTGAATTTATTTTATTTTTGTTTTCCTTTTTAGACTAGGTTATTTTATGGGAGGAGTATATATACTCCTTTCCAACTTGTTTAGGGGGGATCTTTTATTTTATTTTTTCCTAGAAACAATATTGAAGCTTTTGATTTCCATGGAGGGCTAAACTCTATACTTTGGATTAAGGTTCTTGAACTATTCTTTTAATGAATTGAGGTTTGATTTCTTCTCCCAATTATTTCCCTATTTCATAGTTTTACTTGTATTGCTTGATTATTATTGATTACTAGGGTTTAGAAACTTGATCAATTTCTTAATTCTTGTGATTAATTACTGCTAGAAATCTCTTCTACCGTGTCGGATTAGGGTTTTCATCGTAGCAATTTCACAAATCTTGTATGTGTCATCTTGATTTATGATTTGGGTAAAACTAGATAATTATCTAAGTGAAAGTATATTAGTGATTATTCTCAATCTTAATTTCTTAAATCAAAATCAATTGCTTAATCGAATTATTGATCGTGTCGGCTTAGTTTGATTATCAATTAGGGTTCTTAGTTGAGCGTGTCGCCGCTATTAACTATTATCAAAGAAAGAAATAGAGATTGAAATATATCTCGTGATTGAGTGAATAGGGGAATAAGGGAAGGAATTTAATCAATGATATTCAGGAATAGAATGGGGATAGAACGATGATCCAAAGTCTTTCTTTTACATTATTATTTTCAATCCAATCTATTTTCTTGCTTTAGTTTAGTTACAACAACAAATCAAACAACCCCCAAACTGGTCTGTGACTATTACACAAACAAATAACTGTTCCCTGAGATCGATCCTGGACTTTCACTATCTACATTATTAGGAGTCCTTGTAGTAATTTGTAGGTGTTGCGATAAAGCCTATCAAATTTTGGCGCCGTTGCCGGGGAACGGTGTTTATTTGTTTGTGTTCTTATTTAATTTCTGTTATTTTATTTTATTTGTTTGTCTGTTATCTCTTTATTAGTTTCACCCCCTGTCCCTTCGTGGTGTGGATCATTGTTTGGTCCATACCCATTCTACTGATTATTCTCTTGAGCTTCTTGATCCAGAAATTGACAGGACTAGCAAGAAAGAGATGGGTGATAGAGCACCCCAAACACTCAGACAGAAAACTGCTCCAAATTGGACGGAGCAACCACATGCAGTCACTTTTCCCGCTTTGCCTGCGGGAGTTACATTTGAGTTGAAGCCGGGGTTACTAAATCAATTGCCTAGTTTCAGTGGGTTACCCGGAGAAAACCCGAATCAGCACGTATCTCAGTTCGTGCAAGTTTGCAACAGCATGAAGCCTGCTAATCTTCCAATTGAGCAGCTTCTTCTTCGAGCCTTCTCCTTCACCTTGAAGGACAGAGCTAACATGTGGTATTATCACCTGGCCCCGAACAGTATAACCACCTGGCAGCATATGAAGGAGGCGTTTTTGGATGAGTTCTTTCCGGTGAACCAGATTAATGTCATGAAAAGGGACATTAGTAACATGGAGCAGAAGGCGGATGAGTCCTTTTACGAGTATTACAATCGGTTTCATACTCTCACCAGGAGTTTTCCTTATCATGGGTATGATGAAGAGCAGTTGATTATGTACTTTCACGGGGGACTTTCTGATCAGGATAAGAGGTTGGTTGACTCTTCTTGTGGGGGTAGTATTCTGAACAAAACCACTGCAGAGGCTCAGAAATTACTAGAGGAGCTAGCAAGGAGTACCCGAACACATGGGAGGAGATCCAAAGGTGTCGAACGGGTTAGTGCTATGGGCACAAGCAGTGGAGAGAATGAGAAGTTTGAGTCCGATGTCAAGGAGTTGAAATGTATGATGAAGCAATTCTTTGTTGAGTGGACGAAAGGTCGGAGAATGTGAATTCATTGGGTTCCCACAAAGCGGCGAGAGACGGTATAACTATGGGGTAATCAACCCAATGCTATATGGGACAACCACCACAGCAGAAGAAGCGGCAGCAGCCTACTGCATGACATGTTCCGTACACTGGCTCAGAGTATGAGCACCTTATCCAGCGGTCTTCAGCAGTATCAGCAGAGGACCGATACGAGTATCAGCAGTCTTCAGCAGAGGACTGATGCTAGTATTGGTAACCTGGAGAGACAAATGGGACAGATTGCAGAGGCAGTGGTAAGAATGGAAGCTAGAGAGGCGGCAAAATCATCACCTCAAACTGAGAACCCTCCGAAGCATAATGTTAGCGCAGTGTATGTGAGGCGGAAGAAGAGAGTTGACGGACAAATGGTTTCTATAGAGCCGGAACAACAGAAGGTTGAAAAGAATGTTGAGCCGGAATTGGAGTTTGAGACGACGAAACCGACAGAAAATTTTGTGGAAGAAAAGGATACTACATCGGAGTCTGTACCACCAGTATTTGAGCCGGAGGTGCCGTTCCCTCAAGCATTGAAGAGAGACGCTTCAAAGGAGCCTGACAAGGCTATTTTTGATACTTTCAAGAGGCTTGAGGTGAACATCCCATTCTTGGACCTTCTTCAGACCGTTCCGAGATATGCTAAGTTTCTGAAGGAATTGTGTACCACCAAGAGAAATCAGAAGCTAAGAAGTCAGAAAAAAATTAAGGTTATTGAACATGTTAGCGCGGTTTATCAGAAAAAGATGCCCAAAAAGTGTAGAGATCCGGGCATGTTCGTGGTTCCGATATCGTTGAGGGGTAGCTCGGTGCAGAAGGCTATGCTCGATTTAGGGGCTTCAATCAATGTTATGCCTTATACATTGTTTGAAGACCTTAAATTGGGTAACTTGGAGGATACCCGAGTGGTTATACAGTTGGCGGATAAGTCCAACGCATACCCCAAGGGGGTAGTGAGAGATGTGGAAGTCCGGGTTGGTGACTTGATTTTCCCGGCGGATTTTTATGTGCTTGAGATGGAGACGGATTTTGAGGCTCCTATTCTGTTGGGTAGGCCGTTTATGTCTACTTCTCATACCAAGCTAGATGTGGCTAGTGGTTCTGTGACGATGGAGTTCGATGGGAAGAAAATTGGGTTTGATATGTTTGATGAGAAGAATTTTCCTAAGAACAATTTTCGGAAAGTTTGTGCCATGGATTTGAGGGAGCCGAGTATCAAGGATGGAGGTGCGGTAGATATTGATGAGTCTCCACAAGTAAAGAGTGAGAAAAAGAAAGGAGAGCCACCAAGGAAGAAAGCAAAGGAGAAGAAGAAGGGGAAGCTGAAATGGTCTCCAACTGGGAGGCATGTCATGGAAACCAAACATCTTCTAGAGGTAAATGAAGATTACTTTCATCCCCCTTACATTGATGAGGCTCATGTTGGTGGAGCCTCCCGTCCCTTTATTTAGTCTCTTGGTGCCCTTTTCCCCATGTTTTTATTGTTCTGTTTTAATTGTTTAATCCATTGAGGACAATGTCTAGTTTAAGCGTGGGGGTATAGGGAGGTTGTATCATTGTAAATTTCGTTGTTTTTGCTTAAAAAAAAAAAAAAAAAAAAAAAAAAAAAAAACACACAAACAAAAACAAAAGAGAGGCTAAGTGAAAACCCGAGAGGGCACTTAGGCAAAAGGAGAGGGTGTGTTTTGAAAAAAAAAAAATGAAAAAAAAAATAAAAAAATGAGAGGCTAGGTGAAAACCGGAAACGGCACCTAGGCAAAAGGTGAGAATTGAGTATTTTCTATCTGTTATATCACCGGAGTGGAGACATAAGGGAGGTTTGGAGTATCGGGTAGGACCATTATTGAAGTAGGAGGTTCGGATAGTGGTGCCTAGGATTTAGAAACCCTCGTTCACTGTTGGAGTTATAAGGGGTGTTGGTGCTTTTCACGAGGTAAATCTTTGTTTAAGGATCACAACCTTAACAATGATTTCTTTTTATGAGGGTGTATGTAGTGTGAGCCAAGCGTGGGGGAAACATAGGGCATATTTAGTTCCCCTTGGCTTTTATTTGTGTGGTCCTTAGTTTGGATACCGTTTTATTATGGGAGTTGGTATCAAGCTAAGGTCATGATTATCATTGCTTATATTTTGGTGTTATAAGGAGACGGAGTTTCTATTACTCCGATGGTTTTTTATTGACTTGTGTTGGCAGATTAGAGGAGAATAGGAGTCATTTACCTCCCATGCATCTGTTTTTAGACCGGTGTTTGATTAGAGTTTAGGATATTACTCAGGGACGAGTAATGGTCTAAGCGTGGGGGTATTTGATGTGGCGTATTTCATACTATGTAATTCCTATGTTTTCCGTTCATTTTATATTCAATTTCCATGTATTTAGATAGGTTTGATTGAATATTGAGAGTATTTTGTATGGTGAGGATTATGAGAGAAACAATGTAATGAGAGGGAGATTTGGAGAGTTTTTACCTTGTAATCAATTTTGTTCTCAAGAAGCTTCAATCATCATCTTCAACATCAATGGAAGCCAACAAATCAAGCCAAAGACTCAAGAGAAAGCGACAAATTCAGGAAGCTTGGTTCAGGGGACGAGTCGTCCCCAATATGCCCAAGTATTCCCCATCGCAGGGGACGGCAGAATCAGAGACGCAGCAGACGGGGACGAGTCGTCCCTCCCAGCACGACTCGTGCCCTAGGCGTTGAAGCGGCATCGCAAGCAGCGTGAGTTTGGGCCGAGTTTGGGTATTTAATTTATTTGAATTTATTTTATTTTTGTTTTCCTTTTTAGACTAGGTTATTTTATGGGAGGAGTATATATACTCCTTTCCAACTTGTTTAGGGGGGATCTTTTATTTTATTTTTTCCTAGAAACAATATTGAAGCTTTTGATTTCCATGGAGGGCTAAACTCTATACTTTGGATTAAGGTTCTTGAACTATTCTTTTAATGAATTGAGGTTTGATTTCTTCTCCCAATTATTTCCCTATTTCATAGTTTTACTTGTATTGCTTGATTATTATTGATTACTAGGGTTTAGAAACTTGATCAATTTCTTAATTCTTGTGATTAATTACTGCTAGAAATCTCTTCTACCGTGTCGGATTAGGGTTTTCATCGTAGCAATTTCACAAATCTTGTATGTGTCATCTTGATTTATGATTTGGGTAAAACTAGATAATCATCTAAGTGAAAGTATATTAGTGATTATTCTCAATCTTAATTTCTTAAATCAAAATCAATTGCTTAATCGAATTATTGATCGTGTCGGCTTAGTTTGATTATCAATTAGGGTTCTTAGTTGAGCGTGTCGCCGCTATTAACTATTATCAAAGAAAGAAATAGAGATTGAAATATATCTCGTGATTGAGTGAATAGGGGAATAAGGGAAGGAATTTAATCAATGATATTCAGGAATAGAATGGGGATAGAACGATGATCCAAAGTCTTTCTTTTACATTATTATTTTCAATCCAATCTATTTTCTTGCTTTAGTTTAGTTACAACAACAAATCAAACAACCCCCAAACTGGTCTGTGACTATTACACAAACAAATAACTGTTCCCTGAGATCGATCCTGGACTTTCACTATCTACATTATTAGGAGTCCTTGTAGTAATTTGTAGGTGTTGCGATAAAGCCTATCACGTACTCGATTCCTTGAGTTAATTTCCAAGATTGGACTTTCTACACGGTCGTCCATCTTGCGGGGGCATGATAACATTAAAGATATTGATGAGGATCCTCCAGATATTCTCCACACTTAGATTTATATTCATTCCATAGTTATCTGTTTATATTTAGATAATATTGTAGAATATTTGTTGTAATCTCATTCCTAGAATAGCTACCATGTAACAGTATATATTCTCAGAATTATTATCAATACAAACACAACTTATTTCCAACGGTTTTTCTCTGTCTATCAACTATATCGGGACAAAAATGGATGGTCGAGGAAATTCAAAGTTGAATTGCTCTGCCTGTGTGCGGATGGCCTTCTAATCTTTATTACTCCGTTCCTCCTGGTCGATGAGCTGGGTTTAGAAAGGGTTCATATGCTTCAACAAGTATACCATTTCATTTCTTTTGCTAACATGGGTTTTATTTGAGAAAGTAGGATCAGACCAAAATCTGGGTCTGCCAGAATAATTTACAATTGGATTGTTTTAGAAAACACATATCAGAGACCAGAGATTGGCATAGTGAAAAAGATTTAGCACTGCATGTGGTTTAATTCAGACAGTGGCAAAGTGACCCTAGAGCCACTGGTGGAGCTACGTAGGGACTGATGGGGGCAATTGCCCCCATTTGATTAAAAAAATTACTAGTGTGTTAAGATTTTTTTTTAATTGATTATTATTATTTTGGGGGGGGGGGGTGTTAATGCAATTTATTGAAACTTAACCCCGTTTGTATAAAGAAAACAAATGCACTACTTCTTTTTGCCTACTTGTAATTAGTGAAAATGATTTTATCCCCCTTTAGAAAAAAATTTGGCTCCTCTCCGCCATTGCTAGAGCAATGGGGTCACTTGATCCGCTTAAATTTTTAAAGTGCACTAAAAATTTAACATTTTTGTCAATTTTGACCTCCTTTATTTATGGTAAAATTTGTACTAAATTTTGACCTCCTTGATTTATGATAAATGTAATTTTTATCTCCCAAGCAATCCTGACCTCTTAGCAAAAAAAATTGGCTTCGCCACTTTTCGGGTTCAAGTATCTTGGAAGGGGAGTATGTAATGACAATAAGGCCACCCCTCCTTAATCTTATGTAGCATGAAGGGAAAAACTATTTTTCAAAATAAAATTTACATATCGTTGTCCCTATTTGTCCCCAGCTAATCTAAATATGATAACTGCAGTTAATGTGCAACTATTACACATTGAGACAAGACGGATCAAGGGCTTTCCCAAGATGTTGGAACCTCCAGGTAAACTTTTACCAACTTGTTCACCTTAACACGAGATTTTTGACATGTGTTATAGTTAAATAATGAAGAAATCCCTACCAAGGCCAGCCATCCCGGTATGAACCCAGACCATTACCAACTTGCCCTTCAAGAGTGCACTGACCTTATTGGCCAAGGTGTTATCGAGCCCACTCAATCTCCATGGGCATGTGAAGCATTTTATGTCAACAAGCGAAGTGAACAAGTTCGAGGAAAACTAAGATTGGTTATTAATTATCAGCCATTAAATCATTTTTTGGCAGATGATAAATTCCCTCTTCCACAGAAGAAATCCTTGTTCCAGTCACTCTCAGATGCAAAGATTCTCTCTAAGTTTGATCTCAAGTCAGGGTTTTGGCAGCTAGGAATCACTCCTGAAGACAGACCAAAGACAGCCTTCTGCATACCTGATCATCACTACCAATGGAAAGTTATGCCGTTTGGTTTAAAAAATGCACCTTCTGCTTTCCAAAAAGCAATGGTAACCATTTTTGAACCTATACTTTCTAATGCCTTGGTTTATATTGATGATATCTTGTTGTTTTCTGCTGACGAGAAGTCTCATATAGACTTACTCTCAAAGTTTCATGCCCTGGTTACGAAGTATGGTATAATGCTATCAGAGAAGAAAATGGAGATTGGAGTATCGTCTATCAATTTTCTTGGCATGGACATATCCGACGGCAAATATCAGCTTCAAATTTCCACATAGCTCAAGAGCTGCACAAATTCCCAGATGAGTTGGCCTCTCCAAAAGCAGTTCAACAATTCCTTGGACTAATCAATTATATGGCTGATTTCTTACCCAAGCTATCAAGTCATACAGTGTGGTTGTTCCCCATGCTCAAAAAGGATCCCCCCCCTTGGACAATAAGACAAACAGAAGCAGTCAAGGCAATCAAAAAGCTGACTGAAGTGATGCCCCCTTTAAAGATTCCCACTTCTTCAGAAAAGAGAATATTGCAGACCGATGCAAGTGATGAGCACTGGGCAGCAGTATTATTCGTCCAAGACAAAGACAAAAGATCAATATGTGGATACAAGAGCGGCACGTTCAAGCAATCAGAAAAGCACTGCTTGGATGGGCTTAGCATATGTGGAGGTGAGAATATGTACCTTGGCTAATGGGACAGGCTGGTTTTCTCGTATTGGGAGGATGTGGGGAATGTGAGGAAGAGGATTTACCATGAGAACTTGTAGATCTGGGTGGCCATAGGATGAGTCTGTATCAGAACTCTCATCTGATGAGGAGTCAGGATAAGCAATTGTGCAAATGGCAGAATCACTGGGCTCGTCATCAAGTGAGTATAGAGACTCAAGGTCGGAAAGATCAACTGGCTCGATCTGGTTGAGCGTCTGGATTAATGCTTGGGATTTCTTCTTGTCTGGACAATCCCTCGCAAAATGTCCTTTCTTTTGACAAATATAACATCTATCAGATGTTTTGCCACGCTGGGGTTTCTTCCTTATGAACTTCCACTTCTTTTTGGCCTTTGGATTTTTCCAGGAAAACTTCTCAGAGAAGCTTGATCTGGAGATCTTCTTTGAGTGTGCCTTCTTCTTTGTATGGCTGCAGCTACAACTTGACTTATCTTTGCATTTGATCTGAAGATACTTATCATCACACGCTGAACCAAGATGCTTGCCAGTTTTTTCAAACTCGACAAGGAATTTCTTTTGGTTGCACAACTTATCTACAGCATTGAGTATCAATTGGTAAAGGCCACCAAGAGAGGTTTGTGCCACCGTTGCATTTTTTGCCTCTAATGCTCTGTAAGCTTCATTCCCAAGGGACTCCGGGAAAGAGTTTAGAAAGACCTGTTTGAGATTAATATCATCAATACCATTGAGGCAGTAGAATCGCTGAGACATGCGATTGTAATGTTTCTCAAGATCCTTCTTTTGGAATGAACAACACTTCATTTTCAAAAATTCTTCTCTTGCACGGATCGTATGTTCAACTGGATTTCCAATAAATTCAGAATAGATGATGTTCATGAATTCTTCAGGTGAGGGGCATTGTTGGATTTGCAGTTGTCGGTATTCTCCGAGGCTAAGGTACCAATCCCGAAGGCGACCTTGAAGTCGGGCCAAAAATCTTTTGATAACTATCTCTATGGAATAGTACTGGAGTTCAGCAGAACACCATTTCAACACTTCTTTCTCGCCATTTGGAGGGTGAGATATCATCAAAGGTAAATTGCTGTTTCGTGTCGGCTCGAGGAATGGACTTGGATTTCGGGTTATTCGGCGGTAGATTTTGGTTTGTGGACTCATCTAGATCTGAATCAACAAGTTCAGTTTCTCCTTGGAAGGTTTGCTCTGGTTCTGCCATGAACAAGTGTTCGAAGGCATCAAGGGATTCAGGGCTATCATCAATAACTGGTCCAATAAAGGTTGAGGCTGAACTGGATGTTGGAACGGGTTTATCTTGGGTTAGAGAGCGTAGAAAAGATGAAACTGGGTTCATTTATTCTATCGGGAGGATACTTGGGTCTTCTGGGGAGGTACGGGTATCTGGAAGGCTATATAGAGTAGGCTGGGCTGCAAAGGTTGTAGAAGATGATGGATCCATGGGAGATGTTTTTGGCTTTGTAACAGGCAAGGGTACTGAAGCCCAAAGGGAAAGAGAAGGGGATGATTCTTTCAGGGAAGAAGTTGGAATTGGCTGTGGATCATATGCGGGCTTGACAAAAGGGGTTGTGGGTAGCCTCCAAGGATCATCAAGTAGGGTTGACACCCTTTGTTGCTTGTGTTGCCGCTCAAGATCTTGAAGTTGTGTTTTGAGAAACTTCATTTCTGCTTCCTTTTGAGAAAGAGCAGCGGCTTGGGATGCTGGGGAAGTCTGAATGATCTGCAGCAGTTCTTGGTGTAGCATCTGAATTCTGTGGCGAATTTCTCCAATCATTCCTTCTAGGTTCTGGATCCTTGAAGAAAGGCTTTCTTGGGTTCTCACAAACCTGGTTTGTTGAGAGATAAGATGATTTAAAGCCTTGTTCTGAGCGACTGCATTTTCACTTTGCCAATTTAGAGTTGCTTCGGCTGGGCTAATCGACTTTGTATTTCCAGATGCACCAATTGACGTGGGATTTTGGATTTTCCATTCATGCTTGGTTCTTTGATGGGGAAATTCAAAGGAGGTTAGTGGAGAAAACTCATCTTGATATTCCTGCGATTTTGGGTCTAGGCAAGGGTTTTGAGAAATTATATGGCAAGTGTCTGGTGGAGGATGGAGTAAAGGGCTTTTATGGATTATAGTGAGGGCCTTTTGGTAATATGGGGGAAGTGAAGGGGGAAGCTGGGGTTTGCATGTTGAAGGAGGTGGGTTAGGCTGAGGAGCTTTGTTTGGATAGAGTACATAGTAGTCAAACTTTCCAGACGGTTCTCCAAGGGTTCCAACAGTGGTATCACCTGCTTCATATCTCTCCTTTAGCTTTTGCTGGGAGGAGGATCTTCTTCGCCTTGGGGGAGTGTCATCATCTGATTCATCTTTGAGAGCATCATCTAAACAACCGGGACAATCAAAAACATCCCACCATATGTGTCTGACAACCGGTGGATCAGGTGGCTCGGATTCAATCATGTGTACACCTGTAGGGAATACATCGGAATTCTCTTCTTGAGGAGATGAGAATTTCACTTCAACTCGTCCATCAGAGTGACGAACAAATTCTGGTGCAGCTGTGGTATGAACAGGAGCTTGAGGTACTTGGTGAATTTGCTCATAACTGGTTACCCATTTCTCCGGAAGGAGTTTGAGCAGCTCAGTTCTGGTCAGTTGTCTCGGAACATAAGTGCAAGTCGGCGTTGCATTTGAGTCAATATCAAGAAGCAGCGCGTCTCCTAAATTCTCTTGACCGGGAACCATGAGGTCTAGGCAGTGGTTTTGTACTCGGTAAATCATTTGATAATGGAAGGTTCCTTGGAATGTGTTTACCTGGGTTGTACCTCCAATCTGGATCTGGTCCTTGAGAGCTGTAAACAGCGAGGGGTCATTTAGAGGCATATTGAAGTTTGGGTAGAAGGTAACAAAGACTGTGCCAGCGTTCAAAGTGGTTTGGATAGTACCAATACACGCATGTTGGTATTCAACAAAACGAGTATCTACTAAAGCAATACGAGAGAACGTAGGAAGTCCTTTTCGGCCATGAAAAGTGAGAGCTAATTTAACAGCTCCAAAATGGATATGAGTATATCCCTGTGCAAGACATGATCTGGGAAGATCACTAGGAAGATCTAAAGAGACTAGATGTTCACCAGAAATGGCGGAAAGTTGATAGCTATCAAATCTAGAAGATTGTACATATTCTTTAACTTGATGGGGAGCGGAAGAACCTAATATTTTTTTGACTTTTCTGGAAAATGATGTATAAGGTTTAGAAAACACATGGTAAGGATTTACTATAGGTAACTGGGTAAGCGGAATTTTAGAATCATCTGAATAATAAGAAACTTCATACAACTGATCTATCTTAGAAGCAGAAGAGCTACGAAAACTAGACGATGAAGTACTACACGATGAAGATCTAGACAACAAATTTTCTGGTTCCATATTTTTGGAATAGATTAAAGATTTCAAGACTTCTAAAAGTTTTTGGAAATGGGATAAAGATTTCAATACCCAGCGTTGGGCTCCTTTTTCACCCGGATGGCTTAACTGCGACCTCTTGTCGACTTACTTGTGCCGGTCGGTCTTTATTAGGAGCTTTAATAGGTATTAGAACTTTTAACACAAATCTGAAACTAAAGAGGAATTAGAATCTTTAAAACAAACCTGAATATGAAGACTGAAAATTTGGAAAATAGATCTAATCGTATAAGACTTGGATCGGACTAGAACGTTAGGCTCTGATACCAAAGATGGGGGGAGGTGTATGGTAGATCTATAGAAGACCTATAAGAACAACAATACAAGAACACTTAACAAGAACAAACATATAAGAAGAACAACACAAGAACACTCAACAAGAACACTCAAGAACATTTCAAGATAATCCATTCATTTCAGGGTTCTTCGGATGGGAGGAACTGGACTAACTTAAGGGTGCACGAAAATGATCAGACAATGAGCAAGCCTGGACAGTTTGCATCATGGCCTGTTCTTGGTCCCAATGCTCTTCTTCCATTTAGGTACTTCAGAGTTATGTTGACGGGTCCCACCGCAGAGGACAGTAATCCTTGGACTCTCGGCATCTGCTTCTTGGAACTCTATGGTTACTTCCGCTAATCTGTATGCCTAATAAGTTTCTGTTTATTCCCCCACATTTTTGTTTAATGCGTGTTTTTCTTTATTTGTATAAAGTTTCGGTAATGTAAAAATAAAGAGACTGAAGATGGATTAAGCCTGTCTCAGTTTGATTTTGATCAAAGTACACAATATTGTACTCTCTTTAACCAAATTACACAGAATGCATGTTGCCTGCAAATATCTTTAGGTTCTCAGACCAGTTTTCCTGTACCAATAGTGATCTAACGGCTTATAATGACATCGTGATGTCATCCACGTCTAAGCTTAGCAACTTTGTTCCCCTACATTTTTGTCTACTTGTGTAAAGTTTCAATACTGTAAAAATAAAAAGGACTGAAGGTAGATTAATCTTGTCTCATTTTAATTTTGATCATTTTTGTACTTCTCTTTTACCACTAGGCTTCCTCACAAAAGACCAATTTTCGTACATTCATTAGGGGCTTAGGGCTGACATCATTATTGATGAAATCAAACGACTTACAATCATTAAGGCTGAGTCATTCATCACTATCGATATTATTGATGAAATCAAACGACTTACAATCATTAACGCCGAGTCATTCATCACTATCGATGAGACGACTTACAATCATTAAGGCTGACATGACATGCACTATTGAAACGACTTGCAATCATTTGGGCTAGGGCTGTCATTTAAACTGTTAAATCAACTGTGGTAACTGTTAAGTTGATAATGTCAATTAAAAAAAAAAACATGTACAGTAAATCTGTAAAACTAATTGTGGTACAAGAAATAAAATAAAAAGGATAGAAGAGGCTTGTTTCTCTAGTGATGTGTGCTGATTGATCATCATAACAAGGGGTGCCAAATCATCGGTACAAATTGGATAATCTTAATTCATTACATTCCCAGCTATCTAGGGGGTCCACATGATGAAAGCTATTATGATTGTTCTACGCCCGCATATTCGGTTACAAGATTAGAAATCTGGACATACTAACTACTCTCTAGCAGTTCCGCATAAGATGTTTGATTCAGAGGCAAAAGCAACAAGTGTTTTAGATATAGATCATCTCCGGACAGGTGGTGGGCCTCCCCTGCCAGGAGGGCCTCCACGGCCGCCAGTAGCCTGAGCCTGCACAACAGGTAATAACAAGTAGTCAGTTGCTCTGTATAGAGGAGATACAGTGGAGAATTTTTTTTTTTTTTATCAAATTATAATCACCTTCAACAGACAAACAGCCTACTATCAATTTCTTTTCATGTACCAAGTCCATTGTGAAATACGTATATGTGCGTGTGTGAACTTCCCAGAAGAATTCTGATAAAGGGAGGACGAAAATGAACAAGGGAAGGGGGAGGACTTACTCGAGCTCGCATTGCAACAGCCCGACCCCGGCCAACTCCAAGGGATGACCCTTTATTACCCTTCAGACAGAAAATCAAACAGATTAGAATAAGTGAAGAAAAGAAGGTAAAGTGGGACGGAGGGAGGAAAATGATACCTTGATTCTAGCTTCTAGACGCTTGAACATGGGAGCATTCTTAAGCATGTCTGGGATAACCATAAACCTGATAGTATTCCAGATGAGTTAAAAGTGCATTCTGGTTGAAATGGAGCACCGAAAAAAAAAATCAGAGCTATTACAGACCTCACTTTACTGCCTCGAATAAAAACATGCTCAAGTTGTGCAACCTTCCCATCCTGCAGCAGAGAACCAACATTAGTCTAACAGAGAAAGTATGAATACGAAGAGTTCCTAATTACTATTCTCCAAATATTGAAGACTTATTCACACTTTATATTGTAAGATCTCAGTTCCAGTTCCTCTGTCGCAAAATTCAAGTTTTTTTAGTTTATTATGGGGATTAAGGAAGTTTAAGCCCTTTTAGTAGTACAACAACAACAACAACAAGAAAGCCCTAGTCCGATTTGGGGTCGGCTAACATCAATCAGACATATGGGATCGTCAAAGAAGATGAGGGGAACGGAGAAGAGGAGAGATTGCAAATTAGGAAAAAAAAAAACTTTTAGTAGGTACTACACATAAATACCCTTAGAGCTCGTTTGGTAGCAAGACAAGCATAATTGTTTATTCCCGTACTAATGATCCGTGTATAAATAATACCAACCCCTACTATGGGATAAATAATAAGGGGATAAGCCCCTTGCCTTCTAATTAATCCAAAATTTTAAAATCATACCAAACAACATTATCCGATATTGTTTACCTATCCGGTCTTTATCAGGCTATCAAGCGGCCCCTTAGTGTTCTGATTAGGCAACGAGTTAATGCTATATAGCCATAAAAGACCGTAAAAAAGAGAAGAAAGAGGATAAAGTTGAACAGAAGTGCAAAACAGAGTAAGTAGAAAAGAAGAAAAAGCAGGTTCGCAGGTCGTTGAATCTCACCTTAATCGAAGAGAACCAGCCTCGCCGTCGACTGGAGTTGATTGTGATTATCGTCCAACGTTCGCCGACCTTTCCTCTTTCCTCTTTCTCTTCTCGATCTGTCGACTTGGTCAACTAGGGGCTAGGGCACAACTCAATTATAAAAATTGCTAAAAAAATAAAGAAAAAACGACGTAGTTCAGAAGTATTTCAAACTTTCACGCCTTTACCCGAAGGCGATGCCTTGCATACCTCTCGCCTTTGGCGAGATAGGTGACGCCTCCCCTAAAAAGGCTATCATCCGCCTGCCTTGTTGCGTAGAGGCGACAAACCCCAAAGGCAACGAAAAAGGCGAGGTGGGCGACAAGTATAAACCATGAAAAGACAGTTCTCCACAATGGAGAATATAGCAACTTCTTTTGAAAATGAAAAAATAGTATGGGTTTTTCCTTTTTTAGAAAATACTACACTTAAACAACCTAAGTGTCCCGGAAAAGGATCCAACCTTCTAACTAACAAGGATGTTCAACCTTATCTAATAAACATTCAATGAAATTTAGATACCACAAACCACCTTATATGTCAAGCCCAAACATGGGTCCAATCCATAAATATGGGCTAAATACCTCGTTGGGTCAAGGCCCATGGGAGAGGTTCACCTCGTTGGGTTAAAGCCCACAAAAGAGGTCCATGTTGCCTTAGCCAATAGCCCCAAATGAAGACATTGAACCAATAAGCAATTTGAAGGAAGTCGATAAGTGTGATAATATCCCTCAAATCGCAAGAAGCAAGTCGCCCTTGAGAACCAACAGGTCAGGATGAACTTATCTGGCATGCGACATCATAAAAGTCCCCCAAATGGAAACTTCCTCGCAAGTTGTCATCTTAGCAAGTTGTCATCTTAACAGACGTCTTATCATTGCATTTTATAACAATATGGACGAGGCTTACTGCTCTGCAGCAAGGAGTTATCTTCAGACAGAAGTAAATGACGAATCATATCTTTTCACTCTCCACTATCTCAATTACCAACAAAGTGGACCAGCCAAAAGGTGACACTTGTCCCACTAACTTGGTGATGCCACCTTACTTTATTGAACTATACTCCCTCCTTCCATTTGAAAGTTTACTTATTTCCCAAATGGTTGTCCCATTTAAAGGTTCACCTTTCCTAAAACGGAAATAGGACTCACGTATCATACTCACGACAATTACCCACTTACTCCACTTTCTCCTACCCAACTATCTAAACTCACAACACATCATCTTTTTACTTAATTCTTGTACCCAACTCAAATGGTGAACCTTCAAATGGGACGGAGGGAGTATATATTGCCACATCCCTCCTCATTAAGTACTCTCTCTCTCTCAACTTAAATGCTCTAAGCTTTAACTCCATCTTGAACCATATCACCATAACGATTACCCTCACGTGGGAGGCTTACAGCTTAGGCAAATACCCAGCAATGTCACAATTATTGTCTTATTTGAGGTAGTTGATCTCACCACCACAAGGAACTACACAACCGAACAGTGTTACCATTTTTCTATTGCATTACCACCCAATCAGGAATTTTTTTGTCATGTTGGATTTTTTTCTCTGGTTCGAAATGGACTCGTGTAGACGACCAGAGAGTAATACTAAACTGGTCAGATATTTAAGTATTTTTCTTCCTTTTCATTTTTCACTTTTGAGTATTAAGAGATTTCCCTCTAGTTTCATATATTGATGCCATGAAAAGTATTCCAAAAGGTAGCCTCAATCTACCACAGTAGAGAGTAGAGACAACTATGCCACAGCATTTTCATTTAAATAAGTTCGAACTTGATGGCCCATCAGCATAAAACATCATTTTCTAATACACAGCTTGAGAGTCTGTCCTCCTTTCCACCATCTCTCTCTTCCTCTCTTGACTAACCGCAAGTTGAACAATGTACATAGAATATGTTGACAGTTTAGTATTGACAGCTTATGGACACGCTTGTGGGTGTGGTGCTAGTTGATCTCTTAATATCCGCCTCTAATCATCCTCCAGCCTAGTTCATGAGCAAGGTAAATAGTTTATGTATGCTTACTAGGAAACTGAATTCACAAAACCAAGGCCATGGGGACACTCCACTCCATGAATTGCCAATGGGATTGCAGCATGGGGTGGTTCGCAATAACCAGAGTCGGTGATAAGAACTTTGTACTGCTGATTGGAACCAACAAACAAAAACTCTGCAATCTCATCACTGAAATCCTCTCCATTTTAGGCTTTCTATGGTACTAGTGTATATACATCATCTTGATCAGATCAATTGGTCAATAACAACAAATGAAATTTAAATCACACAAATAAAACATTCGTTTAATTTTTGAAATTTTCCCTTGACCTTTTAGTTCTCTGAAACTCAAATGACGTACACCAGATGAAGGAGCCACAGCAAACCCCAAATCTAATGGAAAGTTCCAGGATTTATAGAGCAGGGACGGCAAACCAGAAAAATAGGGCAAGCACTCAGAAGGCCTATTCAAGATCTATTGATAGAATCAAACAAATTGATGACTTAATCAAAGTATAATGAAAATATTTTGAGAAACAAAACTACTGGGATTTAGAACAGAGAATTACTTCAGCAGTAAATGTGATGTTCATGAGTTTACTAGAGCTTTCAAATTACAAAAGTTGAACTCAAGAGAAGTCCAATTTTCCATTTCTGTAGTTTCCACAGTTGTATGGCAATCTAAAATGCTCAAATACAAGTAGTACAAGAAAAAAGAACTCGAGACAACACATAATAAACTACTAGACATCCAAAGAAAGAAGAGATTTTGAGCTACATAAGATGGCCAAAAACAACATAAGGGAATTTTATGCAACCCTACCTTTCAGTTACAACATTCATTCGATTTACTCATTTGCATTTTACAGCAAGAAACCACACAAAAACTAAAATCAACTGATTATTTTAATCCTGAAAACAGACAAGTTAAATTGTACATTGGGCAATAAAATATGTATGAAAACTGATGTAGCATCGCGACGTGCTCAATTTCAAGATGAAGAATACAAACTACTCCCACCATCCGAAGGAATATTCCCTCTTTTTTCCATTTCATTCAATCCCAAAGTCCAATCTCTAGATGATGTAATAATTTAAAGGTAATTTCAAAAAAATACAGGCAAAGCAACATTCTTAACATTTATAGCAAACCCTAAAATCAAGTGAAGGAGCCATCCTTGAACACAGCCCAAAATTCCAACGTCAATTTCCATCAAAGGTAGGGCAAACGATTGACGAATTTTTTTTCAGGGTATTAACTCAATCGAGGGTTTAACAAAAGTAGTATTAACAAAATCAATAACGAAACAAAAAAAAATGTAATAATTCAAATGGTTTGTGTAAAGCACAAACCTTAGCGGTGAAGGTGATGTTTTCGAGTTGACAGTTCCAGTTATCTTCACACTCAATCATGCTTCCTCTATAATGCTCACCGCTCTTCAGCTCCACCGTAACTATGTGTCCGGCGGCCTCGTGTAGAAGCTTCACCGGAATTCCTAAGCTCCTGCTCATACTTGTTAATGGCGTCGTCCCTTTTCTCTTTCTTTCTCTGTCGGGTTTGATCTGCAAAACCCTAAAATCTTGCTAAAACCCAATGGGTCAATTGCATTTTGGTGACCTAAGTTTTACACATACTTGCAATACGGCAGTTAAGAGTATAATTTAGTCAATCAATGCCCTAAATTTGCAATTTTTAGCAAATTGGTATAAAAACTAACGAAATAGTTAATTTTTTAACGGAGTAAATTTAATGTGCCTTTCACGTGGTATAATAATAATCTTAATCATAATCATAATCATAATTATAATAATAATTATAATCATAATAATAATGATAATAATAATAATAATAATAATAATAATAATAATAATAATAATAATAATAATAATAATAATAATAATAATTATTATTATTATTATAAAATATTAAAATAATAATAAAAAAAAACAATAATAATAATAAAAATAAATAATAAAAATAAAAATAATAAAAATAAAAATAAAAATTTCACCCAGCCTACATTTTCCCCACCTTCATATCATTACCATTCTCCACCACCAGCAACCCCATAGCAACCGCCACCACCATCACCACCACTGTGCCACCACTACCGCCACCACAACAGTCTACACCAACAATAATCAAATGAAAAAAAATCCCATTTAAATTCACACCTCAATCTAATCAAAGATTTAAAACCTTAAAACCAACTCATTCCTTTAAAAAAACCCACATTAGAAAGAAAAAAAAAAAAAACCCAAATTCAAAATTTTCAATCGAATTAATTTTGGATTTTAAACAAATGGATAAATAAAAAGTCAAAATTAAATTCCCAAAAGCATGAAACAACACCATTTCACGGAAAGAATCGAGGTTCCGACGAGTTTCGTAGTTGTCGACAATAATGGAGATTCCGGCAAGCTTGAATCTGGGAAGCAGCGGACATGGTTGGATTTAGGAGAGAAGAAACACGACTAAATATTTGGGGCGGAGCGTGAAAAATATGAAGAGAGAAATAGGGGAAAGGGCTGGAGTGAGGTTGAAGATGGCAGAGGAGAGAGGAAGGTTGACGTCGGTGGTTGGAAATGAGAATGGGTTTTAGAATTTTTTTTTTTAGTTACATCTTGATCCCTTCGAATTCAATATAACAAATATTTATCCCCTAAATTTTCACATTAGTAAATATTTAACCCTAATTATTATTATTATTGTTATTATTATTATTATTATTATTTATTTATTTATTTTTTTATTATTATTATTTTTATTTATTATTATTATTATTATTATTATTTTATTTTATTATTTTTTATTGTTATTACTATTATTATTTTTATTGTTAATACTATTATTTTTTTATTTTATTATTATTATTATTTTTATTAATAATAATGAAATTACATAACTTGAAAAGGCACATGAAATTTATCCCGTCAAAAAATTAACTATTTCGTTAGTTTTTAAACCAATTTGTTAAAAATTACAAACTTAGGGCATTGATTGACTAAATTGCACTCTTGGCTGCCGTAATGCAAGTATGTGTAAAACTTAGGTCACCAAAATGCAATTGACCCAAAACCCAATTGTGTGTTGAGTTGAGACGGGTCCTCGATTTTTCAATATAATGATGAGCACGAGGGCAAATAAGTAATTATATCATTTCGGGGAGGCCTTTATAAATTAAATTGTATGGAATTATGGAGAGGGCAAATTGCAATTGTTTGGATCAGTTTACAATTTGATTTTCAATATTAAAAAAGTTGCACGTCGATTTTTAACATTGACATTTTTTTGTAAATTGTTATAAAAATTAATAAATTGTTAATTTTTTGACAAAATTAAAATCATGTGTCATGTAAATAACTTTTTAATGGGCATGTTAATCATTTCGCAGGAAGAAAAGAAATAAATTACTCTTTAACATCAAAATTAGGGATGGTAATTTGATCGAACCCGATCTGAACCGAATGCGATTCGATCCGAAAAATTAGGGTTTGGTTTGCAATTCTTAAAATATGATCAGGTTCGGATGCTGATGATCCGATCGAAACTCGACCCGATCCGACCCGAACCCTAAATAAAAGGTTAATCTAAAATATATTTAACATTTTCCTAAATTTTATTTCTTTATTTGTGTTTGTAAGTGAGATTTTGAACTATTTTCTATGAATATTAAACATTGTGATTAGAAATAAATTTTACTCAATCATATTTGAGCTTAAAAAAAATAGACTTTTAGTATAATTCGGGTCGGATCGGGTCGGTCGTGGGATTTTAAGTTTTCGGATCGGCAAAATTAAGGTTCGGACCAGGACCGATCCGATCCGAACCCGACCCGTTGTCATCCCCAATCAAAATGATGTAGCTTTGTAACACTTGGTTAATGAAAAAAACTGATCAAAAAATATAAATTAATTAAAAAAAAAAAAAGTAAAGTAGTGAGTGGTGGTGACTATGGTCCTAATAGTGGTAGTGATCGGTGGTGTTAGGTTTGAAATGAATATGAAATGATCATTATAACGCTTACAAATTCAAGTGCATGACGTATGACTTGGATTTTGTCAAAAAACTAACATTTCGTTAATTTTTACACCAATTAGCAACAAAATGTCAATGTTATGAATCAGATTGCAATTTTTTCAATGGTGGAAACCAAATTGCATCAGTAACACAAACATAGGTAACCAAATTGCAATTTGCCCTTATGGAAACTAGGGGTGTAAGTGGTTCAGTTCAAACCGCGGTTTGAGACCGAACCGAATCAAACCATGCGCATGGTTCGATTTTCAATCACGAATGGTTTGGTTCGGTCTCAAAAATTGGCAAAGCATGGTTCGATTTGGTTTGTGGTATGACTTTCCGATCGAACCAAATCAAACCGCGGTTTGAGACCGCGCACCGAACCACCAAACCGAACTACCAGATCGAACCATTAGATCAAACCACAAGCCATATAATCAAATCAATGAACCAAACTCCCATGACGCATATATTAACCATATATTTGTATGTTGAGTAATATTTACCGTTAGATCGCTTAAAAACCTACATTACAACATACTAATTATAACCTCGTGTTTTACATCTTATTCAATTAATTTTAGCATTTTCTTAATCTTTATTGTGATACATAACAAATCAAGTTCTCTCCGCGATCGACATTGTATTGTGTTTTATTCTTTCAACTCTTGATTCCTTTGACTTTCCTCTTCAACTCCCACATCCCTCGCTCTTCCTTCATGATCACGAAAATTTTTATTAACATTTGACAATTAGTCGTAGTCTGAAGCGTGATCTGAACCACAATTAGAAACATGGTTTGAACCATAGTCTAAATCATGGTCTGAATCACGGTCTGGATTGCGGTCTGAACTATGATTTGGATTGCGGTCTGAAACACGATTTGAAACATATAACTGAACCACGGTTTGAATCAAACCGAACCAAACTATGATGGTTCAGTTTAAACTTTTTCATGGTTCGGTTCAGTCTGGAATTTTTCCAAACCGATGACTAGTGGTTCGGTCTGTAAATTGGCCCAAACCGAACCATTTACACCCCTAATGGAAATCAAACATACTGCCTCGTGTGGTAGACGGATATGTAGGGGTGTGAATTGGTATTTGATTCTAGAATAAAGCTTAACTTTGTTTGATAATTTTTAAGAGGATTGGGGTTAGCTAGGAAATTAGTTTACTACGGGTATCAAGTATCCATTTTTAACGGTTATTTGATACTCACGATTTAGGATGATTTTTGAATTTTGATACCCATTTCCTAGTGTAAGTACCCCAATCCGGACCGCTTTCCATCCGAGCATACGGGAAACACCGCGGACTCACGCTTTCGTGATCCCGAAGACCCGTAACGTCCAAAAGATCCAAAACCACCAGCCAAACCAGAGGAAGACCTTTCAAGGATAAAAGGGAACTCAGGGACTTTGCAGGAATAACAAAAAATGGCCAGTTTACACAATGGTCCGTACGGACCACTTTGCAAAGCAAGAATGGTCCGTACGGACACTTATGCCAACATGCCAAAATAATTACAAAATCTCCACAAAGTCCACAATATTCCCTGAAATCCAGGAAACCCAAAAAACTGGTAATGACACAAAGGTCCGTACGGATCACTTTGCAGTTTTTTGAGACCTATAAATAGAAGGCTCCCCCTTCCATTTCATTCACGCCTTCTCTTCTCCAAACCTCCCCCCAGCCTTCAGGCACAAGTCTAAGCTTTTTCGCCCCCTTTCGGTCCTTCCCGAGGCCTTTCGAGCCTTCCCGAGGTGCTCCTAAACCCTCCCGAGGCGCTCCGAAGTCCTCCCGAGGCGATCTTGAGGTAACCCCGGTCCATCCAGAGCCATCCCGAGGCGTTCAGAGACCTCCCGAGTCAATCCCGGTCCGTCTCGGCCCCTTTTGGTCCTTCCCGAGGCCTTCCGAGCCTTCCCGAGGTGCTCCCGAGGCGATCTCGAGGCGATCCCGGTCAATCCCGGTCCATCCCGAAGCCATTTCAAGGCAATCCCGGTCAATCCCGGTCCGTCCCGAAGCCATTCGGAGGCAATCCCGGTCCGTCCCGGTCTACCCTCAACAAAACAAATTCCCCCGAGGAAGTTAGACGCAAACCAACATTGATACGGTCTCCTT
The DNA here is from genome assembly GCA_022495995.1 of Adenophora triphylla var. japonica. Lineage (NCBI taxonomy): Eukaryota > Viridiplantae > Streptophyta > Magnoliopsida > Asterales > Campanulaceae > Adenophora > Adenophora triphylla. Next base: position 256,985 of record JAFEMH010002782.1, read on the forward strand.
CTTACCGCATTTAAATATTTCTGTTTTAAATACATAGTCTACAATGTAGAAATTACTTTCAACATGCATTTTTAAAAGCACACACACATACAACTTTTAAAGAAAGAAGGGTATAAAAAGACTCCTGAAAATGAGGCGACTCGGGTGAGCTCAAAATATCTCTTCTCGAGGCGCAACCTGACCTCCGAACTCAAAATCCCATCACACAACAAAAAGTCTTTTTTCGATGTTTTGGGCTATAGCAAAACGGCGTGGCGACTCTACACACTTTTCGAAAATGCGAGATGTCGTCCGGCCACGGATCGGGTAATTTCAGTTGGTGACTCTGCTGGGGAATTTTTGTTTTAAAAACTTTTAAAATAAAAAAAAAGATTTTTAAAACATGATGAGGGTCTGTAGCGATGCGTGAATTTTTCAACATCTTGGAGTCGCCACTTATTATTTATTTAGGAAAACAATAAGAAAATTTTTTTTTATTTAAAAAGAGATTTGAAGGTTCGGGGGTTAAGTTATGAAATGGGTAGGTCAAGGAGCATCCATTCCACCCAATCCGGAGATCGGTCTTGCCAATTGAGTATTACCAACCTTTTCAATAAATAAAAACAAGAAAACCATAATCAATTTCTTGATTAGGAATGTCGAATTATATGCTTCGAGACTACCTCCATGGATTGAAGGGACTCTAGGCTAATCCTTTTGATGGGATTACACCACTCTAAAAGCCAATAGAGAGAGATTGAGAAGAAGAGAGTAAAAGTATAGGAATTTACCTAGCGTTTAGGGAGTATTTGATTTAGAACGTGGTTCTAAGATGTCTTCTCGGTCGAGAAGTGATTCGGGCAGAGTTTCGACTCCATATGAGAGTCAAATCTTGATGCGGACAGAGCTTCGCCTCAATCCTTGATTCGGGCTTTGATGTTTGTTGATCAACAAGGTTGACAAACAAACTTTAGGTGATTTTAGGGTGATTTTAGAGTGATTTTGTAGGAATCTTTCAGGGAGAGAAACCAACAAAATGTATGTGTTGTGTGTTTTCGATCGTGGATCGGGGACCTCTGAAATACTGAAAGCCTCCAAGTATTTATAGGGGTTTAAGAGGTGGATGGATTACTTGGTCACCAAGATTAGGAGACTCAAGGAAGGTTCCAGAACTCAGATATGATTGGAGAACCGGATTAGATGATGTTTATCAAGAAAAGAGTTTGAAACGGAGAAGGATTGTGATTCTGCATATCCTGCAGAGGGGTTGTCTCGCGCGAGACACGTATGTCTCGTGCGAGACAACTAGTCGGTTGACTATTTTGTCCTCTTCAGTTATTTCGTTAGTCAGTTAGGTCCAAAACTAACGAGGTTAGTTAGAAACTTAACGAAACATGACAAAATTGACATGCTTTCATCAAAAACATAAAAGAGAGACGAAGAGTAGTGTAATCATGAATTATTGGTTCAGAATGGGGTGTCTACAGAGTCCCTCGGCGACAAGACTTATGGAAGAAGTCATATCGTCGATAGAAAAGACATCATTCTGAACATTGGGATGGTCGTCCCGCACGGCTGCCTACGTATCTCTAAGAGAGAATCAGACCAAACGTAGTTCGACTTCAAAACACTAAAAAGGCTATTTTAGGTATTTTGAAAAGCATTTTTGAAAATCGAAGATGGTTTTTTTTTTTTTGAAAAGATAAAATCATACTGAGGAATCAAGGACTTGACCCAATTCTGAAGATACCAGTTTGTTGATGAAGTTGTTGAAGTGCGTCGTCTGAGGTTACTGACATAGTTGTTGCCGAGGTCACGGACTTTGTTGTCGTTGCCGAGGTCACGGGCTTTGAAGTTTGCTGCAGTCGCAGACTTTGTTGACGTTGCCGAGGTCACGGACTTTGAAGTTTGCTGCCGTCACAGACTTTGAAGTTGTTGTCGAGGTCAACGACTTGAAGTTTGCTGCGGTCACAGACTTTGTTGATGTCGCCGAGGTCACGGACTTGAATTTGCTGCCATCACAGACTTTGTTGATGTTGCCGAGGTCACGGACTTGAAGTTGCTGCCGTCACAGACTTTGCTGATGTCGCCGAGGTCACGGACTTGAATTTGCTGCCGTCACAGACTTTGTTGGTGTTTCCGAGGTCACGGACTTGAAGTTTGCTGTCATCACAGACTTTGAAGTTGTCGGTTGAGGTGGAGGTTCTGTCAGCTCCTGTAATGCAAGGATATATGCATGCTGGTCTCAGATAGACCCGAATGATTCTTACCTTTCTGTACCTGTCAGCACATAAAGATTCCAAGTAGATTTTTTCCATATTTTAGTTGTTCAAATGGACTTACGTGGTGGTGCTCACGTTTGTTCGTGTAAATGGCCGGTTGGTCATTTTGGTGGTGAATTTATGTATGAGTATATGGTATATGTATATGTAGGGACATTTGTATGGATTTATATTTGAGGTGGGTGATCTGTATGAGAGTGAACTTGTGTTTGACAAGTTGGGACCAAATCAGGTTTTGCAGAATCTGTTGCTAGTCAGCAAGCCTGAATTTCAATGAGTAACCTTGTGTGAACACATCTAGGTCTGTTGCGAATCTTCATTCTTAATTCTCCTTTGAGTCGTGTCTCTAGGAGGCAAATGACTATAAATTTGTCGAATGTCTTAATGGCTCTATGTCCAAGGCCCTTTGCTGTCTCAAGCCCCAAGTTGCTTGTAAGTGATAGATGACTTTTTGAACAGGCTTGTGAGTCTACTCTCTTGATTTGAAGATGATCAAAGAAGACTCTCCTTGTTGATTTGACTTGAAGAAGATCAAAATGATGTTCGATGAAGAAGGTTGAAGAATACTCTCCCTTTGTCCTTGATTTTTTTTCTTAGTGACGCACCCTGGTTTTTTGCCTAGACCGCCCTTTCAGGTTTTCAATCTAGCGGGCATCTCTTTTGCGTCTTTTCCTTTTTTTTTCTTTTGAAAGTAGTATGTTAACTCGAAGAGAACTCAGTTGGAAGAATCTCATTAAGGAGAAAGATGAGATTTCAAGTTAGTTGAGGAGAGACGGACTCTATTATTTGGAAGGTGATCCAAGCATTGACTCTTTGGAGAGGTGTATTCTCTAATGATGAGAGTGAGAAGCAAAGAGGAAAGCTCCTAATGCAGATTTGATTATTTTGAAGAGTTGAAGTAGAGATTGACCGGGGAGGAAAGGTTAGGAAGCCCCAGTTTTGATGCTTGGATTTCAAGAGTTTGTATGAGAGTGGCTAGCAGGAAGCCCCTAGACTCAACAAGAAATGCTACTTGGCTCGAGGATCTAGAAAAGTTGTTCTACCTTTTAATGAACCATGCATCATCTAGAAGTTTCTAAATAAGTTTGAGGAGAAAGCCAATCATTAGTATGACTTAAGGGTAAACATTTTTCTTGATACTGAAAGTCTTCTTCACTTGCTGTAAGAGGAAGTTGAGCAATCTTCATTTCTTTATTTTTTTTGTTGGTATCACTTGACTCTTCTTCTTTGTGGGAGAGTCCTTCATGCATTTGAATTTTCACCTTTGTTGTGGGGGTGATGAAAGCTTGAGAGGTTTTGTTTTTCTTTTTTTTTGTACTCCCAAAGCTTTGAATTGAGTAGCCCCACTCTTCTTGGAATGAGGGTTGACAAAGCAGACCTTTGACTTTCTTCGCTTGTTGACATTTGACTTTCGCAGGGGTAATGTTCAGCCCTTAAGCTTCCTAAGGATAAATTTCTTCTTAAACTCGCTTAGAAGTCTCTATTTTATTTTTTTCTTGATGATTAGGGAATGGAAGGTCCATGAATTAAATGATACTTATGAGGTAGAACAACCTTAGGGAAAGTGTTTAGGAAAAATGACTTTGATTAATGGAGAAATTTAAGAACAGACTCGATAGTTTAAATGACACAAACTAGAGGAGGTGAGGAGTACTAGAAAGACAGAACGACTCTTCGAGTTCATACTTGGAAATTTAAAACCTAATCTACTTCTATCAAAGGAGAAAGGGAGAGGATGGTTGTAGCCCCAAAGTGGTAAGTGCAGCTTTTCTTCTCGGAGCTTCATCTTCTTCATGGATTACGAGAGAGAGGATTGTTGACGACGTTGGGACGTTCTAGATCTCCATTTTCAAAGAGGTCTTGGATGATGTCTTTCAAGTGGTGGCAAGAGTTGGTGTCGTGGCCGGTGAAGTTGTGGTATTTGCAGAATAAGTGATGAGCATGATTAGGACCCATATCCTTAGGAGGACCGCCTTCCCTTAGTTTGATCTTTTCATTCTTGACAAGCACATCGAAGAGTTCTTCTTGAGTGATTCCTTCAATTTTGTCATAGTGTCTCTTTTTCTTTTCAGGAGGAGGAACAACAGAATACTTGCCGGTGTTGGGGCGGTTGAGTGCAATAGCGTTGACTGAAGCATCCTTACTCGTGGTCGGTTTGTTGTAGCGGAAAGTACTTTCCTTCTTTTTGCTTTTTAGGAAGTCATCAATCCTAATTCCGGACTCGTGGAGTTCATTGAAACTAGGAAAGTAGTTGCCGGCGAGCTTCTCTTGAAATTCATCACATAGGCATTGGAGGAAGATGTGGATTTGCTCTTTGATAATAGGTCTTTCAACAATTTCAGTAAGTTTGAGTCTCCATCTTCTAGCAAATTCAGCAAAGGACTCATTGGCATGTTGCTTGGTTTGTTCAAGATCCCTCATAGTAGGGCGGTAAGTGGAGTTGTCTTCAAACTGCCTTTGGAAGACTAAACATGCAGACGACCAATCAAGTCTTGTAGTCGTAGGAAGAGACATGTACCAATCCCTTGCAGCACCTTTCAAGGTTTGAGGAAAGCATTGGGCCAAGATTGTGTTATCAACACCCATCGGAAGCATGGCCCAAGTGTAGGTCTCAACATGAGCTCGAGGACAAGTAGTACCATTAAACTTGGCAATGTCGGGTGTCTTGTACTTGCGAGGAAACTTGGTGATGGATTGTTGAAGAGCATCGGGATCAAATGGAACGAATGACCGTTTTGAGGTGTCAAGGGTTGCAAGTTTCTTCTCGAGGTAGTTCTTAGTAACATGGTCACCAAGTTTAGTAGTTTCACCACTGCCTTCTTTCTTGGTTTTAGCACCCTTAGAGGTATGTTCCTCATCATCGGAGGAGGATGAGGAAGAGGATGAATCGGATTTTTCCTTTTTCTTGCTTGACTTCTTGGGTATCTTATTCTTTTTGGTGTAGGATTCCTCTTTCTGCTTTTGCTTTCTGCCTTTCTTGACTTTCAAATCGTTGAGTTCTTTCATGAGGGCGGCCATTTGGGAATTTTGTTCCTCAATTTTCTTACTTTGTTCATCCATCTTAAGCAGGGCTTGGATGAGTTGGGCCTTAGCTTCGTTGATTTCGGCCTCGGTGGTAGGAGAAGAAGCAGACATCGTGTCGAGCTTTGGCGAAGAACCTAGACGTGTAGCAACCGTGTTAAACCATGATCGAGTCCCAACAAGTCGGCTGAATAGGGTGAATGAAGGCTTGAAGGTTTGAAGGTTTTGGCCAAAACACGAAAAGATCGAACACTTATCTCGCACGTGACAAGTAGTCTCGCGCGAGACAACACCACGGAAAGTCACATTTTTCTGATTTTAATCCTAATTTTGGTCGAACGAAAAATCCGTTTTGGGGGTTTCTAGCATTCGAAAACCAAACCTAAGGACCTAGGGGTCGAAGTTATCCCAAGTAACATCGAGTTTTGTGCAAAAAATTTTGGTGAGAAATTTTTCTCTTTTTAGGGGCAAATCTGAAGGTACAATTTTTTGATTTCTTTTCCATGGATTATTGCACAAAACGATCTTGACAAGGGATTACAAGGACTCCAAGATCAAACCGACCGGTCACGGAGTGTCTTAGAAAGTCAATCTACATGATATGTGGCGATGCAGGGCTGGAAGGCTAGGCTCCCCGCGATATGACAATCTAGATGGATTGAATACGCGGAGTGGGATGATCCAACTTCGGAGAGACCGACGACTAGGTGGTTACCGTCATCCGTCCTTAGTGTGGGTCCCGAGTTTATCAAGGGTATGAAGTGCAATGACAGTTATAATATGAGTGCGCGTGTGTGAGAGTCCATCTAGGTGATAGAGTAAAATATAATTTTTTTTTGAAAACGAAAGAAAAACAAGCAATGGCCGCACCAAGTGGTTACCTACGTTTCTCCCAAATTAGGAAAACTCAGGTCGTCGTAGTTCCACTTAAAGAGAGAGAGAGAGCGAGAGAATAAATAAACTAATTTATTACAAAGCCCGAGTCAACCGATGACCGGTAAAAAATTAAAATAATTCAATCGCACGCAGTTATATAGTTCGAGTATAAATTAATAATTATTCTACCCTGCAAAACAAAGTTAGTACAAGCAAAATAGAAATAATAATTTATTTTAATTTTTCTGGAATTTATTTTAAAATTTTCTTGAAACTGTTTTTGATTTTTTTTTAACATGGTCAAACTTTTCTTTCTTTTAAAAAAGAAAAGTCAATTGGATTTTTTTTTAACTTAATGCGGTTAAACGTGGAAGGATGGTCAACAACCAGGTTTGGTAATCTTTTTTTTTTTTTTTAATTGCTTACGTTTGATGCCGCCGCCATACATGCCTTTCTTTGCGGATATTAGTATCGCGCGGGATAACTTTGTCCCGCGCTGCACAACCATTCTGACAGTAATTTTTTTGACAAAAACAGTACAGAAAAATTTCAAAAAATCCAGAAAAATCATTTTTTTGCAGGAAATTAAAAAGATTGATAATATTCAATTGTAACGCAAGTCTAACCCTCTTAATTAATTGTCCCCAGCGGAGTCGCCACTGTAGCGATGCGTGAATTTTTCAACATCTTGGAGTCGCCACTTATTATTTATTTATGAAAACAATAAGAAAAACCTTTTTGATTTAAAAAGAGATTTGAGGGTTCGAGGGTTAAGTTATGGAATGGGTAGGTCAAGGAGCATCCATTCCACCCAATCCGGAGATCGGTCTTGCCAATTGAGTATTACCAACATTTTCAATAAATAAGAACAAGAAAACCCTAATCAATTTCTTGATTAGGAATGTCAGATTATATGCTTCGAGACTACCTCCATGGATTGAAGGGACTCTAGGCTAATCCTTTTGATGGGATTATACCACTCTAAAAGCCAATAGAGAGAGATTGAGAAGAAGAGAGTAAAAGTATAGGAATTTACCTAGCGTTTAGGGAGTATTTGATTTAGAACGGGGTTCTAAGATGTCTTCTCGGTCGAGAAGTGATTCGGGCAGAGTTTCGACTCCATATGAGAGTCAAATCTTGATGAGGACAGAGCTTCGCCTCAATCCTTGATTCGGACTTTGATGTTTGTTGATCAACAAGGTTGACAAACAAACTTTAGGTAATTTTAGGGTGATTTTAGGATGATTTTGTAGGAATCTTTCAGGGAGAGAAACCAACAAAATGTATGTGTTGTGTGTTTAAAATCGTGGATCGGGGACCTCTAAAATACTGAAAGCCTCCAAGTATTTATAGGGGTTTAAGAGGTGGATGGATTACTTGGTCACCAAGATTAGGAGACTCAAGGAAGGTTCCAGAACTCAGATATGATTGGAGAATCGGATTAGATGATGTTTATCAAGAAAAGAGTTTGAAACGGAGAAGGATTCTGATTCTGCATATCCTGCAGAGAGGTTGTCTCACGCTGAAATTACCCGGATCCGAGGGGCCTCAGAGTACCACGAGGGGCCTCAGAGTACCTCGAGAGTACCTCGGGGCAGCGCGGGAGCGTCGCGGGAGCGCTCGGGGAGGCTTCGGAGCACCATGAGGGGGCTCGGAAGGCCTCGGAAGGATCCGAAAGGGGCCGGGAGTGCCTCGAGAGGACTTAGAGGGGAAGCCAGAAGGCTTAGGGAGGAAGAGAGAAGTGGGAGGTGTGTGAAAATGAGGAGGGGGAGCCCTCTATTTATAGTGCCAGATTTGGTGCAAGAAGGTCCGTACGGACCTCCCTGGTAATCCAGACTTTTGGTTTTCCTCGATTTGAGGGAATCTGTAATGATGGTGAATATTCTGCAATTATGATGTTCCCTATGCAATAAGGTCTGTACGGACCAAGTTGACATGCAAAGAGGTCCGTACGGACCAACTCTGCAGGAGGGTAATCATTTTTCCCGGGATTTGAGGGAATATTGTGGACTTTAAGAGGATTCAGTAATTATTAAAGCAAAGAGGTCCGTACGGACCATTATTGCTTTTCCAATTTCCTGAAAATTCCCAAAAGGTCCTTTTGTCCCTTTTTATCCCAGAAAGGCTCCTCCCTTGGTTTGGCTGGGGGTTTTGAGAGGGTTTTGAGTGTCAGAGGTCGTCGAGACTGCGTTGATGAGTCTGCGGTGTTTCCCGTGTGCTTGAAAGAGGGTGATCCAGATTGGGGTACTTACAGAAGCCCCTCAACGACGTCACTTATGAAAGAAGTGGGGTCGCCGATAAGATAAGGGTCCTAATCTGGATCGCGTCTTTGGGAGATAAAGTGACCGGGAGGTCGGCGTGAGGACGTGGTGGTGTCCTATTGTGTGACCGTTTAGGCCGCAGGCCGGACCCTGTGATAGGATTCCTACGTATCCCTGGCGGGAATCAAGCCTGGTCGTAGTTCGGGTGTGGGGTGAGTGTTTTGTGAATGCGGACGTGGTGGTGCCCTGAAGTGTCGTGTGACCGCCGAGATCAGTGGTAAGGACGTGGTGGTGTCCTGGGTGACCGTATAGGTCGATGGCTGGACCCTGTGATAGGATTCCTACGTATCCCTGGCGGGAATCAAGCCTGGTCGTAGTTCAGAGGTCGCGAAATTGTGAGTGTATGTGGGCGTGGTGGTGCCCTGAAGTGTCGTGTGACCGCCGAGGTCAGTGATAAGGACGGGGTGGTGTCCTAATATGTGGTGACCGCCGAGGTCAATTGTGAGGACGTGGTGGTGTCCTGGGATGGAAATTTTACGATTTTCCTAATCGGGTGGTTTAAGGCCTTCCGGGCCGAAGATAGTGATTTGGGAGGTTTTTACGGTCTTCCGGACCGAGTGGTTTAAAGCCTTCCGGGCTTGAGGTAGTAATGGTGGAGGTTTATACGGTCTTCCGGACCGAGTGGTTTAAAGCCTTCCGGGCTGGGGATAGTAGTTTGGCTGATTTATACAGTCTCCCGGACTGAGTGATTTAAAGCCTTCCGGGCTGAAGATAGTGTGAGGACTTGAATCGTCTTCTGAATGTGGTTGCGCCACGCGTGAGGACTTTGAATCGTCTTCTGGCGGCGGTTTTGGTGCCACGCTGGAGGACTTTGAATCGTCTTCTGGCGGCGGTTGGTGCCACGCGGGAGGACTTTGAATCGTCTTCTGGCGGCGGTTGGTGCCACGCGGGAGGACTTTGAATCGTCTTCTGACGGCGGTTGGTGCCACGCTGGAGGACTTTGAATCTTCTTCTGGCGGCGGTTGGTGCCACGCTGGAGGACTTTGAATCGTCTTCTGGCGGCGGTTGGTGCCACGCGGGAGGACTTTGAATCGTCTTCTGGCGGCGGTTGGTGCCACGCTGGAGGACTTTGAATCGTCTTCTGGCGGCGGTTGGTGCCACGCGGGAGGACTTTGAATCGTCTTCTGGCGGCGGTTGGTGCCACGCGGGAGGACTTTGAATCGTCTTCTGGCGGCGGTGGTGGAGGCATGGCTGCCTTGAGCTTTGAGAGGTTTAGATGTCTCGTGCTTTGTCTGTTGGGGAGAAGGTTGGACTTACGATGGCTGCCGGTGTTCATCCGTTGGGGATTTATTGTGGCCTTGTAGGGGCTTGCAAGGATTCCCTTTTTGACTTGCTGGGGAAGGAGCTCGGGCTTACTTTGATGGCCGGTGATTGTGTTGTCGATGAGTGGGCAATGATGATGGCCGGTGATTGCTTCACCATTTGGCGTTTTGGAGGCGTTTCGTGCCTTGGGATTTGTACTCGGAGGTATTGGCTCCTTCTTGTGCTTGTTTTGCCGTTGAGTGGGCAAAGTTTGGGCTTACATTGACGGCCGGTGCTGGGGATATGTAGTCTTGTATGACTTCCCTTTGACTTGTTGGGGAGGAGCTCGGGCTTACTTTGATGGCCGACGCTTGCGTTGCCGTTGAAGTGGGCGAGGTTCGGGCTTACACTGACTGCCGGTGCTTGAATTGCTGGGGATGCGTGACCTTGTAGGGGCCTTTTCTGCTGAGAAGATGACTTCAGACCTCTTTTAAGGGCCGGTGGTTGAGTTGCCGTTGAGCGTTTTGGAGGCGTCTCGTGCCTTGATATTCGTGCTGGGAGGTGTTGGCTCCTTCTTGAATTGCCGTTGAGTGGGCGAGGACCGGTCTTACACTGACGGCCGTTGCTTGCGTTGCCGTTGAAGTGGGCGAGGTCCGGGCTTACGTTGACGGTCGGTGGTTGAATTGCCGTTGGAGTGGGCGAGGACCGGTCTTACACTGACGGCCGGTGGTTGAATTGCCGTTGGTGCGGGCGAGGTTCGGGCTTACACTGACTGCCGGTGGTTGAATTGCCGTTGGAGTGGGCGAGGACCGGTCTTACACTGACGGCCAGTGGTTGAATTGCCGTTGGAGCGGGCGAGGTTCGGACTTACACTGACTGTTGGTGGTTGAATTGCCGTTGAGATGGCGAGGTCCGGTCTTATGCTGACGGCCGGTTCTTGAATTGCCGTTGGAGTGGGCGAAGTCCGGGCTTACACTGACGGCCGGTGCTTGCGTTGCCATTGAAGTGGGCGAGGTTCGGGCTTACACTGACTGCCGGTGCTTGCGTTGCCGTTGAAGTGGGCGAGGTTCGGGCTTACACTGACTGCCGGTGGTTGAATTGCCGTTGGAGTGGGCGAGGATCGGTCTTACACTGACGGCCGGTGCTTGCGTTGCCGTTGGAGTGGGCGAAGTTCGGTCTTACACTGACTGCCGGTGCTTGCATTGCCGTTGGAGTGGGCGAAGTTCGGTCTTACACTGACTGCCGGTGGTTGCGTTGAAGGGTTAGGGACCATTCTGCACTTGGATTTGCTGAAAAAGGCCTTAGGACAGCAGGGGCAAAGATTATAAGGGCAGGAAAGTAATTTGGCCCTCCCTTGCAAGAAGGTCCGTACGGACCAACCTGGGATTCAAAGAGGTCCGTACGGACCACTTTGATTTTTTTTACAGTTCCCAGGTTTTGACCGGGTTAAAAAGCCGAGGCATCCCCTTCATTTCCCATTCCCAGTTTCACGAACCAGCCGAGAGAGAGAGAGGAAGAAACCTCCATTGTTAACCAAAATCTTCCATTCACTACAAGGAAAATCGATTTTAGCTACGGCAAATTCCGTAGCTAAAATGAAGATTCCGTAGCTAAATCGTGTTTAGAGACGGATTTATTCCGTAGCTATTCCGTGGGTGCAGGTTTGTCGCTAAATTGGGCGTCGCTTTTTTGTAGCTGTTTTAGAGACGGACGTGTCCGTCTCCAATTTAGAGACGGACGTGTTCGTCTCTAAATCAGAGACGGAGACGCCCGTCTCTAAATCAGAGACGGAGACGTCCGTCTCTAATTCAGAGACGGACATATCCGTCTCTAATTTAGCTACAAAACAGCGACACCCAATTTAGCGACCAACCTGCACCCACGGATTAGCTACGGAACAAATCTGTCCCTAAACACGATTTAGAGACAGAATCTTCATTTTGGCTACAGAATTTGCCGTCTCTAAAACACATTTTTCTTGTAGTATATATATATATGTATATATATATATATATATATATATATATATATATATATATATATATATATATATATATATATATGTATATGAATTATAATACTACTAAAATACACTTATAAATAACCTTATATTGAAAAAATTGTCATATACATCAATTAATAATGTCAAAATACCACTACTAAAATGTAATTCACAGTCATAAAATTTCCTAAATCAAAATTTTTAAAATCAATTACAATTGCATTCAATCTTTCTCGCATTTCCTCATAACCTTTACGAGCCTCTTCTATAGCACGATTAGCCTCTTTTGTAGCACGATGAGCCTCTTCTACAGTTCCCAAAATCGTATTTATACACTCACATCACTGACCAAAGAAAGAGACAACACAATGTAAGCAACCATATTGAATACTTGACAGTGAAGTATATCTACCTTCTTAAGAAGGGAGGGATACAGAGGTAGCCCCAAACTTAGATATTATCACAGTTGTCTACTAAAACGCTGAAGTAAATGAAATGTGTGCTTGTAAAATCTCAAAATTAATCAATGTGAAGTTGAAGAATAACTGACCGACATCAGGCTCCAACTTTGCATTGTTCGAAGAAAACATGATGCATAAAGCTGCAAGCTGAAATCATTACATGAACATGTATGAAGTATAACAAAAAAAATATCATATGGATGAATGCTCTTTAACCAAATAGAGTAGCATGTGCAATCTTACTTGTCTAGAACTTTTTCTAAAAGGACTAAGGCTTTCTCTAAGAGCTGAACAACCAAATCTTTAGAAACAATAACAGAAGACTGCTAGCATATGCACGATACAATTACTATATTGTACCTTCTAGTATATTATGTGATCCATGCCCAACGTGAATGTTTAGCCAACCATAATTAAGTTATTTTTTTTTTCCATTTTGAGAAAATTTGAGAACCAATAATCCTCTAGCAATGCCCAAAAACCAGATGGAGCATATAAAAATATATTATATAAATGGGTTACATTATACCCATTGAAACACTTTTAAATTTATATAGATAATCGTTTTTTATGTCAATTTACAAAGTCTTGTATTAATATTGAATGAACACACATGTTTTCTATCACTAGAATTATTTGTATGTATATTTATATGTGTTAACATATTAATGATACAAAAATGATAGAAATCTTGGTAACGAACTAGAGATAGGCATTATGTATCCGACTTGACAACCGTGCACCAAATCTCTTTTGGACCTTGCTCCTAACCACTTCCAATCCAAGAAAAGTAGTTTTAAGTGGTTGATCATTGATGAGGGGCCAGAGATGTTACTTATGCAATCCAGAAGAGCTAGGGCCTACCCCTAGATCAATTCTAATGAATCAAACCAATATATCATAGCTGCAGGTCCACTTCTAATACTTTTCGGGACCATCTAATTCGGACGTTGTTATTTCAAGAACTAACAAAGAATGGTGCTCGCCTACGGGCTAAGCCAAAGCTACGCTAACCACTAATTGATCTAACTTTTGTAAAGACTAATTGTATGTTCTTAACTCCATAGTTTGCACCACAAAAGAAATAGGCTGATACGAAATTACTGTGCTCGTAAAGTGGAAAAACAGGAGCTGAAGAGAGAAGAAAAGATACTTACACACTTCCAGTTGCCACCGACAAAGAACTGCAACAAAAATAAGTATCAAATTTGGTTAGTAATTTGTGAATGTTGAGAAAGCAGAATGCATCTAACAGGTTCATTACTTCCAATTTACAACTACAAAGTTAATATAAAAATGTAAGTCCAAAAAATATATGTTATGCAATGAAACAATGTATAGATTGAGGAGGTTTATTCTTTTGAATTATCTCTTTTTTTCACACAGCCTTCCCCAAACAATATCTCAGTCACATACTTAATTCACAAAAAATTCAGACAATCCAAACTATTAACTATTTTCGCAAATGAGCAGAGAGTAGATGTAAGGATGAAGAACTTACCTCCTGATGTTATCCTTGATATATTTTAAAGACTTCAAATCTCATTGTTTATGCAAGTCAAGTACCAGGCCCACTTGAGTGAAAGAAATCGAGTTAATTTGATCTTTCTGCCTATGTTACTCTATCGGTGAAATACAGAGTATGATCACTCTGGCACCTCGTAGGACTGAACTTCCCACCACATAAACCAAGCATGGAGAGATTATTTCTAAAAAAATAAAAATAAATTGCAAGCAAATATTTGAGCAAGAAACAATGGAGTAAAAGAAAAACACAACAGTACATAGCAGCCTAGAACAACCTTGTAGGAACAATCAGATCAATGCTTTCTTAAGTTTTACTTGGAACCAGTTAATGGTCACTTCTTTTAGCTCATCTGACATGTGATTCCCACTGTTCAGATGCCCATTAGTTTACCAAATTAAAAGAAATGATCCAAGCCAAAGATGCACAACAGTAGTGAATATATGTAATGGGAATATCCTCTTGTTACATCAAGGTAATTAGAAATGTTGCATCACATGCCCAGTTTGGTGTATATTTAGTTATAAGATGTTTTATGAAACACATAGAAAAGTACAGAAATGAAAGCTGTCGCCTTTGAAGGAAAATCAAATATTCTTCTTTAGGATTACCTTTGTAAATCTTTAAGAAAGAGTGTTGCGCCCTGACAAATTGACAATATATTATTGATGATTTAATATAGTAATAATTTTGCAAGAAAACCTATTTTCCATCACTTGGTGAGAGGAACACACGGGTTGTATTATGTTTCCACCTCCAACATGGCATCCAATACAAGCTCGATTAAACAATGTGGCTCCCCTTCGTTCATCCAACATTTGTCCAGATGATACTGCATGGATGAGAACAGATGTAAGGTGTAGCAGACAAGCATTGATGGCTGTCAACAGATAATAAGGTGGTTCCATCATGTGAAACTAGCGCCCCACATTAACAAAATGCTCGTTCGAAAATAAATATCCAAATTTGTTTTTAATCCAAGATCCTAACAGTAGCATAATGGTCACATGGGTGCATAGTACAGACCATACAATCAACAAAAACATTATTCAGGGCAAAGCTTTGTGTAATTAGGTGGATAGAGAAAACATTGGTTAACAAGCCTTGCTACAAGGTCACATAGTACACCATGGAAGTTGATAGCTTCCCCATTTGCACTTACTACTTCAGAATCACGCAAAATGCAATCTGTCTTTTAAACACAAAGAGCTCTCGATATTAAGAAGATCAGTGACAATATTGAGTAACAAGAAGAATAACTGGAACCTAATAGAGCATTGATTCATCACATGCAAACAGAGGAGGGGACTAACAAGTCAAAGAATACCTTAGATGCGTATATGCAACCAAGTGTGCCAACAACTATTCCTCCCAATACAAAGCCACCGACAAACAAACTTCCACCATTTGACCTACCACTATCACTGTAAACAGACAAAGGAAGAGCAGCATCCATAGTCATTAAATCAAGATCAACAAGATAGTTAATTTAAGAAAAAAATATGCAATAAATTGTTAAGAGAATAGAAGTGGCATCATTTACTTTCACATTTAACTTCATAAACTCACAGGCACAAAATAGACCTTCAATAGTTAAAGAACAAAGACAAATTGTGTAACATAATATTAGATATATACACACAAAATTGAACATCATTCCTACTACTTGGACATTGTTACCAAGCCTTAACTTGAGCGCCAATATGACCACTAATCTTAATAGCACTGCCATTGGGACATTTTATCAAACACCATGTGAGCAACCCAATTCGCCCCTCTAAGAGACAGCATTTCAAAACGTATGAAATCTTGGAGTACACATTCACAATCCAAACGTAAACTTTCAAAATTAGAATGAACAACTACAATGAAAGCACGTACCTGTGAACACGCAGCTAGAAGTTAAAAGCAAGAGCGCTCACCCTCTCATAGCATCCAACTAATCTGCGTTCGATATTGACAGTGGACATTCATTATACTCTGCGTTCTAATTTGGGGGGAAAGACGATCAAACGTAAACTCCCATTACACTACACCAACAAACGGTAAATAAAGGAAACAATTAACAACATTAAATTAAATAAGAAACCGAGAAATGCAGTACAAAAATGCAATTGGGTATTCGAGATTTTACCGAATTAAGGCCGGAGAAAGACGATCAATTAGTTGGGGACTCAGGGAAGGTGAAAATGAAATGAGAATCTCAAATGAAGTCAATAGCAGGAAGAGGGTAAAAGGGCGTTGTAATTAGGGGGAAAAGGGGAGGGGCGCGATGTTAAAATATTTGAGAGAGGAAAGGGCGGGAATTGAAAAAAATGGGGGCGGGGTAATGGTGGTGAGGCGGCAGCTTCATTCTGAGCCAGGCGGCCGCATGAGATTTGGCAATTTTGGGGCCAAACGGCAGGAGGTGAGGCGCCGGCCTCGGTTTTCTCCGTCGGCCGCCTCGTGATCAGCTGCTGAAGGGTAAAGGGGTGGTGGTCAAGAGAGAGAGAGAGAAGAAAGGGGTAAATTCTGGTTTTGGGGTTTAATAATTATTATATAATAAAATAATATTAGTAAAAATAATTATTAATATCAAAAATAATTTAAAATATAAAATAATATTATCTAATAATAATAAATAATAATATATCATAAAAAGTTTTTGAATAAAATAGTTAACTTTTTAACAATTTTTTTGAAAATACAGTTAACTTTTTAACAGTTTCTGTTAAGTTGTATACTGAATATTAACTTTTTTTTTTCAATTTTTTTTTTGGATAAAGGAGACTATTTTAGACCTTTGTTTACTACATACATTTTTTGCAAAAAGTTATATAAAAAAAGTTATGAATTTTGAAAGAAGTTAAGTTTTATTTCTTTCAAAATTCATAGCTTTTTTTATATAACTTTTTGCCAAAAATGTATGTAGTAAACAAAGGTTTAAAATAGTCATCTTTATCCAAAAAAAAAATTGAAAAAAAAAATTAATATATAGTATACAAATTAACAGAAACTGTTAAAAAGTTAACAGATTTTTCAAAAAACTGTTAAAAAGATAACTTTTTTATTCCAAAACCGTTAAAAAATTAAAAGGGTAAGGTTGGTTGTCCGTCTCTTTGTAATTTTATTTTAATCAACAAAATTTAATGGTACCGTCCCTTTTTTCTTTTATATACTTTCGTTTCTTTTAAAAAAGTTAAGTTTTATTTCTTTCAAAATTCATAGCTTTTTTTATATAATTTTTTGCAAAAAATGTATGTAGTAAACAAAAGTTTAAAATAGACTTCTTTATCCAAAAAAAAAATAATTGAAAAAAAAAAGTTAATATACAGAATACAAATTAACAGAAACTGTTAAAAAGTTAACAGCTTTTTCAATGGTATTGATGTACTGATGTCCCCTAAACCCTAAACCCTAAACCCTATATCATATATACCTTATACCATAAACCTTATACCCTAAATCCTAAGCCCTAAACCTTATACCCTATACCCTATACCCTAAACCTTATACCCTATACCTTATACCCTATACCCTATACCCTAAACCCAAAGCCCTGAACCCTAAGCCCTAAACTCTATCCACTATACCCTAAACCTTATACTCTAAACCCTATACCCTAAACCCTATACCCTAAACCCAAAACCCTATACCCTAAACCTTATACCCTATACCCTATACCCAAAGCCCTGAACCCTAAACCCTAAGCCCTAAACTCTATCCACTATACCCTAAACCTTATACTCTAAACCATATACCCTAAACCCTAAACCCTATACCCTAAACCCTAAACGTTATACCCTATACCCTATACCTTATACCCTATACCCTATACCCTAAACCCAAAGCCCTAAACCCTAAGCCCTAAACTCTATCCACTATACCCTAAACCTTATACTATAAACCCTATACCCTAAACCCTATACCCTAAACCCTAAACCATATACCCTAAACCCTAAACCTTATACCCTATACCCTAAACCCAAAGCCCTGAACCCTAAACCCTAAGCCCTAAACTCTATCCACTATACCCTAAACCTTATACTCTAAACCCTATATCCTAAACCCTATACCCTAAACCCTAAACCTTATACCCTATACCCTATACCTTATACCCTATACCCTAAACCCAAAGCCCTGAACCCTTAGCCCTAAACTCTATCCACTATACCCTAAACCTTATACTCTAAACCCTATACCCTAAACCCTATACCCTAAACCTTAAACCCTAAACCCTAAAGCCTAAACCTTATACCCTATACCCTATACCCTAAACCCAAAGCCCTGAACCCTAAACCCTAAGCCCTAAACTCTATCTACTATACCCTAAACTTTATACTCTAAACCCTATACCCTAAACCCTAAACCCTATACCCTAAACCCTAAACCCTAAACCTTATACCCTATACCCTATACCTTATACCCTATACCCTATACCCTAAACCCTAAACCTAAAGCCCTGAACCCTAAGCCCTAAACTCCATCCACTATACCCTAAACCTTATACTCTAAACCCTATACCCTAAACCCTAAACCCTATACCCTAAACCCTAAACCTTATACCCTATACCCTATACCCTAAACCCAAAGCCCTGAACCCTAAACCCTAAGCCCTAAACTCTATCCACTATACCCAAAACCTTATACTATAAACCCTATACCCTAAACCCTAAACCCTATACCCTAAACCCTAAACCTTATACCCTATACCCTTTACCCTATACCCTGAACCCAAAGCCCTGAACCCTAAACCCTAAGCCCTAAACTCTATCCACTATACCCTAAACCTTATACTCTAAACCCTATACCCTAAACCCTAAACCCTATACCCTAAACCTTATACCCTATACCCTATACCTTATACCTTATACCCTATACCCTAAACCTAAAGCCCTGAACCCTAAGCCCTAAACTCTATCCACTATACCCTAAACCTTATACGCTAAACCCTATACCCTAAACCCTAAACCCTATACCCTAAACCCTAAACCTTATACCCTATACCCTAAACCCAAAGCCCTGAACCCTAAACCCTAAGCCCTAAACTCTATCCACTATACCCTAAACCTTATACTCTAAACCCTATATCCTAAACCCTATACCCTAAACCCTAAACCTTATACCCTATACCCTATACCTTATACCCTATACCCTAAACCCAAAGCCTTGAACCCTTAGCCCTAAACTCTATCCACTATACCCTAAACCTTATACTCTAAACCCTATACCCTAAACCCTAAACCCTAAACCCTAAACCCTAAAGCCTAAACCTTATACCCTATACCCTATACCCTATACCCTAAACCCAAAGCCCTGAACCCTAAACCCTAAGCCCTAAACTCTATCTACTATACCCTAAACTTTATACTCTAAACCCTATACCCTAAACCCTAAACCCTATACCCTAAACCCTAAACCTTATACCCTATACCCTATACCTTATACCTTATACCCTAAACCCTAAACCTAAAGCCCTGAACCCTAAGCCCTAAACTCTATCCACTATACCCTAAACCTTATACGCTAAACCCTATACCCTAAACCCTAAATCCTATACCCTAAACCCTAAACCTTATACCCTATACCCTAAACCCAAAGCCCTGAACCCTAAACCCTAAGCCCTAAACTCTATCCACTATACCCTAAACCTTATACTATAAACCCTATACCCTAAACCCTAAACCCTATACCCTAAACCCTAAACCTTATACCCTTTACCCTTTACCCTATACCCTGAACCCAAAGCCCTGAACCCTAAACCCTAAGCCCTAAACTCTATCCACTATACCCTAAACCTTATACTCTAAACCCTAAACCCTATACCCTAAATCCTAAACCTTATACCCTATACCCTATACCTTATACCCTATATCCTATACCCTATACCCTAAACCCAAAGCCCTGAACCCTAAGCCCTAAACTCTATCCACTATACCCTAAACCTTATACTCTAAACCCTATACCCTAAACCCTATACCCTAAATCCTAAACCCTAAACCCTATACCCTAAACCCTAAACCCTAAAACCTAAACCCTATACCCTATACCCTAAACCCTATACCCTAAACCCTAAACCCTAAACCTTATACCCTATACCCTAATCCCTAAACCCTAAGCCCTGAACCCTGAACCCTAAACCCTAAGCCCTAAACTCTAACCACTATACCCTAAACCTTATACCCTATACCCTAAACTCTAAGCTCTAGACCCTATACCTTATACCCTAAACCATAAACCCTAAACCTTATACCTTATACCCTATACCCTGAACTCTAAACCTTAAGCCCTAAACTCTAACTACTATACCCTAAACCTTATACCCTATACCCTAAACTCTAAGCCCTAGACCCTATACCTTATACCCTAAACCATAAACCCTAAACCCTAAACCTTATACCTTGTACCTTATATACTAGATAAACCCTAAATCATATACATATACATATACATTATACCCTAAATTTTAAGCCCTAGATCCTATACCTTATACCCTAAACCCTATACCCTAAACCTTATACATTATACCCTATAATCTAAACCCTAAATCATATACCCTATAACCTAAACCCTAAACCCTAAATTAGAGACGGATTAAAATCTGTCTCTGATTTAGAGACAGATTCAACATCCGTCTCCAAAGTTTAGAGACGGATTCTGAATCTGTCTCTAATTTAGAGACGGATTTTGAAGCTGTCTCTAAATTAGAGACGGATACAAAAATCTGTCTCTAAACTTTGGAGACGGATGTTGAATCTGTCTCTAAATTAGAGACGGATTTTGAATCTGTCTCTAAATTAGAGACGGATTATGTATCTGTCTCTGATTTAGAGACGAGTGCTAAATCTGTCTCTAA
The DNA here is from genome assembly GCA_022495995.1 of Adenophora triphylla var. japonica. Taxonomy (NCBI): domain Eukaryota; kingdom Viridiplantae; phylum Streptophyta; class Magnoliopsida; order Asterales; family Campanulaceae; genus Adenophora; species Adenophora triphylla. Next base: position 277,529 of record JAFEMH010002782.1, read on the forward strand.
ACTTTTAGAGACAGCTGTTTAATCTGTCTCTAATTTAGAGACGGATTAAAATCTGTCTCTGATTTAGAGACAGATTCAACATCCGTCTCCAACGTTTAGAGACGAAATCTGAATTCGTCTCTAATTTAGAGACGGAATTAGAATCCGTCTCTGATTTAGAGACGGATTCAGATTCCGTCTCTGATTTAGAGACGGGATCAGAATCCGTCTCTGAACTAGAGACGGAATCAGAATCCGTCTCTGAACTAGAGACGGATTCTGATTCCGTCTCTAATTCAGAGACGGATCCGTCTCTAATTTTTGGTTCTGTCTCTAATCTGTCACCAAATTAGCTACAGACTTCGTCCGTAGCTAATTTTCTGTCTCTAATTCCGGTTTTCCTTGTAGTGATTTTTCGCTTGAATCGCTTGCAATGGCGGAAGGATCTCGAAGGAATCGTCGACAACGCAGTCAAGAAGTGGTCGAGCAACGGATGGAGCTCCAAAGAAATTGGATCTCGTTTGTTCCATCTTCAAAGAATCCGGATGTCTTGTATCCAAATCCGGAGGTGCACAATCGTCGTTCTAGGAACGTCGGGGAGGTAAGAAATCCGTTCCGTTTTGATTCCCTGCTCGAATTTTTTGAATGCTAGAACTAGGTTTTAGTTTTTCGCATTTTTGAATTTTTGTTATTTTTTTTTATGCCTTTTGTGAAATTCTTGATGAATTGTTAAAAATGGACATGTAAAAATTGTGGGTATGTGTATTTTGTGCAGAAATGTGTAGATTAGCTTTTATTTGTGAAAATAAAGTGCCTCTCTAATGAAATGCATGCTTTGGTGTTTTGTACCTAATGCTATTTATGTATGTACATTATGAGAAAAGTTTGTCGTGTAGTGACAAATTTTGTGAAAAAAAGGTGACATGTGCCGTATTTTGTGACGGATTTTATCTGAAAGTGTGTGCCATGTAGGGACGAATTTTTTGAAAATGTGTTATGCAGTGTGTGCCGTGTTCTTGGGTGACGGACTTTGTGGGGAAAATATGTGCAATATGTGCCGTGTTTTTGTGACGGGTTATATGTGCTTTTGCCGTGTTGGGACGGACTTTTTTGAAAATGTGTCGTGTAGGGGTTAATCCCTCTTTTGAGAAAATGTGTACAGTGTGTGCCGTGTTTTTGTGACGGACTGCATGGGAAAAATTATATGTATAATGTATGTGAAAATTATGTGCAACATGCGCCGTGTTTTGTGACGGGATATATGTGAAAAATATGTGCAATGTGTGCCGTGTTTCGTGACGGGATATGTATGCTTTGATTTTCTTTTGCATTAAGTACTGCGAATGACGTACCTTTGATGTGTTTACCTGCAGGATGTGGGGCTCATGGCTGGGAAGGCCAAGAGGATGAAGACTCGGGGGTCGCTCGAGGCTGTTGTTCAGTTGTGGCATCGGATGCCTGATATTTCTGTGGATGGTAGGCCGAGTCCCAGGAGGCTGGTCTACGCTTCTGGCTTGGGGGTGTTCGTAGAGAACCTGGTCGGGGTCTCTGACACGAGGAAGAACAAGAGCGTCTTCCTTGGCCTTTCTGAGTATTGGTGGGATACCACCCACACCTTCCATCCGAGCCGGGAGAGGTGACGGTGACGCCCACGTACTTTGCTTTGCTATCACCGGGCTTTCCTTCAAAGGAGGGCCGGTGCGGTGGAGGGATATGATAGGCGATGATGTGTTGACCGAGCCGCCGGGCTTTGAGCCTCGTCCTCGCAGGGTGCAGGGATGCTTTGTATAGCGATGTGGATCTCGAGGATTACGGCCAGCATTGGGGCTTATGTTCGGGTACCGGCCAGTGACGGCGGAGCGGTGGCGCGCTCCTTTTGTGGTTTGCACTTTCCGAGACTTTGTTCTCGAACCACGCGGATCGCGGCTCCTTTTGCTACTGTTGGAGAGCTTGATTGATCTCGGGAGAGAGTTTGTGACATTGCTTGGGGCGAGGCAGGCTTGGCCGAGCTCTACTTTTCTTTGGACCGGTTTAGCGGGGTGTGGCTTGATTCATTGGCTGTTTTGACTTTGCTTTGGAGGTATGAGTTTATTGTTTTTTGATTTAGCAACTTGTCGTTTCTCCATCTTCTTTTGCACCGAGCCTTTTCGTTTTGTCACAGTGTGGTTTTACGAGATTTTCGGTGCTTCTCGTGGGATAGAGATCCGGGGGCCGTAGGCCGCGTATCCCGCTATCTTTGGGCCGGGCTCGTTCGGCGAGGAAGAGGAGGAGCGACAGTGGGGAAGCTCACCATCGCCTACGGGGATGTGCAGGAGCGTGCTGGAGAGAGGTAGCCCGGAGGGGTTTATTTTGTTCCGTGGGCTCGGTATGAGGCCGATGAGTTCGAGGGGGCTCCCGAGGTGACAGCCGCAGCGTAAGATGCTTTGCGGGGCCCGACTTGTGATGTCATGTACCCTGGGAGCGGGTCTTCGCGGGCATGGCCCGTGTGTGCTTCCCGTGGCTCCGAGGGACCCTCCTTTTGGGATGCTTGATTCTCGGGACATGGATGTGCTGGATTTTGAGAGGTACCTTGGCGTGTGGGTGCCGAGGAGTTTATTTTGTATGGAGAGGAGTATGGGGCCTTCGTGAGGAGGAAGTTGAGGACGCCGCAGTATTGGCGAGGAGAGAGAGGCCGGCCCGCAGTTCCCCAGAGGTTCCGATGCCGGGGCCGGATTTCACGTATGTCCGTGGGGACGGATCGAGGAGGAGGGTGTACTGTACCCGTTTACGAGCGGGCTCGCCGCGTACCGAGTGGATCCCGATAGATAGGTGAGTGTGCTTACTCTTTTCCGTCTTGGCATCTTTTACGTATTTTTCTCTTTTTGTTGTTGAGTATAACCGTATTGCCGAGCGTTTCCTTGGTCGCTTGCTTGTGCAGTCCCGGGAGAGCCTATGATATGCTGACTCGTCGTTATGTGGCGATGAGGTCGTTTGCGAAGAAGATGGCGTCGAAGCTGTCTTGCCGGTCTTCCCGACGCGTGCCGGCGTACGAGCCTATGCCTTCGAGGCATTCGTAGACGTTCCTCCACCAAGAGCCGAGCCGGAGCCACGGCAGGAGGGACCTTCGAGGCGGCATAGCATGGATGCCGGACATCTTCGGGAGCCCCGAGGCAGAACCCTTTTATCGAGTTCTTCCCTCGGCGGGATGCACAGGGGTGAGGGTTCGTCGAGCCTTCTTTCTTTGATCCTTTCGCCGGATTTGATCCTTCCGAGTACTTTGAGTACCAGCCTCAGGAGGGCTCGGTATTCGATGACGAGGACGTGACGGGCGAGTTCACCGGATGCCCGACTTCTCGGGAGGACCTTGGCGAGGATGATGATGCCGAGGAGTCGATTAGTATTCATTTGCTTTCCCTCTTTTCATATCTTCTCTCTTTTTTGTTTAGCAAATGTACATTTATGGGTACCGTAATAAAACACTTGTATTTGCATGGCAAACAACATTTTATTTTAAGATGTAATGTCATTTTTGTGATTCCTGGGAATTGTCCTAGAAATTGTTGCTAGTATTTTTTTTATTTTGTGCATGCCGCGTGAGCTGAGAGTGCGTTTGTGGGTAGTGTATGTTTGCCGGGAATGGCTTTGGCCAGTGTTTGGGCAGTTTGGAGCAAGGTCCTGCTGAGGACAGTGGTTGTTGTACTGTTTGCTGGGGAAATGGGTCATGGTTGCAAGGAGGTCCGTACAGACATACTTAACATGCAAAGAGGTCCGTACGGACCAACCTTGCTTTTGGGAAGGAGATAAATGCTTTCCAGTGTCTGGTTCTTCCCCATTTCCCCCATTTGCAGCCATTTTCGAGCTTTCTCCCCCATTTTCTCTAGGAACCTCCATTTTTGCCATGGATTCTTCGTACGTGTGATGATGTGTGATTGTATCCGAAAATTTTCCCATTTTTGTTTGAAAAAATCAACGAAAACGGAGTCGCCACGCCATTTTAATTTTGAGGGCCAAAACTTTGAAAAAAGCCCGAGATCAGAGATTTAGGTTCGGAGGTCATGTTACACGCTGGGAAGGACGTTAGTGTGCACCCGGAATGCCTCGTAAAACGAGTCTTCCAAGCTGAAAATCATTTTTGTGTGTGTGTGTGTGTGTGTTTTGGCCAAAATAATTTGAAACTCAAATTAGTAAAAATTGGGATATCTTTTTAAGACTTTAAACTGATCCCATGATTTTTTGGGGGATTTTTGGATTGAGATTTGGTACTCAAAAGACCTTTTGAAGTTGAGAACCATTTCTGCCAGAATGAAAAAGGCAGTGGACTTTTGATTTTGAAATGTATTCAAGGGTCTTAAAACTTCCTAATCTGGATAAACTCAGAGAATTAAAGTTGTTCTAGACACCTTAAATAAGGTTTTTGAGAAGGAATTTTCCATTTTGGAGAAGATTTGAGGGGTCAAAACCTTCTGGAAACCTCAGATATGAGATCTGGATTCCCAGAAGCTGATGAACTAGCCTCTGAAAGAAAATTTGAAAAGAGGAGTTTTACTCACCCAAAAAATAAAGTAAAAATATGTATGGAAAGCTCTGGATGTTGGCTACAAAAAGTGTTTTGTAGTCAACACCAAATTCCAAGTTCATCTGTGTCCAAAAATTAAGACAATGGACTGAGGTCTGGGAAAATTGCTACTGGACAACAACTTCTCAAGAAAGAAAATATGATTTTAAGGGGGGTTTTGCATCCATGCTTGTCCCCATTTCCCTAGGTTTTGGTTAGTGATCACTAGACATTTTAGTGGTGAATCAACTATACCAAACCATCCTTGGGGTACATTAGGACTAAGCATTTCCTTTGCTTGGGAAGGGGATTTTTATCCTTTTTGAAAATGAGATTTTATGCTTGAAAATGGTTTTTAGGGTTTTGAAAATGAGTTTTCTTTGCAAGAAAGTAAGAGAACTTGAAAATAATGTTGATCTTTGTAGAAGATCATCCATGGAGATGGTCTTCCATGGTGATCTTCTTAGATCTAAAGCAAGAAGATGAAGGAACTACATTTTGTAGTTTGAAGATGCATGCATGGATGAGATTTAGGGTTAGGAGGAGGAGGGTTTACCAATCTTCCTTGTGTTCTTGAGTGTTTGGCTTGAGTGTATGAGTGTTTAGGGCTTTAATATGAGAGTGAGTGGATGAGTATGAGTTGGGAAAGATTGGAGAGAAAATGGTGACAATTCAAGTGAATTCTCACTGTTTTCTCTCTATATTTCGCCAGAGGTTCGGTGCAAAATGTGTTGTGGCCTCCTATTTTTGTGACTGGAGGGCTCAATTTATAGCCCTCTGAAAATTACAAACCCATCCGCGCGGACAGGACCTGCAGCGTGCACTGTTCATTAAATGCACTTCGTGCTTTGGACAAGAGGAATAATCTTTTTGAAATTTCAAATTAACAGCCAGTTCATTGTTTCCAGCCATTTCTATTTATGGTTTTCTTCTTTTGTTTTTGCTTTTTGAGATTCTTTTTGAGGTTTAACCTTAAATAACAATGCCCATTTTACCCTCACTTTGTTAGAAAAGTTAGGATTGTTAGGAATTGTTAGAAATGTTATAACTTTCGTTAATTTTCTAACGAAAATTCTAACAAGCTCAAATTGGAGCACTTACAGTAGCCCCTCGGCGACGGCGCTTTCGAAGGAAGCGGGGTCGTCGATAAGAGTAAGGCTCCATATTTGGCAGATGATCGAGTGATCGGGTGGCCGAACCTAGCGATAGGCTACCTACGTATCCCGAATGGGAATCAAGCCGCCGTAGTTCGGGTCTTTGACCCGGAGATGATGGCGTTTTAGGTGCCTCGAACCCGATGAGCGAGTTCTACAATCGCTTGCCGGAAAGAAACTCTGGGGATAAGAGATGACCATCTTCGGTCTGATGGCTATCCGCTCTGCTGGGGATAGGAATGACCATTTTCGGTCTCTGCTGGGGATGACTGCGATTTATCGCTTTCCTAGTGATAGCGTCTTAGGTGCCTCAAACCTTGGAGATGATGGCTTTTAGGTGCCTCGAACCTTGGAGATGATGGCTTTTAGGTGCCTCGAACCTTGGAGATGGCGTTTTAGGTGCCTCGAACCTTGATGATGGCGTTTTAGGTGCCTCAGACCTTGATGTGAAATGCCCTTTCGGTGGACTTTGACTGCTGCCGAAGGAGAGGGTGACCATTTTGGTCGAGGGGCTGGACCTAATGATAGGCTACCTACGTATCCCTAGTGGGAATCAAGCCCTTTCGTAGTTCGAGATCTTCTCGAGATTTCGTTGGCTTTTGGGATTCCGTTAACTTCGCTGGGGATTTTGTTAGCCTTTGATGGGGAAAATCAGACGTATTCGTCTGGGGAATTGGTCTTACGTTTTACTGCCGGGGAAGATTTTGATGAAAGATACGGGATCTCGTTATCTTTCTCGAGGAGATCGGTCTTATGTTTGACTGCCGTTTGATTTTGATGAAAGATACGGGATCCGTTATCTTTCTCGAGGAAATCGGTCTTACGTTCGACTGCCGGGTGTAATTTTGATGGAAGATACGGGATCTCGTTATCTTTCTCGAGGAGATCGGTCTTACGTTTGACTGCCGGGGAAGATTTTGATGAAAGATACGGGATCTCGTTATCTTTCTCGAGGAGATCGGTCTTACGTTTGACTGCCGTGGAAGATTTTGATGAAAGATACGGGATCTCGTTATCTTTCTCGAGGAGATCGGTCTTACGTTTGACTGCCGGGGAAGATTTTGATGAAAGATACGGGATCTCGTTATCTTTCTCGAGGAGATCGGTCTTACGTTTGACTGCCGTTTGATTTTGATGAAAGATACGGGATCCATTATCTTTCTCGAGGAAATCGGTCTTACGTTCGACTGCCGGGGGTAATTTTGATGGAAGATACGGGATCTCGTTATCTTTCTCGAGGAGATCGGTCTTACGTTTGACTGCCGTTTGATTTTGATGAAAGATACGGGATCCGTTATCTTTCTCGGGGAGATCGAACTTACGTTTGACTGCCGGTTGATTTTGATGAAAGATACGGGATACGGGATCTCGTTATCTTTCTCGAGGAGATCGGTCTTACGTTTGACTGTCGGGGAAGATTTTGATGAAAGATACGGGATCTCGTTATCTTTCTCGGGGCACTCGGTCTTACGTTTGACTGCCGGGGAAGATTTTGATGAAAGGGGGCTGACTTTGGTTAACTTTGGTTAACTCTGTCAAGTTGGGGACTGAATTGCAGAGTCCTGGAATTTTAAGGGGCAAAAGGGTCATTTTGACCCTTGCAATCCTATCCGCGCGGATAGGGTTTGAAAACCAGGGGTATTAATTAGGGCCAACGCCCTTTTCTTCTTCCCCATTCAGTTTTGAAACAGACGAGAGCAGAGAGAGAGAAACCGAGAGAAGGAAGCCATTGTTGCTCAAAAAGCTTGAAAATTCCTCCGATTTCTTCGATTTTTTGAGCAATGGAACACGGGGAAGGCGCTTTTCAAGGTCAAGGACGTGGCCCGGTAGCGGAGAGGCGATTGGAGCTCGTCCGAATGAGGAGGCATTACAATCTTTCGCAATCGATTGCGGAAGAGCCCTACCCCGATGCTTGGCAACATTGGGCTTCGGATCCGCATCTCCGAACGGTATACTTCGAATCCTCTTGATCCTCTTGTCGATTTCTTGCTTGACATTGATTTTTGGGTGATTTGATTTTTTTTTTTTTTGATAATTTCGAAAATGACCATGTTCTTGGCCTTGGATTTTGATTTTGATGCTATGCATGTTGTAATGAGTATATGGGTAACTCAAAATGTGCATTTTGCTTGAGAAAAGAATTGACATTTTTGCCACATTTTTTTTTATCCGAAAATTGCATGTGAAAATTCGAAAATTGTGAATTGTGACTTTGATTTTTTTTTTGAAATTTGAATCTTGCATGTTGATGATGATTTTTTTTTTTCGAAATTGAATATTGATCTTGATGATATGCATGTTGCAATGAATTTGTGGGTATCCCAAAATGTGCATTTTGCTTGGGAAAAGAATTGGCATTTTTGCCACATTTTTTTTTGAAATATTGTGAATTGTGATGATGCAATGCATGCATTTTGCTTTTGAAAGAATGGGCATTTTGCCAATATGGGATGTATGTATGTTTAGGATAAGTATATTTTTTTTTGAAAAGTGGGACGGATTTTTCCTCCCGTTGCATGTAAGATGGATGATATGCATGTATGCAAATTTTTTTTTTTGAGATGATGGATGGTATGCATGTTATTTTATGAAAATGGGACGGAGTTTTTACTTCCGTAGGAATGCATCTTTTTTTTTTTTTGATGAATGCATTGGGATTTGCTGAAAACTGTCTTTTTCTGTGAGAAAAATGGGGCTATGCTCATTGTATGCTGTTATGCTGTCGAAATTTTTTTTTAATGCATGTGTATGCTCTTTTTTTTTGTGTAAATGCAAATGCAAAATTTTTTTTTTTTTGACATTTTCTCTCTCTTTTTTTTTTTACAGGGCGGACACCGTTTTGTGACGGAGCAGCTGAACAAAATGAAGACTCGAGGATCAGTGGAGTCCGTGATTGACTTGTGGGATGGGCTTCCGGATGCGGGCCGAGGAGCTTTGCCGGGTCCGAGACAGATCGTTGTCGAGACGGGGCTTTCGGGAGTTCGTTGAGTGCTTGAGGGGGCCGGTCAAGTTCCCTAAGAGCAAGGGCTTGATGTTTGCTCGCGCAAAGATTGGTGGGACGCGACCCACACCTTTCACTTCTTCCGGGGCGAGGCTACGGTTACGCCTCCGATTATGCCGCGATTACGGGCCTGTCCTTTAATGGACGCAGATTGAGTGGCGGGATGGCTACAACGATGCCGATCCGCAGTGCTCTTCGGGATTTTCCCCTATTCCCAAAAAGGGGATGGGGATGGAGTATGCCGTGGTCTACGGCAAGATTGTGGAGACCATAGCGAGCTATGAGGCCGGGGAGGAGAGGATAGGCGCCGATCGATTGCCGTGGCCTTCTTGTGGTTTGCTTTTTCGAGCACGCCTTTGGGCATGCCGAGGGGACGGCAGCCTTTGCCTTGTTGAGGTCCTTGGAGGACATGGAGACGGCCGGAGATGTCTCGTGGGGAGAGGCCGGGCCGGCAGAGCTTTACTTTGTTTCCGATAGGTACAAATGAAGGCCGTGAGCTCTTTGTACCGCTTTGAGTTTGCCCCGGAGGTATAAGCTCTCTTTGCTTTCCCTCTTTTTTTTTTGAGCACGCACTTTTCTTTTGCACCGGATTGATTGGATTTTTACCTTTCGCAGTATGGGCGTTGGAGTTTTTCCACGTCACGATGTGGCGGCACCGGCGGAGTACGCCGGGCGTATCCGGCCATGCAGCCTTGGTCCAAGCATGCCCGGAGAAGATAAGCTCCAGGGGCGTACGACTCTCAGTACGCGGATTGCCTTCCTTCGACGGAGGCCGAGACAGATGAGGGGATGATATTCTTCCCCGGGATCGCTTCGAGGTGGCGCACTGAAGGGCGCCGAGATTTGGACTGTGGCAATGGAGGATTCTCGAGAGGTCCGACTCGCGATGCATATTATCTCGGGAGAGAGGGTGACGCGCCAAAGATGGCGTGAACTCGCCTGAGGACACCGGTGGAGCCTCCCGCCGATATGATGCACTCCGAGCGATCGGTCCGTGACTGGGATGATTACCGAGCCGGCCAAGACTTCTCGGATTTCGTGGCGATTGAGCCATATGCGACATTCGTCTTGAGGAGGCCGAGGATGCCTCGTGTTCTGGATAGGGAGGGGCTTGGGATCCCGCGGTACCCTGGGACGGATTTTTCCTATATCCAGATGGGGTCCGATTGAGGGTGCAGATTCCTCACTCGAGCGACTTCCACGAGCTTTCCGCCTCGTCCGGTATGAAGGTATGGCTTCACCTTTTCCCCTTCTTTTCTTTCTTTTGTTTCATCATCTTTAGCATCACTTCTTTTTTTTTTGACGCTTTGCTTTTGTGCGCTGGAGGTGGTCGTCGAGAAGCCGACGAAGCAAGTGATCGGGGCCAAGAGATTCATCAGAGGATGGTCGCCGGGGCTCCTCAGCTAGAGCGAGGCGACCACGGCCGGCGCCGTCGACGGGAGGCTTCCCCTATTCGCTCGTAGACTTCTTCGTAGACTCCTTTGTCTCCTCTCCTTGATCCCCGCGCGGTGCCGCCTTCGGATCACGTCATTCTCGGGATCCACACGGGCAGGGACACGTATGGCGCATGGCGGGTCGTCTTCGTACGTGCAGAGTCCGACGCCTTCACCTTCGGATACGATTTTTCGCAGATCTCGCTTGCCCTATCGTAGCGTGCCGGTTGGTCCCGATGAGCCTCTTTTCTCGGAGACGAGGACGATTCTCGAGCCCGAGATTTTCGTGGCTCCCGAGGAGGCGGGCCCGAGTCGCAAGAGGGGCCGGGGCGTACATCGGCGCCGGAGACTCCGATTGATTTTTTTTTTTTTTGAGATTTGAGATTTGAGATTTAGATTTGTACAAATTATGCACATTTTTTTTTTTTTTTTTTGGATGTAATAATTTAGGATTTTATTTATGTTTGTTTGTTTTTTTTTTTTTTTTATGCACACTCTTTTTTTTTTTTTTGGAATGTAATAATTTAGGATTTTATTTTATGAATGCAATGCAAGATGAATGCAAAGTGTTGCATGAGCCTTGGTTTTTTTTTTTTTTTGCAAGGGTGTTTGGTATATGGACCGGTTTGGGGAGGTTTTTTTTTGCACAGTTTCGAGCAACCGGGACGGAATATTCCTCTTTGGTGTAGCAAATTGACTGTTGCAAAGATTTTTTTGGCAAACTCATCCGCGCGGATAGGACAGAATCTCGACACTGTCCTTTAATTTTGGTTCGCACTGGTCTTGCTTTATTTCAAATTCAAATATCCTCTTCAACCTCCAAATTCAACAAACCCATTTTCGGGAGAAAGAGAGAAAAACCATGGAAAACTTTAGAAAAGCTCCATCAAAATTGTCCCAAGAATCCCAAATGTCATTCTTCAACAAGTTCAAGGATTGGTCCCGGAGATCATGCATGAGAGGAGGTTCTTCTTTGAAGAAAGATACAAGGTGAAGTGCTTATGGTCTCTCAAGGAATTGATTCCGATTATGAGCTTTTGAGAGCTTCTTCATCATTTTGGGATACTAGAAGGCATGTCTTTTGCCTTTCCTTCAACGAGATTGTTCCGACTGTCGAAGAATTTCGGGCCTTGCTTGGAGGTCCGGAGGTGGAAGAGATAGCGGTTCCTTTGCCCGGAGGGGCTTCTTTTGCTGACAGATTGTGCGTCCTCCTTCATCTTTCCCTGAGGAAGCGCAAGGTATGATCCGCGGTCCCGATCATTTCGATATTTCCGGTCTTCCCGACAAATTTAGGGGCCTAGGTTTGGTGGATGATGCCTATTGGGATGCCTTTGCACTTTGTATGTTTGGCACCCTGTTCATGGTCTATTCCTTTGGGATTTGCCATCGGTCTTTGCTGGATGTTGTCGTTCACTGTCGCCCGGCGTAGATGTCGTTCCTTTGATTCTGGGAGACTTTTCATGCTCTCGACAGATTAGCTACCGGAAGGCGGTATATGCACGGGGCAGCCCGTTTCTCTTGACCCCGTGGCCGATGGAGCGTTTGGGGGTTCTTCGGGAAACCTCTCGATATGATCGTGCCTTGGACTTTTGCCAGAGAGGTGTTGATGTAGATTTTGATGATCGTGGCTCGTGGGAGCGTTGGATGGCGGGTCGCCAGACCGAAGATATCGATGGTCGGTGCCTCATTGGCGGGTGGAGACTCGCAGAGTGCTTCAGATGGGTCTCCCGTGGTCATGCTTCCGGGCTTTCTCACCCATCTTCTATATTCCGGCTTTAGTCCCGAGACAGCTTTGGCTTGGAGCAGGTTCCTTTGGAGGGCTTTGATGATATAGCCACCGTGGTGGTGGCTCCTGCTTCTATGGATGATCCCTCGTTGTTTCCATTTCTTTCCCGAGCATGGAGGTATGATGCCTTTCCTCCTCGGGTCATTCTCAGCGTCCGAGACCGGTGTTCCCGACCACTTGGGTACCTGGATTGGTATGAGAGGCATCCGGGAGAGACTCAGGTGGCTATTTTGAGACGGCGTGAGGCCATTGTGGGTGCGGAGGACCCGACCGTTTCGAGAGGAGGAGGGCCGAGGCGAGGGCCAACCCTCATGACAGGAGCGGAGACGCCGTGACCGACTATGAGGCTTACGTCAAGAGACAGGAGAGGAGGGCTCCTATGCTACCGCCTAGGCTACAGGAGATGAGAGATGACGCTAGGGCTACTAAGGCCCCGACAGAGGCCGGTTTGATAGATCCCGTTCCTATACCGTAGCTTGGTAGGAGGAACACCGACATTTTTCCTGGCTCGTAAAAGAAGACTCGAAGGGGGAAGAAGAGGGGAGAGGCCAAGCACGAGTGGCTTGGAGTGACTCGAGGTTTCCGAGTATCCCTTTCTTGTCATGGCGTACACATTAGTTTGATTATGTATCTTAGTTTCTTTTAGCAAAGCTGCCGCTTGTAGGAATGAATCGGGCTTAGACTCATCAAAGAGCTTTTAACTTGTAATGAATATTTGAATTGCTTTAGAGTTTTTCGAGACGCTTTCATGGTCTCGATCAATTGTATTGATGCCAAAGTATGGCTTTTATTTGTGCTTTAGACCGAACCGTTTCCGCCGCCTACGTTCCCCTCATTTTGAGGAGCCTCAGTCTTCGTAGTTCAACCCGATTTTTTTTTGTTGTTTTTTTTTTTTTTTTTTTTGTTTTTTTTTTTTGTTTTTTTTTTGTTTTTTTTGTTTTTTTTTTGTTTTTTGTTTTTGTTTTTTTTTTGGTGCAACCCTGTTTTTTACCTAGGCCGCCCTTCTCGGGTTTTCAACCTAGTTGGGTATTACTCTTTTAGCACTTTTCCTTCTTTTCTTTTTGTTTTTTTTTTTACGCGTAGTATCTCGCGCAGCCTTGTCACCATTCACCGGGTGTACAAAGGGATTCCCGTCGAGGTCCGCAAGTTGCATGGCTCCTCCGGAGAAGATCCTCTGGACGACATATGGCCCGACCCATACAGGCTCCCATTTGCCGAGGGGGTTGATACGGACTGGGGGCTTTTCTTTTAGAACGAGATCACCTTCTCGGATCTCCCGATGCTTTACTTTCTTGTCGAAGGCTCTAGCCATTCTTCCTTGGTAGGCCCGGATGTGTTCCATGGCCTTCAATCGGCGTTCGTCTAGTAGGGCCAATTCGTCATGGCGACTCGGAGCCATTCGACCTCGTTGATCCGGCTTTCCAAAGATACCTGAGCGAGGGGATCTCTAGCTCGATTGGGAGTACGGCTTCCATTCCGTATGTGAGGGCAAAAGGTGTTTCCCGCTGCCGTTCGACCGATGTTCTCAGTAGCCCCAGAGTGCCAGTGTAACTTCTGCCAATCTCTCGCCTCGACAGCCATTTTCCTGATGATATTTTCCAGAGTCTTGTTTGCCGCCTCGACGGCTCCGTTGGTTTGGGGCCCGTAGGGAGATGACTTGTGACGGGTTATTCGGAATTCCGCCAGCTTTTTCACATTCCCCTTCGAAGTCGGATCCATTATCTCGAGATGATTTCTACTGGCAACCCGTATCCGCACATGATGTTTTCTTTGATGAAGGGGGAAACTTACCTTGAATTGAGGATTTTGTAGGACTTTGCAGAGCATCCTTTCCGATTCCTTCAAAGAAATCACCAATCTGCGTCTCTTTAGGCTCTTCCGCAGTTCCCAAATTCACACTCGTCAAAATCTCTTCGGCAGCTTGGGCTCGATTTTCCTCTTTCCGGACAACCTGCTTAAATATATTTTTTTGTTTGATTTTTTTTTTTTCGTTTAATGTGTCTGCTTCTTTATCTAATGAGTTATTATTAAGTGTTTTTTTTTTAATTCGTCATTAGTTAAAGTGGCAATCAAGGGATACTCAGAAAGGTTCATCATTTCATTGAAAACGAAAGGGAATACAGCGCTTGCTACAGACTCGTAGTCTTCAGGCGTAAGGCCGTCGGACGACCCTAGAGACTCGATCTTAACAAAGAGAGACTGGGAGGACTTGTCCTAGATTGACACAAAGGGACGGGGGACCAATCCAAGCTTGGTGATCATTTCCTCCTTGGTCGCGGACGGGCCTGAGAGGTTTTCCCAATTTTTTAGCGGCTTTCGTTGGTGGCCTCATGACTCGGAACCGTGGCCGTTTTTGTTTTCCTTTCTCAATTGCTACTATCATCTCTTGGACCGAGCCGAGATCAATCAGTCCGGCACCTGACTTCTTCTTCGAACAATTGCCGCATAACCAGCACCATCCCAATCATCTCGAGGGAAATTCCGTGTCCTTAGCTTTTGGCACCGCGCCCGAATTCGTGTTTCGGATCTTCCCGGGCAAGAGGAATAGTGGTTGTGAGCTTCTCGAACTGCTCCACTGTGTCGCACGCCTCGAAGGTATACTCACTCTTCATGGCAGTGGTAGCCCTGTGTATCTTGGGTAGGTCCAGAACATTCTACGGACCGGGTTAGCCTTGGTTCCTTCCGAACTTGTTGAGGCTATCCCGTAGCTTTAGCCATCCCGCCGTAGGAGTGGGCTCTGTGATGTTTCCTGGTTGTGTGGGACCCTTTACAAAGTAGTCACCAAATTAGGAATGAAGGGGAGAGATTTAGGGTTGTCGACCGGGGCCTTTCCCGTGGCGCCTTCAAATCTTTTTCCCTTTGCGGTCCACTCGAGGAGGCCTCATATCCCGTGCCGTGGAGAGTATTCTCGTCCTTTCACTTCGATGAGTTTGTGAGTTCCTTGTTGGTGCTTCCCTGCATCGAGGCCGTAGATAGCTCATTTTTCTCATCATTTTCAAGACCGGTGGGATTTTATCCCGAGTGACCGTCGATCTATGTTGCACACTTGGGCTTTGGGAGGCTCGACCGTGAAGCCCGTTAGCATGAGACCTTCCTCATCATGTTTGATTTCCGTAATAGGTATTCCGCCCGTATCTGTGCCCTCTAAAGTGACTAAATCTCCGTAAATGGTCGTCGATCCCCATTCGAGACGAATTTCACACACCGGTGGAGGCTTGAGGCGACTCCTTTGACTTGGTGCAGCCAAGGTCTTCCAAACAGGGCATTGAAAGTAATCGGGATGTCGATAACCCGGAATTCCACAGTATCAATTTCGTCCAAACCAGAGGTCTAAAGTAGCAACTCCGAGGACTGCTCGGGATGTTGAGTCGTAAGCTTTGACCGTGAGAGAAGAAGGCTTCAAGTCTCGTGGTCTTGATATCAAGCAAGCTCATGATCTTTGCCGGAAGAATGTTCATTCCGGACCCATTATCAACCAGACCCGAGGGAGGCGTCGTTCATCCAAACTGGACTGTGATGAAGAGAGGCTCATTATGATTAGCCCCAAATTGAGGGAGGTCGAGATCTCGTGAAAGTGATTATGTTCCCGTAGTGGATGTTTCCAATCACCGTACCACATCATCGGGAGTAGCATCAATAGGCGCGAGAGTGCGAGCCAGGCTTTCTTCCAGCCTTCAGCCTTATGGGGATAAGACGAAGTGAGTAGAGACCAGAGGGAAATGTTGGCCTGTGTTTGCTTCAACCGGGTGAGCACGGGGTCCTCTTTTTCTGATCCGAATTTCACTGTCTTAGCATAGGGGCGGCGTTCTTCTTTCGGTGCTTGATCTCGTGGCCTTCTTATCTCGCCTTGGGATTTCCTTGGAAGATCTCGCCAGATCGGGTTAACAGATTAACTTCCTCATCAGTCGTCTCTTGACCGGATTTCTTCAATGCCGCTAAGGTCAATCGGGGAGCCCTTTTGGCTATTGGCCAGCTTCTGACGGAGTCTAGCGACGATGAGGGCCGAGCTGTGCTGGCTCCTTCCTGGGCGGCCCTTATGACTGCTTCCCAGGTCACAGGCTTTTGGGTTTGGGGTTGTGTTGTTGCCCCTTGGATGGCCCACAGAGCTAGGGCGTCCTCTGATTCACTCTCATGGCCGGCCTTGCTCATTGTTATCATGCAACAAGAGTCGCTATTGTCGGGACTTGGCGGCTTTTCGATCTCATCCCCGGTATAGTGCAGCCATTCTGGTTCCTTTCTCGTAATATTCGAGTTGGAGATGATTATAGCGTTACGTGTGGGAGGCGCATCCGGTATCATGCCGGTTTCTAGGACTTCTTTGAAAGCCGACATACATTCGGGAAGGTGACCTCTTCTTGGGTAACCCCGACAAGGAGTGTTACTTTGTTCTGGGTGGATTTGATCTAACCATGGTTATCTTCTCATTTGGGCGGATGGGAGTTAATTTTCCTCTTTCGATCAGATCTTCGACTATCAGCCTGGATCGGACACCTGAAAACCCTTTCCCCAAAGCATGGTAGGCAGTGTTGAATTCTAAGACATCCACGTGCTCAGATCCATGAAACTTCATGGCCTTCATGTCCTCGGTCTCATATTCGTCTTCCGAAGTTTCCTCGTCGTCGCTTGCTGATAACCAGCCATTGTGCCTGGCTCCCATGGGCTCATTTCTGGCATGATTGTTCCAGATTGTTTCCGGATCTGGGGCCTCAGTTGACTCTTCACTCTCGTCATCATCATCATCATCGCTGTCATCGGAATCTTCTTCCCATACTACCGGGATTTCGGCTGAGAGGGAACGTCGATCAAACCCATTGGGGGAATATGGGTGCGTGCAACCGCAGAAATTGTCATATGTTCCCATTCCCGGAAGCGGTAATTGTGACTCAGCTTCTCCTCCCAGAAATTGCGGGGGAAGAGTGAGAGGGGGTGGCACGTATTTGACACCAGGTAGGATATAGAAGGAATCCTCCTCTTCCGATTCTTCACTGTTCTCGGGATCATATTCGGGCTCTCCCAAAGCCAATTTGCAAAAGTGTACTAGCTCCAGATGCTCTTCGGCCTCTTTGCTGATAAGCCCCAGTACGGGTGCTCGCCGGAAACTTTCTTGCTCAATCTTTCTTGACTGTTCTAACCATCTTGTATAAATGGTTCTTTCATGTTCTGAGCGGAATGTTCAGCTTCTTCAAGATTGGCCTTCCTTTTATCCGAGAAATAGCGGGCCTCGTATTCTTGCAAGGAGTCTCGACATGAGACCAAGATGGGTTGATTCGTTCAATATCCTCGGCCGAGGGGAATCCGACCAGGGATCCTCGACGAGGTTGGCCACGGGTATTTGGGGACCTTCATTAGCATCTTCATGGTCATGCGAAGATTCTCCGCATTCAATCATATTCACTCGATTATGGTTCCTTGGCGGAGGATTTTTGATCGTGTTAGGCCCTTCGGGGCCTTCCAACTTTCCTTGCTCTATTAGCCCCTGGATCGCCTTTTTCGCAGTAAAGCGGTTGTCGGGCCGATGTCCGTGAGCTTGATGAAAAGCACAATACTTTGTAGTATCCACGGGAGCATTCGGATTTCCGGGTTGGAAATTCTCCAAAGGCCGCAGCAAGCCTTCTTTCACCAGTCCCTAAAGATGTCATTCGTGGGCATCCCAAAGTTTTCGAGATTTATGACCCGCGGTTTGGGCTCTACCGGGTTTCCCGGGAGCAAAAGGAGTCGTGTTATTACATTCCCGTCCCGCATAGTTAATCATCTCTTTGCCTTTAGCGGGAGCGAGGGGCGATGTTTGCGGAGGAGCCCGATATCTCGTAGGCGGGTGCAAGAATGGTTCTTGCTGATTGTAGGCCTTTTCAAACTTAGCCGCAGAGTTAACCATGGCCCGTAAGTCCGAGTATGGGAAGTGACCGAGGGAGGCTCTCGAATGTGGTTTCAAGCATGACCGGAAGATGTCCAGCTTGTTCCTCTTCGGAAGGAGGGATGGCCATTTCACCGAGTTTCGATTCCACCGCTTGTAAAAGTCCCCAACATTCTCATCAGACGCCGCACCGTTGTTTGTAGGTCAACCCTATTTGTTTCCCATTCCAAGTTGGCCTTATATTTTTCTGTGAAGGCATTGGTAATCTGGTCCCATGTAGCCCTGGCTTCAGGTTTCAAACGGAAGAACCACTTTAAGGCACTGGACTTCAAGGATAGACTGAAATAGTCAGCCAACTGCTGATTGGTACATCCTTTGGCTTTCATCGCCAAGGTATACGTGTCCAAATGGGTTTTCGGACATGCGGTCCCATCAAAGAGATCCAGATTAGGCATCACTGTAAGTGCTCCAATTTGAGTTGGTAGTTTTTTCGTTAGAAAGTTAACGAAAGTTTTAACATTTCTAACATTTCTAACAATCTCTAACCTTCCTAACCAAGCAAGAGTAGGTTAGGGTTTGCCATTTAAAGTTAAACCAAAAAAGGAATCCAAAAAAGCAAAAGAATTAAGAAAATCCCGAAACAAAGCAAGTTGAAAAACAATTTCTCGCTCGATATTTTGAAAAATATTCTTCCTGTTCAAAGCCTGGAGCGGCATTTAATGCACCAGGCACGTTTACAGTGGACCTCCGCGCGGACATGTATGTAATTTCGTAGGGCCTATAAATTGAACCCTCCTCTCTCGGTTTACGTAACACAACTTACTCACAAAGAACGAAGTTACGGCGAAATATAGAGAGAAAACGGTGGGAATCCTTAGATTGCCACCATTTTCTCTTGAATCTTTCCCAATCAAATACCAAACACACCAAACCTTGATACTCCTCAAGCCAAACACCAAATCTTGATACTCCTCAAGTCAAATTCCAAGCCTAGGAAGATAGGGTGTCACCATTGGTAAAGCCCTCCTTCTCAAAACCCTAAAATTCTCTTTTGATCTCTTGATCATCTTGTTCTTCTTACTTTGACTTATTTTATGTCTAGTTTAACTTGAGTTTTGACCTAAGATGGTCATCTTGAAGTTCATCTTCATGAATGACCATCTCAAGTGGTCCACATTTTAGATCTTTAGTCAATTCTTTCTCCTTGGTTTCATCTTTACAAAACCCCCTTTCCCTTTGCAAAGGACATGTTTCAACCCCATAAATTCCCCAAGGATGACTTGAATATGATAACCACTTAACAAAAGGTAGTGGTATCAAGTCTAGGGATGAAAATGGGGTGAACATAGATGCAAATCCCCCAAAAATCACATTTTCCCTCAAGAACATCTTGCTGTCCAGTAGCATTGTTCTGAGACCTCAGTCCATTTTCCTATTTTTTGGACCCAGTAAAACTTATAATTAGATGTTGACTACAAAATACTTTTTGTAGCCAACATCCAGAGCTTTCCAGACATATTTTTATTTTATTTTTTGAGTGAGTAAAACTCCTTTTTTCAATTTTTCTTTTAGAGGCCAGTTCATCAGCTTCTGGAAATCCAGATTTCACATCTGAGATTTCCAGAAGGTTTTGACCCCTCAAATTACTTCAAAAATGGAAAGTTTCTTTGCATAAATCCTATTTAGGGTGTTTTTAGCAACTTTCATTCTTGGACTTTCCCCAGATTCTGAAGTTTTGAAGCCTTTAAGTCCATTTCAAAGTCAAGGGTCAACTGCCTTCTTTCATTCTGGCAGAATGGCTTTTCAAATCCAAAAATCTTTTGAGTGCCAAGACTCGACCCAAAAATCATACCAAAAATCTTGGGGATTGTTCAAAGTCTTATAAAGAGTTCCCCATTTTTGTTTTTCTCAGTTTCAACTCATTTTGGTCAAAACACACACACACACACACACACACAACAAAAGGATTTCAAATGTTTGGAAGACTCGTTTTACGAGGCGCGTCGGGTGCACACTGCAAAGGGAAAAAGATTTGAAGCTGCCACAGGAAAGGTCCCGGTCGACAACCCTAAATCTCTCCCCTTCAGTCCTAATTTGGCTGACTACTTTGTAAAGGGTCCCACACAACCAGGAAACATCACAGAGCCCACTCCTACGGCAGGATGGCTAAAGCTACAAGATAACCTCAACAAGTTCAGAGGAACCAAGGCTAACCCGGTCCGTAGAATGTTCCTGGACCTACCCAAGGTACCTGGGGCTACCACTGCCATGAAGAGTGAGTATACCTTCGGGCGTGCCTGACACAGTGGAACAGTTCGAGAAGCTCACAACCACTATTCCCTCTTTGCCCAGGAAGATCCGAAACACGAATTCGAACGCGACAAGGCCAAAAGCTAAGGCCACGGAATTTCCCTCGGATGATTGGGATGGTCTGGTTATGCAGCAATTGTTCGAAGAAGAAGTCCAGTGCCGACACGATTGATCTCGGCTCGGTCCAAAAGATGATAGCGGCAATTGAGAAAGGAAAACAAAAACAGCACAGTTCCCGAGTCATGAGGCCACCAACAGCGATGCCGCTAAAGAATTGGGAAACTCTCTCAGGCCCGTCCGCGACCAAGGAGGAAATGATCACCAAGCTTGGATTGGTCCCCCGTCCCTTTGTGTCAATCTAGGACAAGTCCTCCCAGTCTCTCTCTGTTAAGATCGAGTCTCTAGGGTCGTCCGACGGCCTTACGCCTGAAGACTACGAGTCTGTAGCAAGCACTGTATTCCTTTTCGTTTTCAATGAAATGACGAACCTTTCTGGGTATCCCTCGATTGCCACTTTAACTAATGATGAATTAATTAATAAAATTTTTTTTTAATAATAATTCATTAGATAAAGAAGCAGACACATTAAACAAAAAAAAATCAAACAACAAAAAAAAATCTTTAAGCAGGTTGTCCGGAAAGAGGAAAATCGAGCCCAAGCTGCCGAAGAGATTTTGACGAGTGTGAATTTGGGAACTGCGGAAGAGCCTAAAGAGACGCAGATTGGTGATTTCTTCGAAGGAATCGGAAAGGATGCTCTGCAAAGTCCTACAAAATCCTCAACTCAAGGAAAGTAGCCCTCTTCATCAAAGAAAACATCATGTGCAGATACGGGTTGCAGTAGAAATCATCTCGGATAATGGATCCCACTTCGAAGGGAATGCGAAAAACTGCTGGCGGAATTCGAATAACCCGTCACAAGTCATCTCCCTACGGGCCCCAAACCAACGGAGCCGTCGAGGCAGCAAATAAGACTCTGGAAAATATCATCCGGAAAATGGTGTCCAAGGCGGAGATTGGCCCGAGAAGTTACACTGGCGCTGCGGGGCTGCAGGCGTCGGTCGAACGGCAAGCCCAGGGAAACACCGTTTGCCCTCACATACGGAATGGAAGCCGTACTCCCAATCGAGCTAGAGATCCCCTCGCTCCGTATACTGCTGGAAAGCCAGATCAACGAGGTCGAATGGCTACAGAGTCGCCATGACGAATTGGCCCTACTAGACGAACGCCGATTGAAGGCCATGGAACACATCCGGGCCTACCAAGGAAGAATGGCTAGAGCCTTCGACAAGAAAGTAAAGCATCGGGAAATCCGAGAAGGGGATCTCGTTTTAAAAGAAAAGCCCCCAGTCCGTATCAACCCCCTCGGCAAATGGGAGCCTGTATGGGTCGGGCCATATGTCGTCCAGAAGATCTTCTCCGGAGGAGCCATGCAACTTGCAGACCTCGACGGGAATCCCTTTGTACACCCAGTGAATGGTGACAAGCTGCGCAGATACTACGCGTAAAACAAAAAAAAAGAAGAAAGAAGGAAAAGTGCTAAAAGAGTAATACCCAACTAGGTTAGAAACCCGAAAAGGGCGGCCTAGGTAAAAAACAGGGTTGCACCAAACAAAAAAAAAAACAAGAAAAAAAGTAAAAGTGCTAAAAGAGTAATACCCAACTAGGTTGAAAACCCGAGAAGGGCGGCCTAGGTAAAAAACAGGGTTGCACCAAACAAAAAAAAAACAAGAAAAAAAAAAGTAAGAGTGCTAAAAGAGTAATACCCAACTAGGTTAGAAACCCGAAAAGGGCGGCCTAGGTAAAAAACAGGGTTGCACCAAAAAAAAAAACAACAAAAAAAAAAGAGTTCACCAGGTTGAACTACGAAGACCTGAGCTCCTCAAAATGAGGGGAACGTAGGCAGCCGAAAACGGTTCGGTCTAAAGCACAAATAAAAGCCATACTTTGGCATCAATACAATTGATCAGACCATGAAAGCGTCTCGAAAAACTCTAAAGCAATTCAAATATTCATTACGAGTTAAAAGCTCTTTGATGAGTCTAAGCCCGATTCATTCCTACAAGCTGGTAACTTTGCTAAAAGAAAACCAAGATACATAATCAAACTAATGTGTTTGCCATGAAAAGAAAAGGGATACTCGGAAACCTCGAGTCACTCCAAGCCACTCGTCTTGGCCTCTCCCCTCTTCTTCCCCCTTCGAGTCTTCTTTTACGAGCAGGGAAAAATGTCGGTGTTCCTCCTACCAAGCTGCGGTATAGGGACGGGGTCTATCAAACCGGCCTGCTGTCGGGGCCTTAGTAGCCCTAGCGTCATCCCTCATCTCCTGTAGCCTAGGCGGTAGCATAGGAGCCCTCCTCTCCTGTCTCTTGACGTAAGCCTCATAGTCGGTCACGGCGTCTCCGCTCCTGTCATGAGGTTGGCCCTCGCCTCGGCCCTCCTCCTCTCGAAACGGTCTGGTCCTCCGCACCCACAATGGCCTCACGCCGTCTCAAAATAGCCACTGAGTCTCTCCCGAGATGCCTCTCATACCAATCCGGGTACCAAGTGGTCGGGAACACCGGTCTCGGACGCTTTGAGAATGACCCGAGGAGGAAAGGCATCATACCTCCATGCTTGGGAAAGAAATGGAAACACCGAGGGATCATCCATGGAAACGAGAGCCACCACCTGGTGGCTATATCATCAAAGCCCTCCGAAAGGAACCTGCTCCAAGCCAAAGCTGTCTCGGGACTAAAGCGAATATAGAAGCTGGGCTGAGAAAGCCCCGGAAGCATGACCACGGGAGACCCATCTGAAGCACTCTGCGAGTCTCCACCCGCCAATGAGGCACCGACCATCTGATACCTTCGATGCTGGCGACCCGCCATCCAACGCTCCCACGAGCCACGATCATCAAAATCTACATCAACACCTCTCTGGCAAAAGTCCAAGGCACGATCATATCGGGCGTTTCCCGAAGAACCCCCAAACGCTCCATCGGCCACGGGGTCAGAGAAAGCGGGCTGCCCCGTGCATATACCGCCTTCCGGTAGCTAATCATCGAGAGCATGAAAAGTCTCCCCCGAATCAAAGGAACGACATCTACGCCGGGCGACAGTGAACGACGACATCGGCCAGACCGATGGCGGATCCCAAAGGAATAGACCATGAGCAGGTGCCAAACATACAAAGTGCAAAGGCATCCCAATAGGCATCATCCACCAAACCTAGGCCCCTAAATCTGTCGGGAAGACCGGAAATATCGAAATGATCGGGACCGCGGATCATACCTTGCGCTTCCTCAGGGAAAGATGAAGGAGGACGCACAATGTCTGTCGACAAAGAAGCCCCTCAGGGCAAAGGAACCGCTATCTCTTCCACCTCCAGGACCTCCAAGCAAGGCCCGAAATTCTTCGACAGTCGGAACAATCTCGTTGAAGGAAAGGCAAAAGACATGCCTTCTAGTATCCCAAAATGATGAAGAAGCTCTCAAAAGCTCATAATCCGGAATCAATTCCTTGAGAGACCATAAGCACTTCACCTTGTATCTTTCTTCAAAGAAGAACCTCCTCTCATGCATGATTTCCCGGGACCAATCCTTGAACTTGTTGAAGAATGACATTTGGGACTCTTGGGACAATTTTGATGGAGTTTTTCTAAGGTTTTCCATGGTTTTCTCTCTCTTTCTCCCCGAAAATGGCTGTTGGGACTGGAGGTTGAAGAGGATATTTGAATTTGAAATAAAGCAAGACCAGGTCTGAACCAAAATTAAAGGACAGTGTCAGATGCAGTCCCCATCCGCGCGGATAGGATTGCTTTCCATCAGAAAAATCTGCAACAGCCCGCCTCCTCAGGAGCCCTGAAAATCTCGGGCTCAGAATCGTCCTCGTCTCCAGAAAGAGGCTCATCAGGACCAACCGGCACGCTCTGATAGGGCAAGCCGAGATCTGCGAAAAAATCGTATCCGAAGGTGAAGGCGTCGGACTCCTGGACGTACGAAGACGACCCGCCATGTTGCCAAACGTGTCCCTGCCCGTGTGGATCCCCGAGAATAACGTGATCCGAAGCGTACCGCGCGAGGATCAAGGAGAGGAGACGAAAGGAGTCTCCCGAAGAAGTCTCGAGCGAATAGGGGAAGCCTCCCGTCCGACGGGCGCCGGCCGTGGTCGCCTCGCTCTAGCACGAGGAGCCCGCAGCGACCATCCTCTCGATGAATCTCTTGGCCGATCACTTGCTTCGTCGGCTTCTCGATGACCACCTCCGAAAAGCGCACAAAAGCAAAAGCGTCAAAAAAAAAAAAAAAGAGGTGATGCTAAAGATGATGAAACAAAAGAAAGAAAGAAGAAGGGAAAAGGTGAAGCCATACCTTCATACCGGACGAGGCAGGAAAGCTCGTGGAAGTCGCTCGAGTGAGGGATGCGCACCCTCAATCGGACCCCATCTGGATATAGGAAAAATCCGTCCGAGGGTACCGCGGGATCCCAAGCCCCTCCCTATCCAGAACACGAGGCATCCTCGGCCTCCTCAAGACGAATGTCGCATATGGCTCAATCGCCACGAAATCCGAGAAGTCTTGGCCGAGCTCGGTAATCATCCCAGTCACGGACCGATCGCTCGGAGTGCATCATATCGGCGGGAGGCTCCACCGGTGTCCTCAAAGGCGAATTCACGCCATGCGCGCGTCACCCTCTCTCCCGAGATAATATGCATCGCGAGTCGGACCCCTCAAAATCCTCATTGCACGAGTCCGGATCTCGGCGCCCTTGGTGCGCCACCTCAAAGCGATCCCGGGGGAAGAATATCATCCCCTCATCCGTCTCGGCCTCCGTCAAAGGAAGGCAATCCGCGTACACGAGAGTCGTACGCCCCTGGAGCTTATCTTCTCCCGGGCATGCTTGGACCAAGGCGCATGGCCGGATACGCCCGACGTACTCCGCCAGTGCCGCCACATCGTGACGTGGAAAAACTCCAACGCCCATACACACGAAAGGTAAAAATCCAATCAATCCAGATTCTAAAAAAAGAAAAGTGCGTGCTCAAAAAAAAAAAAGAGGAGGGAAAGCAAAAGAGAGCTTATACCTCCGGGGCAAACTCAAAGCAAGATGAAGAGCTCACGGCCTTGGTGTACCTATCAAGAGCAAAATAAAGCTCTGCCGGCCGCCTCTCCCCACGAGACATCTCCGGCCGTCTCCATGTCCTCCAAGGACCTCAACAAGGCAAAGACTGCCGTCCCCTCGGCATGCCCAAAGAGGGTGCTCGAAAAAGCAAACCACAAGAAGGCCACAGCAATGCGATCGGTGCCTATCCTCTCCTCCCGACCTCGTAACTCGCTATGGTCTCCACGATCTTGCCGTAGACCACGGCATACTCCATCCCCATCCCCTTTTTGGGAATAGGGGAAAATCCCGAGAAGAGCACAACGAGATCGGCATCGGCGTAGCCATCCCGCCACTCAATGCTTTGCGTCCATTAAAGGACAGGCCCGTAATCGCGGCATAGTCGGAGGGCGTAACCGTAGCCTCGCCCCGGAAGAAGTGGAAGGTGTGGGTCGCGTCCCACCAATCTTTGCGCCGAGCAAACATCAAGCCCTTGCTCTTAGGGAACTTGACCAGTCCCCTCAAGCACTCAACGAACTCCCAGAGCCCCGTCTCGACAACAATCTGTCTCGGACTCGGCAAAGCTCCTCGGCCCGCATTCGGAAGCCGGTCCCACAAGTCAATCACGGACTCCACCGATCCTCGAGTCTTCATTTTGTTCAGCTGCTCCGTCACAAAACGGTTTCCGCCCTGCAAAAAAAAAAAGAAAGAGAGAAAATATCAAAAAAAAAAAAAGTGCATTTGCATTTACACAAAAAAAAAAGGGGCATACACATGCATTAAAAAAAAAAAAAATTTCGACAGCATAACAGCATACAATGAGCATAGCCCCATTTTTCTCGCATAAAAGAAAACAGTTTTCAGCAAGTCCCAATGCATTCATCAAAAAAAAAAGATGCATTCCTACGGAAGTAAAAACTCCGTCCCATTTTCATAAAATAACATGCATACCATCCATCATCTCAAAAAAAAAAAAATTGCATACATGCATATCATCCATCTTACATGCAACGGGAGGAAAAATCCGTCCCACTTTTCAAAAATAAAAAATCCTAAACATACATACATCTCATATTGGCAAAATGCCCATTCTTTCCAAACAAAATGCATGCATTGCATCAATCATCAAGATCAATATTCAATTTCGAAAAAAAATCATCATCAACATGCAAGATTCAAATTTCAAAAAAAAAAATCAAAGTCACAATTCACAATTTTCGAATTTTCACATGCAACTTTCGGATAAAAAAAAAATGTGGCAAAAATGTCAATTCTTTTTCCCAAGCAAAGTGCACATTTTGGATTACTCACATAATCATCAAGATTCAAAGACAATGAACATGCAATATTCAATTTCAAAAAAAAAAAATTCAAAAATCACCTAAAATTCAAATTTCAAACAAGAAATCAACAAAGGGATCAAAGGGTTTCAAAGTATACCGTTCGGAGATTCGAATCCGAAGCCCAATGTTGCCAAGCATCGGGGTAGGGCTCCTCCGCAATCGATTGCGAAAGAGTGTAATGTCTCCTCATCCGGACGAGCTCCAATCGCCTCTCCGCTATCGGGCCACGTCCTTGGCCTTGAAAAGCGCCTTCCCCGTGTTCCATTGCTCAAAAAATCAAAGAAAACGGAAGAATTTTGAAGCTTAAATGGCCAAAAATGGCGGATTCGCGAGCCTCTCTCTCTTTCTCTGCGTTCAAAATTGAAAAGACTGAGGAAGAAGAAGAAAGGGACGTTGGCCCTCTTTAATACCCCTGATTTTCAGGTCCTCTCCGCACGGACAGGATTGCAAGGGTCAAAATGACCCTTTTGCCCCTTAAAATTCCAGGACTCTGCAATTCAGTCCCCAACTTGACAGAGTTAACCAAAGTTAACCAAAGTCAGCCCCTTGTCAAGAAAATCTTCCCCGGCAGTCAAACGTAAGACCGATCTCCTCGAGAAAGATAACGAGATCCCGTATCTTTCATCAAAATCTTCCCCGGCAGTCAAACGTAAGACCGAGTGCCCCGAGAAAGATAACGAGATCCCGTATCTTTCATCAAAATCTTCCCCGGCAGTCAAACGTAAGACCGAGTGCCCCGAGAAAGATAACGGATCCCGTATCTTTCATCAAAATCATCCAACGGCAGTCAAACGTAAGACCGATCTCCTCGAGAAAGATAACGAGATCCCGTATCTTTCATCAAAATTATCCCCGGCAGTCAAACGTAAGACCGATTTCCCCGAGAAAGATAACCAGATCCCGTATCTTTCATCAATTTCCTCAACGGCAGTCAAACGTAAGACCGATCTCCTCGAGAAAGATAACGAGATCCCGTATCTTTCATCAAAATTATCCCCGGCAGTCAAACGTAAGACCGATTTCCCCGAGAAAGATAACGAGATCCCGTATCTTTCATCAATTTCCTCAACGGCAGTCAAACGTAAGACCAAACTCTCCGAGAAAGATAACGAGATCTCGTATCTTTCATCAAAATCATCCTCCGGCAGTCAAACGTAAGACCGAACTCTCCGAGAAAGATAACGGAATCCCGTATCTTTCATCAAAATTACCCCCGGCAGTCAAACGTAAGACCGATCTCCTCGAGAAAGATAACGAGATCCCGTATCTTTCATCAAAATCTTCCCCGGCGATCAAACGTAAGACCAGGAGTGCCCGAGAAAGATAACGAGATCCGTATCTTTCATCAAAATCTTCCGGCGGTCAAACGTAAGACCGAGTGCCACGAGAAAGATAACGAGATCCCGTATCTTTCATCAAAATCTTCCCGGCGATCAAACGTAAGACCGAATTCCCAGAGACGAATACGTCGATTTTCCCAAACAAAGGCTAATGAAATCCCCGGCAAAGTAACGGAAGTCCCAAAGCCAACGAAATCTCGAGAAGAACTCGAACTACGAAAGGGCTTGATTCCCACTAGGGATACGTAGGTAGCCTATCATTAGGTCCAGCCCTCGACCAAAACGGTCACCCTATCCTTCGGCGGCGAGACAAAGTCCACCGAAAGGCCATTTCAAATTAAGGTCAGGCGCCTAAAAAGCCATCATCATCAAGGTTCGAGGCACCTAAAATGCCATCATCAAGGTCAGAGGCACCTAAAAAGCCATCTCCAAGGTTCGAGGCACCTAAGACGCTATCACTAGGAAAGCGATAAATCGCAATCATCCCAGAGAGACCGAAAATGGTCATCCCTATCCCCAGTGGAGCGGATACCCATCGGACCGAAAATGGTCATCTCTTATCCCAAGCGAGTTTCTTTCCGGCAGCACCATTGCGAGATCTCGCTCATCGGGTTCGAGGCACCTAAAACGCCATCATCTCCGGGGTCAAAGACCCGAACTACGGCAGCTTGATTCCCATTCGGGATACGTAGGTAACTATCGCTAGGTTCAGCCACCCGATCACTCGATCATCCGCCAAATATGGAGCCTTACTCTTATCGGCGACCCCGCTTCCTTCGAAAGCGCCGTCGCCGAGGGGCTCTTGTAAGTGCTCCAATTTGAGCTTGTTAGAATTTTCGTTAGAAAATTAACGAAAGTTATAACATTTCTAACAATTCCTAACAATCCTAACTTTTCTAACAAAGTGAGGGTAAAATGGGCATTGTTATTTAAGGTTAAACCTTAAAAAGAATCTTAAAAAAAAAAAACAAAAGAATAAAACCACAAATAGAAATGCTGGAAACATAATCTGGCTGGTCAATTTGAATTTTGAAAAGAAATATTCTTCTGTCCAAAGCTGGGGTGCATTTAATGAACGATTGCACGTTTGAGGGATCCCATCCGCGCGGACATGATTGCAATTTCCAGGAGGGCTATAAATTGAGCCCTCCGAGTCACAAAAATAAGAGCCACAACACATTTTGCACCTTAGAACCTCTGGCGAAATATAGAGAGAAAACGGTGAGAATTCACTTGAATTGTCACCATTTTCTCTCCAATCTTTCCCAACTCATACTCATCCACTCACTCTCATATTAAAGCCCTAAACACTCATACACTCAAGCCAAACACTCAAGAACACAAGGAAGATTGGTAAACCCTCCTTCTCCTAACCCTAAATCTCAACCATGCATGCATCTTCAAACTACAAAATGTAGTTCCTTCATCTTCTTGCTCTAGATCTAAGAAGATCACCATGGAAGACCATCTCCATGGATGATCTTCTACAAAGATCAAAATTATTTTCAAGTTTTATTACTTTCTTACAAAGAAAACTCATTTTCAAAACCCTAAAAACCATTTTCAAGCATAAAATCTCATTTTCAAAGGATAAAAATCCCCTTCCCAAGCAAATGAAATGCTTAGTCCTAATGTACCCCAATGATGGTTTGGTATAGTTGATTCACCACTAAAATGTCTAGTGATCACTAACCAAAACCTAGGGAAATGGGGACAAGCATGGATGCAAAACCCCCCTTAAAATCATATTTTCTTTCTTGAGAAGTTGCTGTCCAGTAGCAATTTTTCAGACCTCAGTCCATTGTCTTAATTCTTGGACACAGATGAACTTGGAATTTGGTGTTGACTAAAAAACACTTTTTGTAGCCAACATCCAGAGCTTTCCAGACATATTTTACCTTATTTTTGGGTGAGTAAAACTCCTCTTTTCAAATTTTCTTTCAGAGGCTAGTTCATCAGCTTCTGGAATCCAGATCTCATATCTGAGGTTTCCAGAAGGTTTTGACCCCTCAAATATTCTCCAAAATGGAAAATTCCTTCGCACAAACCTTATTTAAGGTGTCTGGAACAACTTTCATTCTCTGAGTTTATCCAGATTATGAAGTTTTAAGACCCTTGAATACATTTCAAAATCAAAGGTCCACTGCCTTTTTCATTCTGGCAGAAATGGCTCTCAACTTCAAAAGGTCTTTTGAGTACCAAATCTCAATCCAAAAAATCCCCCAAAATCATGGGATCAGTTTAAAGTCTTGAAAAGATATCCCTATTTTTACTTTTCTGAGTTTCAAAGTATTTTGGCCAAAAAACACACACACACACACACACAAATGATTTTCAGCTTGGAAGACTCGTTTTACGAGGCATTCCGGGTGCACACTAACGTCCTTCCCGGCGTGTAACATGACCTCCGAACCTAAAATCTCTGATCTCGGG
This sequence comes from Adenophora triphylla var. japonica, assembly GCA_022495995.1. NCBI lineage: Eukaryota > Viridiplantae > Streptophyta > Magnoliopsida > Asterales > Campanulaceae > Adenophora > Adenophora triphylla. The sequence continues at coordinate 307,774 of JAFEMH010002782.1, forward strand.
CTTTTTTCAAAGTTTTGGCCCTCAAAATTAAAATGGCGTGGCGACTCCGTCTTTTTCCGGGTTTTATTTGGTTTTTCAAAGAAACGCAAAAATTGAATTTTTCCCGCGAATGGCGACACATCATCACAAGTAGTTCAATGATTTCTACCCGCTCCTCAACAGATAGCTGCTTTCCAATTTGAATTTTTTGGTCGGGGTAGGAAGGGTTAGTGATTACTGACTCTAGCTCATCCACACCTCTAGCTCGGTCCATCCACAGTGCGAGTCTCAATGATTATCTCTCGACCCTGTGTCTCTCCTCGGCCCCCAAATGTGGAGCTTCCTCGGCTATCATGTCATCCAACTTGTCCGCAACCTCGCTGGTGGTGGTGGTGGCCCCCGAGTTGTTGTCGATCTGGAGGCATAGGTTGCCTATGAGGACTTGATCGACCATAACTACATCTGTATCGACCTCTGTGGTTTCAGAGTGACGTGTCGACTCAATCATGACCTCGTCATTTGAGCGATAGGTCGACTCCTCCACATTGGTGATTGTTGACAGTCGAGTAGTTTTGGTGACCGACTGGGACAGCTTCAAGTAACCATCTGCAGTCTCAATTTCTAACTCTCTCTTCTTCCTTTCCCGAAGAACGTGGTCCAGGTAGGCTCGAGCTGTGCCTTGTACGCAGCCTACTCCAGCAGGTGTGGGGAACTTGACTCGCTGATGAGGTATTGATGCTACCATTCCAAGTGCGACCTGGCCAGGAATACCAAGGATAGCAAATCCATGTTTTCAGCATTGACGTTGAGGTTTCCAGCGTTTGTATTGGTGTTGTTGTTCACTTCATTGAATTCTTCAGAAGCATCTTCAACATGCCCGTCTGGGGTTACCATGGTTGTAGGTTGAGAAGAGTTTCGAGGTCAAGTTTAAGCACGATTCCCGGCAATGGAACCAAACTCGATGCTTTGCAGAATTGTGCTTATCAATAATCCTCCACGTGGCGGGACCAATCACAGCTTCTTGACACAGAAATCGAACCCACGACTAGCCGGATGTGTCTCTGGCGAAGACGCTCGGGCGTGAGAGTAAGATAACAGTGTATATAGCTCAAAATGTATTGAATAATGAATTCAGATAACAAAATGGCAGTTACCTTTTACCGTTGGTAGTGGTGATGTATTTATAGGGGATGACCGTTGTATTTTTGGTGGTGCTACATGAGCTCCGAGATTTTAGGGACAGTTACAATTAATGTGAACGTGTCCTATAACGGCTCTGATTCGTAGGGAATCGGTTATGGAAAGGTTTGACTTCACGTACATTCGCACGCTAGGTCGACGCTTGTGGATTAGGTCGAGGTCGCCATTTAAGGAATGGTCGACCGGCGATGGGTAGAGCATGGTTCGTACCCGGGTGTAGTATGGATCATGAGGTCGGATTAAGTTAGGTCGGGACACAGTAGGTCGGACATGGACTTAGTCGACGGATACTTGAGATGGGCTTTGGGCCTCGCTCTGATTGGGCTAGCTTCATTGAGAATGTGGGCGTCAAGGTTGTCTGTGAGTGGGCTTTATTCGTTTGACCCAACTCGACACTTTTGGTATGTTCATGGATTAAATTATTAAAAATAGAAAACTCTCTAAAAATTTGAATGTGAATAACAAGAATATTTATGCATTTTTTCTACTAAAAATTAACATTTTAAAAATGACTTTTAAATACAAATTGATAATTCATTTTGAAACAAATGAGAGTAGTTATTAAGACAGTCGTTTACTATCTTAGCACATGAACGAAATAGAGTCTCATTAATGAGGTGTCACAAATATATTAAAGACAGATCCTGACAAAAATATAATACTCCCTCTGCCCCATAAAATATTACCCCTTTTACTATTTTGGGCGTCCCACTTTAAAGTCCCACTTTTCTAAAAAGAAAAAAAATTTACTATTCTCTCCACTCATTCTCTCTCCTCCCACTCACAATACTTTTCAAATTTACTATTCTCTCCACTCATTCTCTCTCCTCCCACTCATAACACATACTTTAATAACATTATTTCTTATTTTCCATTCTCAATAATAAAGGGGTAAAGTTCTCCAAGACGGAGGGAGTACATTAAAATAAAAATAATTAGAAAATGCTATCCTAAAATATAGATCATTCGAAAAATGATGTTATTCAAAATAGAGGTTATTAGGAAAAAACCATCTAAAGAACATTTAAATCGAAACTATTAAATTATTGTTACAAATATCAAAAAAAGGAATGAGAAAGTAATTAATTTGGAGTAAGTTTTAGAGGAAATCTGTTTTTTCATAAGTTATAAAAAAAAAACCCACTTTTCATCCTTAAAAATATCGAGTTTAGACCTTAAAACATTGAGTTTATGCCTTCAAATACCTAAAAATAAAATAGTGAGTTTAGGGGTTAAACAGTGAGTTTAAGCTAGAAAATAAAATAGCGAGTTTGACCTTAAAACATTGAGTTTAAGCTTTAAAACATCAAATCAATATATTTAAAAACATAACTTCAAGAAAGGATCTATAGCGTAATTTTTATTTACTCGCAAATATCTCGGCACGCTGCAAAAGAGGAAATACTTTGACCATATCAACGAAAATATTGGACCTATTTCTGCAATTAACTTCAACTTAAAGGATCTATAACGTAATTTATTTATTAAATATACTCCCGTCCCATTAGTATTAAGAATTAGGAATATGATATTTTAATAAAATGTTGTGAGTGTAAAAGAATGAGTGGAGAGAGAATGAGTGGAGGGTGTAATAAATTATAATTGTTGTGAGTATTAAAATAATGTAGGAGAGAGAATGAGTGGGGTTGGATGAATATTTTATTAATATAAAGTTTCATTTTTGGGAGTGTGCGGATATTAAAAAAAGGAAAATGTTTGTATTCACGGGACGGAGGAGTATACATGAATGATAGTACTATTCTATACGGTAGCGAAATCAGATTTTTTTAATAGAAAGCAAATTTTAATATTAGTGTTAATTTTTTATTTTTTTTTTGGTACAATGGGAATGATACTTTTCAAGACTAAAAAGCAAATATTCAAAAATTTATAGGATTAAAATATAACGGGGGCAATTGCCCCCTGTTTACGTGGATAGCTCCAGAAGTGATTCTAAGTAGACTTTTCTAAAAGGAATAGTAGAATTTAGTCTCTACAAGTAACCTGCATAAAACTTATTCATTGTTTGACCATTGTCAAATGTCAAAATTAAAATTTAGACCATTGAAAAGTCGTCAAAACTTGGTCATCACATTAGGTTTAGAAGTAATATAAATACCAAGACCGAACCCTATAATTAATCTACACAAAAGAAGTATCCTTTGCTTTCACTCATCAAACACAAAAGCTAGCTAGAAGCACTCTTTTGCCCTCTCTAACAATTTCTTATTTTCAGCCAAACATGGCCTTAAACGACTCCTTTTGTTTCTCAGAAAATGAAGTAACTCTTAATTTTCTCGGGAAAGAAGAAAATGAAGAAGAAGAGACAAGTGTGTCAGGAGACGACATTAAAAGCCTAAAAGGGTTTTTGGAGGAAGCGGATGAATCGCTAAAGAAATTAATTTCAAAGGTGGGAAAAAGTTGAGTTTGAAAGATTTATTAAAGACTCGTTGGAAGATTATAGAGGTGACACTTTCTCGGACATTGTTGAAAAGATCCGAGGAAAATTAAAACATTATGCGTATGAATATGATGATTCTATGAATATGGAAAGAGGTGTCGATTTGCATTCGAGATCAATCGGGAAGAGTCGGATTTGAAAATGGAAAGATTTAAAGTGAAGAAAGTTAAACTTGACTGGGGTTACTAAGCGAAAACAGAAATGAAGCTGCATGCAAACTACTCAATGAGTTCAAGCTTAAACCTGACAATGTTCATGTTGGATTGTATTTTTTTTTTTTTGTTTTTTGTGGGTTTCAAATTCTTTTATTCGTTTGTAATGGGCTCAGGTCTAGTCAAAACTATACTAATGAACTAATGCCAATTTTTTCATGGCTAATCAAATAACAAGATATAGTTGTAGTCTATTGATTCAAAAAATTATAGTCTATTATTCCTGTGCCTCAAAATAAATACTTACTGGATATTGTTTCGTTTAAGTTTAAATGTTTCGTTTTAAACGAAACTAGTCACCAACCCGTCGGTATCCGACGGGGATATGAAATTGCTTGAACCAAGTTAAATGGCATACAAAATATGTTTTGATTATTTGCTAATTATTGATGAGAGTAGAATAAGGCCACGTTTGGGATTGCGATGAAAGTGGGTAAACGAACGTTCAACCCGAAAGTCGACGTGAAAAAATGTTTGGGGAAAGGAATTGCGATCACGTCTGAAGTCCGTATAACGTGAAATCTTGCGTTCCCATGAAGGCCCCGTCGATACACGGTTTATAAAAAGGAGATTTTTAAGACGAAAGCAGTTTATAAAAGGAGCTTTTGAAACGGAACATTTTCTTTTAAAATGTGTATGGTGTATCAAATCAATACGCTAATTTAAGCGTAACAAAATATTACAATGGCATATTTACCCTTCTAAAAATACTCCTTTCGTTCTGAACACTTTTTTTTTCTCTTTCATAAATACTTCCTCCGTCCCACCTCACTTGATACTAATTTCCATTTCGGCCGTCCCACTCACTTGACATCTTGTCCAAAATGATAAGTTTTTACTCTCACAACACCAATCAAATCACTATCATTCCCACTCACTCTCTCTCCTATTTTACCTTTTATACTCACGATATTTTCTCTCTCTTGTTTTTCTTGGTTATCGTGCCCACCTCCTTAGTATCTAGTGAGACTGGGACGGAGAGTAAGTATTAATAATAAGATACATTTTTTAATAAAAAAATATAATATATTAAAAATTACTATTAACATGTCCAGATTGAAAATTTATTTTGGTGAATAATAACGATTTTCTTGTTAAAAGGCATATTTTAAAGTTAACTACAAAAATCAAAAAAAAAAAAAAAAAAAACCCGTTAACTACAACTCTGGACACTAACCATTCAATCAAAAAATCAAAAGTTAATTTTTTTTCATGGATTAATTCCTTCCTAACCCTCTCGCCCGCATCTTATCTCAGAACGACCCCAACCCTAGGCACTCATTTTAAATATTTAATTATATGCTTTTAAAAATTTATGTTCACTTTA